>JASJUZ010000732.1:0-433172 GCA_037159825.1 Tupiocoris notatus | reverse complement strand
GTTGGCCTCGTGGAAGCTATTTCGAGTCGGGCTTAACCCTCGTTACCCTAAATGAAGCAGACGGCTTCACATCGTCGCTCAACCGCATCCAAACCGCTTCATCTGCATAAATTAATCAACAACTTCCTACCCTGAACGATGGTCGCATTTTGTAGAGAGAAAAGGCAAAAGAAAAAAAGAATATGAAGAGGATTCGTGTGTCTGGTGTGCGAATAATGAAAACGTTTTGAAAAACTGAATCCTATAGAGAGTGGGAAGAAAAACATATTTTCCCTCTACATGAATAATGCTTCAGTAAATTTTTTAGAAGAATCGTAAACAAAGGGATCGTGACGAACGCGTCACTAAGGGCTTAGCTCGCTCAACAAGTTGATCGGCAGGCTTTACTTTGGCCCTAGAATAACATTGAACATCATTCGGGAGGCTTATGTTTCTCTTACAGCAACTTAAAGCAGCTGAGTTCTGAGCAACAGGTTTAAAGGGTAGGAATATTCAGCTTGAAAGTTTATTAACTTATACCCCCTGAAATTTGCCCTGGGAAAACAATATCTATTAAACTTTACGGTTTTTCTTCGTATTCGACACTAAAAAATTGTCAAAATAAGACGATTATTCCTTTGTTTATTGGTGTGACAACTAATTTGGTTGAACTGTGGGAAAGGGGGTTGAAATTCCTTTACGACTGAAACCTTTTTAAATAATGACGGACGGATTTAATTAATACAATAGAAATGCGTTTTCATGCCTCAAAAATAAAGTGAACTTGTTTTATCCAGGGCAAATTTCGGACCCTGGCGGAAGCACACGATGGTAATGTAGAATCGCAACAGAAATTAAATAGCACATTACACAAAACGAGTAGCAAAAGACGCATTACTAGTTTTCATGATCGAATCTTAAATTAATGTAATACCTGGCAAGTCGTGCTATTCCAACACCTGCTGTTCGGGCATAGGCTACATTTCGGACAGTTGACATCACCGTTGGAGAAAATCAGATGAGACGAACTGTCAGCAGCTACTAGATCCCAATCGATAGTATCGGCGAAACAAAGTCCTAACAAATTAGAAAAAAATAACAAGTTTAACAAATGGGAAAGCACACACATAAAAAAAAAATGTATATCGAAATTAATTGAGAAATGTAATATATTGACACTTTGCTGCTGTCGGGGTCTCCCTGCTACGCCTCAAGGATTTTAATTTGAGCTAACCTTCAAACGAAATAGCTTAACACTTGAGTAGCGATGAAACAATCTAATGAAATGACCGAGTAATGAAAGTTGATAGAGCAGAAGAAAGAAATATATTTTTATAACAATATTTTTACATCAGGGTAAAGAGGGTAGAGAAAAATGATGCAAATAATTGTACAGTGGTTTATTATTCATATGCTACGATAATTGTATGAGATCATCCATTTGCGATTGTAATTATTACGAACATTTATGAATGTTCCAACCTAACAGCAGATTGGTAACTATTGGGTTCTCTAAAATTCGCAGCTGAGAGCTTTTTGTGTTTGAATTTTCCGTTGGTAAATAAATGTTGAACAATGTAATTTATTTATTCTGAGCAGAAATAGCTAATTAAACAGACTTGTCGTTAGATTAAACAGACCGCACTGGACTGAGATTACGATGATCGGTGGATCACGACTCCTTTGTTTAGGACCAGATAAGCAAGTAGAGCACGAATTCGCCCAGCAAGTCGAGAATGTCCACGTGTCCATATAAACGACGGCTCACGCCCAATCTATGATGTTTGCTATGACTTATGAAAACAGTTAACAGCTCTTGAGTTCGTCGGCTCTCTCGTAACTCGCGAATTAACCTGGAGCGCGTACACCGTCAAGTCCCGCGTCGTCGATGCCGATCAGTCGCATTGTAGAACCGCCTGTATCTCAACACCTCTAACAACATCATCTCACCATCAACTTGGGGCCCACCCACGGTACAGGTCCTTCGGAAGGAAACATCTGCAGTAACATCACCTCCATTAAGTAAAATCGCACTTTAAGCAACTGGTGAATTCAGCCCCAGTCTGAGAGCAAATCCCCGCTCGGTGCGTGGCCTACGCTATAACTATAAGGGAAAACTCCGAAGCGATTATTGCAATTTTAATAATTTTGACTTTTCTTAATTTTCAAATTGAAAGCTATTTTTTCGCCCAACAGTACAGCTGTAGTGGGCGTCTAACGACCATTCCAACGAGCATAGAACGATTATTATTTGATGATTGATGATGATTTGATGATTTGATGATGATAGAACGATTTATAGCTCCAAGAATTCTCGAGTTATGCTAAACCATCGAGTAAAATTATTTTCCTGATTTTTAATGGTGAAACATACTATGGATTTCGTACATGGATCCGTTTCAGAAACTTAAGCATTTGAACATTAATCATTTTACATATTTATTACGGCGCAGACGATATCGAAGTTAAAGGCCAACTAATCGATACCTATACCTTGTGAAACTACTTGCTCGAGAAATAGAGAAACTGGATTGTCAACTGAGCTCAACACAGTCTATCGATTGCAAGGTGAATTACACGTTTGACGGCATAATCGCTTGAAGTCACGACAATAGAGCGTAGCAATGATGATAGCAATAGAGCGTAGCGTTAAGTACATGATGCAAGTCGAACCGTCTAATCGAGAGAATTATTCAACACTCAAGTCACCGATCAGAGAAACAGGACCAAGTTCTCCAACCTTCTATGTAGCAGACACGGAATCAGGAGAGTCAGGAGAGTTGCGATGTTGCAGGACGAAGAACAAATGAGAGAGTGATTATGGTAGCTAGGCAACAATGAGTGGCCAACGTTGCCACTTATTGACGATTTGAGGGCTGAACTCGATTCGACGGGAAGTAATTTGAAAATTTACGTATTTGGGTTGAGAGGGAAAACACCAGGCGACTCGTACTCCATTTCTTTTGTTTGGCGCCAAGCACTTTCGCCCCTTCGTGCCTCATCAGGGCTTTGTAGAACCATTTGGTCCACGGACTCTAGATTATTTTGGGGATGGCGTGGAAAATCTGTCATTTTGGAAAACTTATAATGTCTTTTCCTCTCAATGAAGGCGACAAGTCCGGATGAGGAAGGAGGAGGAGGAAACGCTGAATAAATGGGACTGCAATTTTTAATAGGATGGCTCTTTTTAAAACATCGAGTCGAAATGACAAAGAATGTTACCAGGAGAGCCACCCCAGGAAAAATAGTGCAAAACCATGTGCGATGCATTGCGCCAACTTAAACCCACTTTCAGGGCTCAAAAAGCCCAACAACAAATTTGGAAGAAACGATGACAATTTGAACAATTCTAATATGATTCTTCTTCTAATGCTCAATTTGATTAGAACTATTCAATTTGGTTTTAAATACAGTCTGTAGAAATTGCAGACAGAGAACGATTGGGTTGAGGTGGAAAAAAGATTGGCGATAATGATTTCTTAGCAATAAATATTTCAAACTCAAGTAAGCCTATATGAACAACGCCTCGAGGCTGAAATTATGGCATATTCGATTCCCAGCAAATTCAAAAGCACTAATTGTCGAAAAGTTTTAGAAGAAAATTCTTAAACGTTAACAGAGGGAAATCCTACGAGAATTTGAACAAACAGCAGTAACAATTGAGCGGATCATATCCAGAGGTACGCTTTTATTTAATTTTTAATAGAATGTTTCCCCAGCTTCGAATTAAAGTCAATGAGCCGAATTAATTCACCAAGGCCATTTAGGTCGGTAAACTTGATTTATTCGCTTTGGGGAGTATCAAGAGGTTGAAAACCGCCAATTGGTTCCCCGCTGATTGCAACCAGTACGAAGGATCGCAATTCAAAGGGATACTAAGCTAACTTCAACTGAACTTGAACCAATCGAAGGTGAGTAATTAATTCACTCTGCAGTCACGTCATTACATGCGTGCTAAATGTAGACTTACCTCAAAGACAGTTTTGACTAATGTACCTGTTTACCACGCAGTCGGTTCTTGTATTTTTTAACAACCTTATATCGTAATGCTCGTATAGTGGTAGTGGACTGCTAATGATACTAGGTATGGCAAGCATTGACGTATACCCTTCCTTCACGACTGAGAGGCGAGAAAGAAAGTAGTATACTGATAAAGAGCGCAGGCGTAGAACCATAATTTTTATTATTTTCATTTCATGTAAGGTAATGGAAGTATTGGAACCGCCCAAAAAAAAATCTAAACAAAATTTAAGGGAAAAAAAGAAAAAATGAAACGCGATATAGATTCAGCAGGAATAGCATTTCGTCGCAACAGTTTGCATGGAAACGAATATCTCCTCGGCCAAGTAAACAGTAGGAGGCCAAAGCTCTCTATTGTGACGAACAAGTTGACGAGTGAAATCCCCGAATTAACGGTACATGAAGCAAAGGCTGCTGTGAATAATAAAATACCGCAAAATCTTAATCTTTTGCTGCATATATTTTTTTTTTCTTTTTTTCTTTTTTTTAGCAGAGTATAAAAGCGTCTGGTCGTCCAACGTTTTGTACAATAGCCGACCAATAAAATGAGCAGTCGCTAAAGAGGTCACCTTGGGCTTAAATTCACCACGTGGACCGGTTTCAGAAGGCGACTGTTCTTTTGTCCGGCCAAATGTTTTCGTGTGTTGTACTGCGTATAATTCAGAGGCCTGTGGCAGAGGCAACCTCCAGACGCTTCCGCTTGCTTGACCTCTTTTGTGTGTGCCAACCGCCAGCTTTGTCCTCGCGGTCGATTTCAAGCTCATTGTCAATGCGAATGTATATCATCTGCTTGTATCGTCTGCTACTTATTCTTCCATTTGTGAACAGTGCGCTGGAGAAAATAATATTCGAAACAAGGTCAAGGCTGCTCGTTACAAAGATGAGAGAATTCCTATTTATGCTGTTAAAAATATCTAACTCAGAAATTCCGCCCTTCATGTTCAACTATTTCAAATGGGTGTTAAAACGCAGTGGCTGGCGGTCGTTTCTCTTACATTCACTGTAGCACTTTGTTAGGCGAAAATGTTTCGAAATTTTAATGCTTTTTAAGATTATGACGCCTAAATTGACTCAATCTACTGTCCCTGATTAATGTGAATGTTTCAGCTCATGGGTTGAGGGTCGGTCGATCTTTTCAGCCTAATTGCCGCGGTACAAATTATAGGAACAATCACCCACTCGACCGTATGACGAGTTTTTTACAGAAATTAAATTCGATTTCTTCACAGGCATCTTCAAAACGCTATCGAGTGTGTTAAAAAGTTAACAAGTTGAAGTTTATGCGATTCCTATCAGGTGAATTAATTATTGTTCCAATTTATCATTTCTTTTTTATCATTACTTTCATAATCATTAGGTACTGTAATAATTTCCATGGGTAAAAGACCCCATCGAAATGAATTTCACGATTCATCTCGTACATCTACAATTACCATGTACCTATATTACCAATTAGTCATAATATGTATACCATTACCAAGTCATAGTGATTGTAAATGAACTCCTCCAAAACGCGATGACCTATTCTTTTGATTTTTTTTAGTATTTAACAGGTCTGAGAATATAAAGTGAACATTTTTCATACTCCCAAATGGTAAAGGTAATAGTTGACAACGAAATAATTTGCAAAATCTTGTAATAAATTTGACCAATTCGACGACGACGCTGTATTGGGCTGATTCAGGATTGAAAATGAAGTAAGAATTTGATTAATTCCGATCATAATAACATTAATTTAATATCCTATAAAATATTTCTAATTCAATATCATCCTATCCGATTCATTCATATTATTCTCCAACGGAACACATATCACTCACATAGCACGCTCCGTTTCACTGAGAAACTGACGATGTAAAAGTACATGAACTTCAGAAACAGAAAACAGAACATCAGAAAATGAACTTTAGGGTGTTTTGTTATTTGGTTATTGTTATTATTCTAATGGCCAAAGAATATCTTCCGGGATAGCGAGCTATTCAATTTAGTCTACTTGAAAGAGAGCAGTATGAATAAATATTTGTATATTTTCTTACAATTTTCTATCTACCCTCCTTTCAATATGAATTCATCACCGAGCGGTTGATGGCGGAAATTGTACGATTTTCTTATTATACCGAAGAATGGAAGAATAGCCGAAACGTTTCGAATTCCTAAACGCTGTACATTTTTCTTTTCAACGATACCTACGCTGAAACGCGGGCGGTAGGTTCATCGATTTTCTTTTGTCTGCCTAGGTTCAAGAACACTGACCTACTCCCTCCTTCAAATCATTTCCTACGTGATGGAGTTATTTTTACAACAAACAATGAGTGACAGGCCAATTGTGGAACGGTGTGATTAAAGATTTTCTCTGCCGAGGTTGTTTTGTCGACGGGCGAGTCAATGGAGGCATGTGTCTGCTATTCCTCGGCACTGCAGAAGACGGAGCGTGTATACGAAGTTCATTGCCCCTGAATCTCTACGAGACCAAGACTCACGAGGTCTTCGCATTACGCAACAGTGCATTTTCGCACCACAAGTGCATTTTTTTCACGACAAACCGTATTTTTCAAGTGTGACGCTTTTTAGATCCTCCTTATCACTCCTATATATAGTATATATATAGTATATGGTATATAGGTATAGGTATGGGTTTAGTAGTTGATTATTTGTGTATGGAAAGTGGGAATCTATAGTAGTTTATATAGTAGGTAGTAGTAGTTTCTGTAATTTGGTATGTTGGTGGAGGTGTTGTCATGTACTTTGTATCATAAAGTATTGGGTTTTTCAATTGGAGCAAAGTAGGAGCAAAATTAGACATAACAACTGCAAGTTTTCCAAGATTTGTAACTTGCACAGCGGATAACTCAAACAAAAAGTCGTCAATTCAGATGTTTGAATATACCAAAAGATAGGTAATTTAATTGCCCACATTTTCCTAATGTAATATACCTATCCATTTTTCAACCGTTTTTGTGTTATTCAACAATATTGGTAGACCATACGCGAAAACATGACATTTTTCAACTTTAAACGTTATTTTCATCTATTTAGTGCGAAAGAAACAAAGAATGAACCATATATTATTGATATACACATCATCAACTATCATTATGCTGAATTTGAGCTAAATCTATTTCAAAAAATTTTTCACGAAAAATCCAAGGGGTACCCCTGCGATTTTTTTCAACCGAACAGTTAACGAATTTTTACTCCTCTCTCAATACAGATAAAAATCTGAAATTTTCAGGAAAGTTGTGTCTTACCAAGATGTATTTTCGTGATTTTTTTCATTTCTCGGAAAAATCTGCTAGTGGTCCAAAAAAATCGGTTTTTGAAAGCTCAAAAATTGACCTTTAACCGTGCTTTTCGGGGTCAAAATTCATGTGAATCAATTGTTTTATTATGCAGGAGTCTTCATTTGAACGCCTTACATACGTACATAGCAAAAAATTTGGTGAAAAAACTTTAAATAGAGCCAGAGATATTATTTACCGTAAATCGAGTTTTTCGCCGGCCGAATTTTCGAGCTCCGCTGGCATCGGTAAGAGTGAAATATTAAATATTTGTTTTGAAGCGATTTTGAAAGCTATTCTTATAGGAAATTTAATGCTGAATCCGAATCCGTCGCCAAAACGACCGAAATGTGTCGGCAACTTTTAGTTTTCCCGTTATAGTGCTACACCGTTCCTACGTTGTACATCATTGAAAATCCTTTGGAAATACTTACAGTACTGTTAAATTTTTAATTAGTTAATGATTCTTACAGGAAATCAGACGTAGAATTCGAATTTAAAGTGAAAATAATGAAATTCGAACAATTAGTAATATTTTTTTGAATTTCTTTCGATTTTCATACTTTAGAAGTTTCAACTTTAGAATTTTTTTCGTCACGTTCCCAAAATGGGAATGATTAAGTGCTGTGGAAGAAAATGGAGGAAATTTAATGTAGAATCCATTAAAAATAAGAAAATGGCTAGTGTATATAATAGCTCTCGAGATATATTCCACCTTATGTCATAAAACGTGTTTTGACTTTTCTTCAAGCGCGAATAGCTCCGCGGGGACATAACATAAAAATATGATTAAATACACCAAAGTGTAGGATTTTGATAGCTCTTTCTCGCCTCTGAGTAATATACCTATGTAGAAGTAATCGGTTCAAAATTTATTCGCGAAAAACATGCGAAATAACTCGAAAAACAGGGTCATAAAGTGCAATAAAATTCAACAGAGGCCTAATTAAAAAAAAAAAGTTATTTTAATCGATCGCGAAAAAAATGTCTAACTCCCTCAAAATCTGAGGTTTTATGTTACAAATCATGCAGAATCGGGAAATCAAATTCTGTTCATCTGCCCGTCCGCAATACGCGGTTCTTGCAAAATCTATAATAGCTCCATACTTGATATTTTCACCACAATATTCATTTGGCTAAGATGGCACGATTCTTTTGCCGAATCGCTACCTCAATTTTGAGGATATTTTCGGGGGATTTTAAGGAGGAGGAAATTCGTAGATTTTAATATAGTTGAAATTTGGTGAGACCGTATGATCTCATTCGATTCAGCCCCCAAAAATCTATAGAAATTGGTACTTATCACCTTTTTCTGAAAAATCTTGGAAAATATTAATTTTTTCCCCTTCTAAACCTCCTAAAAATACCCTTAAAATTGAGCTCGTGATCTGGTTCAACGATTGGGCTGTTGTGAGACCGAGATTGATTTTTGATGAAAATTTCAAGAATGTAGCTATTATAGTTTGGCCGGAAAAGTGTTGACGGCGTACGGCGGGCGGACAGAATTTTATTTATTGTATATTAAAATTCTACATGCCTTGAAACGTAAAACAACAAATTTGGAAGGGGCTAGACAATTTTGTTTGTCTTGGGCGATTAAGTACAATGGTTTAATATTGAATAATAAACCAAAAATTGAGTTGGAGTTAGGCAACGCACAAAGGCAATGTTACTAACGAAAACCAAGGTTGTTGCTACGTAGATACATTGCTTGTTGACGTTGCCTATACAGCTAACACTACTAAAGCTGTACTCTACTAAGGCCATTATGGGTCCGATTATTAATCGAGCATAAAACCGAGATATACTAGAGTTAGCGGTACCAAGCAGTTTTCCGAATACTCACTGACAAGAAAATGGCTAGGCAAAGCTATCTCTACTGTAGCTTAGATTCTTCTAAAATTGATATACGTACCGTAAGGTAAGTAAAAAAAAAATTAATTACAAAATGTTTCCTTTTTATAATTTTCCCTTTATTAGAAACCAATATGTTGTTAAAATAATGGGAACGTTCGCATGAGATTGGGTGGTTACTATAGCAAACGGATGGTCTCTTCAAATCATGATTGAACCTAAGGAATAATAAACCCTTGTACAAACATTTGCAGCGTTTTCAAGAGCCTCAACGATGCATGTTCATGAATATACATACATGAACGATACATACATGAATCTATTAAACACTAACAACAGTAGGAACTCGATAATTTTATTTTTTCAAGGACGAGTTGCAGATTGAATCTACAGGCGAATGATAAAGATCGTACGAATGAATATCATTCTAGCAACCACGTGCACCTCTGGGCAACTCTGAGATTACTTGCGAATAAGATAACGATGATTATGAAGACCTTGGCCGCTTAAACAGCGAAGATAACAGCATAATTAGCAACGCACCCGCGTGGCGTCAAGTTTTCGCGTCATTTACTCGTTGACTGATGGAAGATTTTTCGCACGATAATATTCCGACGTTCAGTAGCGGATGTATATCCATGTACTGACAATTAATTGTTTCCGTTCAAATTGCACCTAGATGCTAATATTGACAAGTATTTTTCTGTGAAGCACAAGCTCGCGTTAGATCGGATTATTCAATTCTAAATTCCTTTTTTTAAAGTGACTTCAAAAGCAGGAATTGATTTGTAGAATTTAATCCTCATTATTGATTTCTATTTATCACAATCGGAAAGTAGCTTTTCAGCATTGACGCAACAAAATCGATCGTATTTCAAGTTAAAAATAGAACAAAATCGAAAGATTTTTGTTTAAAGCATGTTTGTCAAAACAGGACGACTATTTATTTTTTGGCAGATTCCGGATCGAACTTAAATAAAAGGAGTTGACATTTTAGCGAATTTTCGCCGAAAATGGTGCTATTTGCTTGTTATGGAAAAAATGACAGTCGCATTTCGAACTAAAAACATATACAAAATCCGTTTCATGCATCAGAGAATCGAATTCTAGAAGGAAAAAAAGTATGTATATGCAGATATGTCACTTCCCACAATAACTATCGTAATTGTCAAAACATATATTTTTTTCAAAATCCGATCTAAAAGGGCATTTCGGGTAATGAAATTCATGTATTTTCACGCTCAACCGAATGATGCCACAGCCGTGGCGGTATTTGTTCTCGAAGCTATTGCAGTTGTAAGGTGAGTTTTGGACAACTCTATACATAGAAAACTGCGCAACGATGATGAGGAGAACCTTTTTTTTAATTAGCGAACTTGGCGAAAAAATACCAAAATTAAAACTTCAAAAGTTCGGGAAAAAAATTAATTAAAAACGATTTGAAATCCTAGGATTTTGCTTTTAATTTGAATTCCACGTCTTATTTCCTGTAGGAATGAGAATCGAAATATAATTGAACAATCCCGTTAGTATTTTCAATGAATTTTCAAAGTTTGGAAACGGAAAAACAGTGTAACACTAAAACTGGGGAAAACTAGTACTTGTCGTTAAATTCCTGTTGTTTTGACGTCAAATTCGGATTCAGCGTTAAATTTGCTTTATGAATAGCTTTCGAAATCGATGGAAAACAAAAGTTTAATGCCTGCCGATGCCAGCAGAGCTCAAAAGTTCGGCCCGTCAGGAGTTGAGTTTACGGAAAATAATTTCTGTGGCTCTCTTTAGATTTTTTCTGGCAAGCTTTTAGCTATGTAAGTATTTATAGCGTTCAAATGAAGACTCCTGCGCAATAGAACAATCGGTTTACTAACATTTTGACCGCATAAAGCTCGGTTAAAGTTCAATTTTCGTGAGTTCAAAAACTGAATTTTTTGGACCACTTGCGATTTTTTCCGAGTATCGAAAAAAATCACAAAAATACATGATGGTAAGGTCTAACTTTCCTGAAAATTTCAGATTTTTATCTGTATTGAAAGAAGAGTAAAAAATCATTAACTGATCGTAGCAGCAAATTCGCAGGGGGAGCCCTTGATTTTTTGGAGAAAAACCTTTTGAATTCGATTTTGCTCAAATTTGGCATAATGATAGTTGGTGATGTGTACATCAATTATATATGCGTCATTCTTAGTTTATTTTGCCCTAAATGGATCAAATGAACGTTTAAAGTTGAAATATGGGATTTTTTCGAGTACATTTCAAAGATACTTAGTGTAGAATATCGCACGAACTATTGAAAATGGATAGGTACATTATTCGGGGAAAATGAGGAAAGTACCTATCTTTGCGGTATTCGAACTTTCGAATTGACGACTTTTTGCTGAAGTAACTTAACTGAAGTTTGGCAAGTGAAGGTTACAAATCTTGGCAAACTGGAAACGTAGGTCTACCTAATTCGTCTAAAACTTTGCTCAAGTTGAAAAAAGCTAATAAATTATGTTACAAAATATGTAAAACCACCTACCTACCAAATTTTAGTTTTAACAATATATGACTGCTCTCGATACAGAAGGGAAAACTATGTAGGGAAGGTATGAGGACATTCAAACAGTTCCCTTTATAATACACTTTGAAAATTCGCTCGTAAAACCACGCTGCATGAATGGTTTTGGTTTGTAATTCAATGATGAAGCTTAGTGGAAAAGTTCAAAATCGTAATCGATACTGATAAATGAGAGGAGAGTTTAGTATTTACAACGATCGGTATAAATAGGCCTCTTCCAACCGAAACAGCAGAGCGGCTCGAATTTATCTCTATCTGACCTATTACATCTTTCCTCTCATTCGTCCGTTCATTCAATACGGAACGGGCGAACGCATCATGCCCTTGACGACTGTTTAATACGAATCAGACAATTCAATGCAGGCCATTCCAACGGCCCTGAATCGCAGGGAACGACTTTGGAGGTGGAAGGAATTCATACGTATCTAGGGAAGAGGAACGGACCGGTTCCCCTGAGCCGATGGAGGGGAGTACTGAAGGCATCAAGGGCACAATCACGAGAGGGACTCGACTACGCCGGAAGCCTTTACAAAACAAGAATGATGATGCTGAAACGTGGAGCTAAAAATATTATTGACCCAGACCACGGAAAAATCTATATCTTATGGTAAATCGATACGATATCGCAGTGTTATCAACTGTTTTACCTCTAATTCAACTATATTTTTTCAAGGTGTACGTCAAACAAGCGCCACCGGCCAAGTAAGGATTCTACAACTAATTTCTGACCAAAATTGTCATATAAATTTTTTTCTTTTAACCTACTCTTCTCCCTATTTTCTAAATTGAAGATTTCTTTAGTTTTTTTTCTCGATATTACGTCTCGCATTTCAAATTCATCCGAAATCAAAAATGCTATTCACACGAAGACATAACTGATTTTGAAAAACCTTGCGAGAATTGAACCTTTTTTGCCGGAAAACCAAAAAAAAAAAAGACGAAATCAGTGAACAACGTATACAGTGTGTGCCGAACAACATAAATTAACCCTCAAATACTTGCTCAGAAATTCATTCTAACACCTTGAGACTTCCAATATTTTTATTCCTTTGAAAAAATCATAATATTCGAAAACTGTCATAACTTATATATTAGAAAAGTGCTTTGTCATCGGAAATTTAGTAGGTAACAATTGAGGAATTCACTGGGAGAATATTTTCTGAAAATTTCATCGAAAACCTGGTGCGTTTGTTATTATTCCTTAAGTTTTTGAGTCGCTAAATCGAATGAGACGATAGCGAGGTCAATAGCTTCACTGGTTCCCGAGTTATTGAAGCTTTTGTGTGGAATTTTCGAGATTTTGAAACATTTGGCAAGATGGAAAATCTTGATCATTTGCGGAGCTGTAATAATAAAATTGTTCTTCACTCGTTGGATTGCTCGTCAAACGCTCTTTTCAGCAGTGTACCTCTCAGAATGATTCGCCTTAGAATATAGTTATCAAGTTGAATAAAAATAATCCAAGTCTCGTTTAGAAGTTTTCCTTTATAGTTTCCAATCTGTTGGGAGAAGGAAATGTTGACAAATATGTTTCTACTTTGTAAAGTGACCTTGGGGATTTGAATCTCGCTCTGCTAAAATCTTCTGAATGCAGGCCACTTGTTTGCTTTTCCTATACAGATTTTCCATCCACGATTTTATGTCATCTGAGTCCTCTTTTGTTGAGGAAATAGATTTTCCCGCCAGCCAACGATGACGCTCTTTTTGAATGGCGCGTTCACAAAGCTGAGTATCTCGTTGGATGAAATAGGTGTGAACAAGTTGTTGAAGAAGCCGTAGGAGATCGGCGGACTGGTAGTTCCTCGTAAATCTTTTTTATAGAGCGGTTTCCTCGGCAATGAATTCGCCTCTCGACGTTTACTGTCTGTTACAACGGTCGTTAAAATTCGCGTCAATTCCTATTTGGATCATCTCTCGGGAAATGTTCGACCGACTGGTAAACGCGGGAAATAGGAGCGAATGATAACATTTTCTAGTCGTATTGAAGAGCCAGTTTTCCTATTGAAAACGAAGTCACTAGTATTTCATTAGCGTCACAATCGACAAACGAGGGCGAACGTATTTAAATACTAATTAACAATGATTATCATTACTTTCCTTTATATTACCTTGTGAAAGGGTCAGACTCGTTAAGCAACTTGATCTCAATTGTATCTCATTATGGGCGTGCCATACTGGAGGAAATTTGACTATCCTTTCCAAGTGTGTAACTTCGTCGTTGAAAAAGCTCTCGATGAAACGCTACAAACGAGCAGGTAATTGGATTCAACTAATTAAGCCAAAAGTGAGAACTTTCCACCATCAGCTACCAACTCACTGGCGAATATAATTCCATGAATATGTTAAGATTTTTACAAAATGGTAGTTTTTCATAACATTAAATTCATGAGGACTGTTTGTCGAATTCCTACGAGCACATAACGAATTTTTCAGTTTCATTTTATCCTCAGTTTCAATGAATTTTCTGTCTTGAAAATAATATAAATAAAACTCTAAAATTGTGTAGGAAACCGTTAGTAATCGAGAACTGTGGAAATTGTCGACTTGCCAATGATCAAATTTTATGTAGTGTCGAAAATCGATTGGAATTTATAGCCACGTTGTTTTCAAAGTTTTAAAGAAGAAAATTTCTCTTTCTAAACGGTGACAAAAAATGAAAAAAAAAAAAAACCTAAAAAAAACACAATATTGACCTAACACTCAATGTTGTTGACTATAGTTTTTAGCTTTCCGAATAGCTTTTTAACTTGTTTTCGAACGCTAAGACTATCCAAGATGTTTACATCGGCTGAGGATTCCGAAGTATCGTAGTTCTTCTCAGATGGAGAGGAAGTAATTTAACTGAGAATGGAACTCATGAATTGCTAATGGATCTTTATTCTGCCTCGCACGATTATCTATAAGGTGGCTCGATAACAGACGACGGATAATCGAGAATTGCGTTTCATAATGCATTTGCGAGATATTGAGAGCGACAGTGAATTACGAATCAATGATGAAAATATTATAGGTATCGATAACTATGAATTGTTAAGATCAGACACCGAAATTCCGCGTTATTCACGTACGTCGCCCGTTTCATCATTTTTGGGTCTCCTGGCTTGAAAAACTGGCCCAATCTTCACGAGTTCAACTGATTCAATCAAATTTTTGCCAACTGGGACAACAAATTTTGATAGTTCGGCATAGGCTGAGAGAAAACATTACACTTATTATAACTAAAGATGGACTCAATCTCGAAAATCAATTATGTAAACCTATACTCAGTTTCGTAATTAACAATAAAACCATTTTGCCGAGATGAGGTTGAGCAGTATGGCCAAATTCCTTCCTTGCCGTTTTAAAATAATTTAATACAATAAATTCGATTATAACGGCATTCGCTCCGACAAGAATTTATCGCATGAGTATTAATTTATAAGGTTATTGTTCGATAATGAGAAACGAAAATACTTTATTTGTAAGCATAATAAATTTGTTAAGAGTCTGTGATAAATGTAATCTTCGTTGCCTAACATTTAAGTTGATGGAATGAGTTTTAGTTATTATTGGTTCATCGTAACTCGATAAAAATAATCTGTCCCTCTCTCTTTTAATTTTACTTTAAGGTTCTTAAAATTCTTATTTCTGTTTTTTTTTTCCCCCTCTGTATTGTGGCAAGATGCGGGCATTGATTTTTACAGGCTTGAGGTGACCTCATTTACTAACAGTGTGTCACAGTAATCAAATCTGTTAAAGTTAGCAAGTAAGAGAGGACGTACTGGTCCTATTCTCTCTCTCTTTCCCTACGTCTGTTTACTGTGTAAATATAACGAAACGTGTGATAATTGATTGGAACGGTCCCAATGAAGCGCGATAATGTAAGCATTATCTAGGCCTTCTCTTTAAACCATGCCCAGCGCATTTCTTCACACTCCGACGATCGGATAATTAATTGCTCCACGCCTACCGCTTCATTGGAGTTGAAAAGTATTGAACGTTCGACAGGTGCTCAGTAACGAATAAATCAGTTGGCCGAGCTCGAAGTTAGACAGTCAGTTTTCTTTTGAGCGATGGGACTGATCTAGGGCACCAGTGAACGGAGTCAATCAGCTCCGTTCGGAATGGTGTGCGAGTAGCCAGGCTAATAGTCGACGGGGAAGATGGAAACATCCGTCTTCTATATGGATAATAAGGAGATAAGGGGATTGTAAAAAATGCGTGTATCATTGACTGGTAGTTCGAGCCTTCATTCATCATGAAAACGCGAGTTTAATTGATTTTAAGTATGCTAGGGAATTATTATAATTTATAAGTCAACCGGAATAAAATATTGTTGAAGCCTAAAACACGGAATTCGGACCATAAAACGAATACTTTTCAATGCAGATTCCTTATTAGAAACATTTTAATTTTCAAAGGTACCCTTCGGTCAGAATTTTGTAAACAAATCATTTCCCAACACTCAACAATTTGAGTACTCTACAGAAGATTTTCAAGTCAGAACAACGTTGCCGACGAGGCCATTCATTTTGAAGAAACCGAACGAAAGAAACTGAATTCAGATGAATAGGTGTTTCCTTGGTTCAGTCTCTAGACTACATTAATTTTGAAATTCATTTAGAAATTTTGTGTAGAGGCCCAGACTGGAATGTTTCTTAGAGCGAAATCGAGCGCAAAAATCACCATTCCGGGACTGAGCGCGAATTGAGTACGTTACCGTCAGTCGAAAAAAAATTGTCCCAAGTAATAAAAATAGACGTAATTCTTCTGAGTTTCAAGACCTTGAGCGTTCAAAAATATTGATTTTTGCGGCCGGTAAAAATCGGAAAAAAATAATTTTCACTACTCAAATAGCGAAGAAAGCTCATAACGTGGAAGTATGGTGTGTAAGCAAACGATAAAATCATGCGCCCCTGCTTGCTTGCTCCGATAGAACGAACATTTTAAAACCTCGTCCGTTTGAATATATTTATTTTAAAATTATTTCTTTCTGTTGAAACCAGAATACAAAAAATGTTGAACTCTTGAATCACGGAAGTGTGTTAGAGAAATGTCTATTAATGCGAAAACATTTTAAGAAAACTTCATCGACTTTCACTGATTTTTTGACGAAGATATGATAACTTTTTAATAAAATAGTAAAAATAAATATTCATAATCCCTTAGAAAATGAAATGAAAGTCCATATTAAATAAATACGTTACAAAACAAGAGCAATTCATTGAGAATCTTTTTCCACCCATGGTCGAAAATTACGCACTAATTTCGAGCGGTAAAACTTTCGATAACGATTATCGAACGTTCCTTCTCGTTCTAAAAAAGTAGCGGACTTGAACTTAATTTGACGCCAGGTGAAAGATCTTCGGGTCTCCAACTTGTGGCAGGTGGTCGACCGGGTGTTCGCGAATAACATCTTTCAGGCCACTAACTTCGAATGTGGCGAAGGAGATTACCTAAGAACAGGGCAGCTCGCCGTTCTGACGGGATCTGAAAAGCATCGCGTGGTCTTAAACGAACGAAACTCATCTACTGGGGCTTCTCCTTCCATACTTAATTGTGTAGGAACAAAAAATTCATCTCGAACCCTCGGGCTGTTATAAACATGGGGAACAACGGTCTTCGATTTCTTCCGCTTTGCTGAGCTAAGGTCAGGTCGGAAGATTTATGTTTCACCTAACTTTTCGAAGCGTCCTCATTCGAAGCTGTAGAAAATATAATCGAGCGAGAACTCCATATTGGATTTTACTCACTAAAATCCCCACGACGCCCATTTCTGGCCCAAATTCACATTTTATTATATCGTTGGAAAGGGCGTTAAATTGTTTACCTTCCTAACACTTTATTTTTAGAAGGTGAATAGGGGAAAAATACTTCAGTGATGCAGAATTCGTCAAATCTTATAGGCAGATAAGCAGACACTAGTTAGAAAATGTTTCTGATTGCGGTGCTCTGAAAATTCTTTGGTACACGTTAAAAAAAAATTGTTTCAGTAAAAAAAGTAGGAAACGAAGTGGGTTGAAATAAAATTGTTATAACTTGATCAGAAATTTATCTGAGAAAAGAGACCTTTTTACCTCTTCAATACCTGGCCTGTGAAACACTTGTTCCCCGCACACACTAAATATTATTCAGAAGTTTGTGCGCAAAGAGCACTCAGTGCTTCTATATTTGGGCCGCCAGGAAAAGAACCTCTTCACAAACAAGTACCTAATTGAATAATTTTTTCGTCACATTCCGCATTATGGTGGCGAACGGGAGACACCTAGGCGAGAGTCGTTGTTCGCATTTTTAACGTCAGGCCAAGTTGAAGCTAGAGCCTGTAGAAGCGTCGCAGTTCTCCATCGCCCAGAGGATGCAACGCAATTTTGTGAGAAACGTGCGTAACGATTCCACCAGTTGCCGGCGTAAAGAGGAAGAATTGTAGCCAAGAGACAGATGTCGAGTCACACTTCCACGTCTGCTACCTTCTGGGTTGGTAATTACAAAGGATAAGTGTAGGTACGATCTTAGAAAACCAGTGGCGTGCATAGATCGCACAGTACTTCCATGTTTAAGTCGATGGTATGTATAAAAAACAGTGAAACTCATTCAAAGGCCGTAAAGTCAGTACAATATAATATTGTTGCTGAACAACTAGCCAAGAGACCCAAAAACCTAAAAATGCACGAATGAGATTATTAATTCGGAGTTATGGTGGAAGTACTGAGTGTGGCACTAAAGACAAAAATCAAGCGTCATTCACTCGCAGTAAAAACATTTCTAAACCTTAGGCGTTCAAATATACTAATTTTTGCTGTTCGTAAAAATTAAAATACAAACTAGGCACTAGTGAAATAGCGAAAATCCCTCATACCATGGAAGCAGGGTGTGTGAGCCAAGAGACGAAAAATCAAGCGTCATTTGCTTGTCATAACAAAATTTTTAAGACCTCAACCGTACAAAAATTAGACTACTATGGTCTGCAAAAATCTAAATAGAAAAAAAATCGAACGCGAATATCCCGGAAGTATTGCGTTTTTTCCAGATCCGGAAACTGCTTATCTTTCACCTCGCTTGAAGAACAGTATCAGAAAATTTCGTTGTATTATTCATCCATAGTGCTATGAACCTTTTTTTCCAAATTCACCTCCGTTCTGAATTCGACTTTTTGGACTATCACAAAACTTTACTACGTACACATGGAAGTAAACCGCTGCCAATGATAGTACAGAGGTTTTATGATTAAAAAAAGTACGTCCACGTAATAGTAAACATTTGTGAACGTTTCTACCTAATAAAAGATTGGAAACTGTAAGAGAAACTCATTATATTAATTATTGTTATTTTTTCTTATTATCTGATTAAAAGTTAAATTATTTGCCTATCGGTTCGATGGAGCATAAGAGTGTATTATGAGATCACAGCATTTTTTCTCGATTTCTACGCGAATGACTTACGTCGAGTAGGAAGTATCTAGCCTTGAAATGTTTCCGAACGAAATCTCCATTACGAAGTTATTGACGTCGTAACCGAGGGTAAAATTGTTCGACCTTGTCGGCGGATAACGTGAGGAATTATGTTTGACATATCGACATCATGCACGCACGTCCATTTATCTGGTCGACCTCGGTGGGCAGGGAAATTGAATAAAATTAGCATTTTGACCCAACATGAATTTAGACCTGTGACATTATTGTTCTGTTTGTCGGTCACTACAAATCTAGTCGTTTATATTGATCTATCGACGCGTTATTCGGCGATTACTTGTTTTTCAGCGTCGGATAGTGGGATATCATGCAAACAGTTGCAACAGTTTTATCGATCCGGAAATAGAATGGTTTGCTAGAGATAGTGATTTTTATTATTCATATGATAATACAAAAAAACGAGCGACAATTTATCACCTTATACAAGAAACCTCTTCAAGTGATCCGCAGTATTTCGAAACGTCTTTTACCTTATTATTTAATCCATTAAGAGACAACGTAGTGTCACCCTTTGGCGCCCTATCAAGGACTTGGGAAAGTTTTTATTAAATTTCATAGCGAAAATGTTTACCCTCCTCAAGTAGAGAATTTTTCGGCCGACCGAACGACTTTTCCACAGCTCGAACACTGCGACGCTTTCAGGAAAATTGATAGGACAACACTGGGAGAACGGTATTCTTAGAATTATATTATCGATTTTTCCTACATCTGCCGTCTGTCCTTGTCATTCGCCTCGTCCGAAAGCTTATTCAATTACCGCAACGTAAATAGTGAAAGAATCTTCGAACTTATTTGTTTAGCGATTTTCGAAAGGGTCGGATGAAATTCGAACTGCTTCTAAGAAATAATGAGAAGAAATACTTCAAGGAGAATTTCAGCGAACGCCCATTCTTAGCGAATTGTTTGACAATCGATACGTTTCTGGTTCATTAATTAATTTTAGCGTAGTGTATTTTCATTAAAAACATCTAGAGCCCATGATTTGATTTTCAAACAACGGCCGTGGTTTTGCAGTTGACTTGGGTGCGAAGCAAATTTTACAAAAATTGCACCTTGATTTTTGGTTTAATATTCAGTAATAAACCGCTGTAATCGCTCACGAAAAAAACGCAGCGAACCATTGTACAGTGGTTTAATATTCCTTTGCCTCACTAATAATTTAAGAAGATCATGCATTGGTGATAGTAACTATTTGTTTATCCTACGAACTATTATATATGTTTTAACAATAACGCGCGAGAACGCACTAGTGGTTGGGTCCCTGGTTTTGTCTCAAAACAGCTGTTGCTTTATCTCGAGTCAACTAAGCTTTTTGGGAGGTTTTCGAGCTTTAGAAAAATACAATACCTACAAAAATATAATGACTGATATTCTAAGCATTTATTTGGCTATAATATTTGTTATATTCTCTTCGACCTGATATGTTTTCTTGATATTCGACTTCCTCTACTACGTATATGCGTAGAAAATTCGTTCGAAGGACCGATTTGTTGCGTTTTTCCCATATTACCTTCATTTTCAAAGGTCGATCACTCTCGTTCACTCTCTGACAGGTTGACGTGCTTGAGCTTACGAATAAACGATAATTTCACGTTATTGAATGTCAATAATCCCCCTGGACGTTGCCTACGCTGTCGCCTTTTTTTCAATATTAGCGAAGGAGATTTACCGGTTACGTTAATTTATTTGGCAAAAGCGTGTGAAATACACGGTTTTGATCGCTCGTCCGAGCAGATTTAGAATCGCACGAGGTAGTTTACGTAATGGAAAGGCTTTCCATTAATTATCAAACTACGTTAGGTAACGTTGTTGGGTTCGAGTTGATTAAATCCGCTTTCCGGAAATAGTTCATTCTCCAATGAAATTTCCCGATCGTTGCAGGTTTATGATCAAGTCAATCGTAAAAATGGAAACTTTCCAACCATTTCTGATTGAGATTCATGTTTTTTTACGCGAAGGTTTTCACAAAATAAATTCGAAATCTGTTCAGACCATAGTAGTATATAGGAATTGCCGTAAACGAGAAATCCCCAGAAAATATCGAGCTGTCGAACAAGGTGAATAGCTAACTGCGCACGCACGTTCTTCCCATTCGGAGAGCCAAGTCTCGCGAAAACGTGAGCGGAAACCGCCAAATGGTGATTAATGAGTCTTTAATTGGAATCGGACTCAAGTAACCGACCATTCAGTCGCTTTTCTGTAAATCCTTAGCTCCCAATAGGTTTCAAGTGGTGAAATTTCGATCGGTTCTAATTTTCATCACTTTCATGTGAGAGTAAGAAACGGTAGAAACGAATAAGAAAAGCCGCTTTTCATCGGAGTTTTAGCAGGAAAAAACTCTTCCGACCCTTTGACAAGAGTCGTCAACGCCTTCGCCTCGAAAAGGATTCAGACGGAAACTTCCGCTTTAGCTAAAACATCGCTTTTAGAACAAGCCGAGCTACAACGTTTGCAATTTACGAATCGAAGATCGAAAGTTTTCCGGGAACAAAGAAGTTCCGGAATGCTCCAACACAGATACATCCTCTTTTCCGAAAGATGAAACACACAAAGGAGAAAACCAGCTAAGGTGGCGATGAAAATGAAAAAAGCGAACAACAGTCTCAGCATAATAAGCGACGTGTGCGAAAAATCGATTGCGAACGATCCATCAATGTCAGTAATAATACTTATGCAATCTAGATACGCAAATTCTGTCGGAGGAAATAGTAAACAAGTCGTTCATTCACCGCTCGGCCACAAAGCTGGTTTCTTTCATAGAAACCGCGAGAGGATGTTCCAAAAAAACAACAACCTGATAACAATGCCGTAAAAGCGAGCCGATCTCGAGTCCCAAGATAGCAATGTTTTCCGAGCGATGACAATGTCGCATTAGAAATCTGAGCTACACTCGAGTAGACCGTGAATTCGCAGATAATGACAGTAGAATAAAATAGCTATCCACTACGAATGGAAATCAGTGGTTCTAATTAGGATGCCTTGAGGGGCGAAAGTACTTATGGGAGGGATTAATTTTTATCAAAGCTCTCGCAATAATTTGAACGTGCTCGACACTTACTCTTTTTTGATTTGAGGATAGGAAAATATTTACTTCAACTTAAGTCATTTTAAAATAGTAAAAAAACAATTTCCTCCAATTGCCGGCTATTTCCAGAAACCAAGACATTTGCCATTCCCAAGAGATATCTTCGGAGTCCAAACTGGCATTCTGACCCGGCCAAACTGGAACGAAATGTATCATTTGCGTTGTCGATAGTTTTGATTCTCGATACTACTTGATTAGGTATTACTAATTTATCGTTCAACTTTTCACGCTCGAATTGTGTAATATCAGCGTACAATATCGAACATCGAAATATTATTATGTTTCGGAAATCGTTGAACCATGTTGCAAAAACGTGGGCAAATTTATTTCTTTCACAGTCGAGAGAGGAAATAATATAAAATCTTTGTTCGGCTGTCCGAACCGACTGCCTCTTAATTATTCTGTCCCAGTCCTAAGCCGACGGTCAAATTAAATAAAAACAGATTATTAGCGTAGCAGAGCTGTAAGGGTGGCAGCTTATATATAGAGACAGAGAGAGAAAATCATCATTAGCTTAATTTAATGTGATGGAAAACTTACTTGGATTTTTCCCGAGGGAAACAGCACCTCGAATGATGACGAGCGACGGAAGATTTATTTCTAGAAGGTGAGGAAGCTCGTTGACTATTAGGGCATAATCCATTGCGAGCTGTTCGCCTCTGATAACGGACAAATTGGGGAAAAGGCTTCTGATCGACCGGAGACCGTTGACGCGGAAGAATATGACGTATTCGGTCACTTCGCGCAGCTCGGGAAACGAGATGTTGGCGAAATGTTCTTCCTTCGCGTTGTCAATTAGTACCACCTGGAAAAAAACGGGGAAAACTAATGAACAACGAAGAAAACGGATGTTTTTTCTAGAAGAATATCTTTACATTTTTTCGTATATAATTATTTATTTATTTTTATTGTTTTTGTTGCTGGATTATTGAAACTCGTCGATAGTTTACTTAATTAACTTTCACTCGAGGACAAAACGGTGATTTTAGTCGGGCAGTTTTCACACGGACGGCCGATAAAAATTGTGCAATGCCAATAATCTTTGAATATTTTTGTTCCACAATATAATTTAGATATAATAGAGGAAATAACATCAAAATATACCAATAATGCTGAATTTAATTATTGTGTTTACATAGCTGAGTTCGAACTGTATAATTATTGATGTACATGTTCATACAAATATTTAGACACAAGGACACACGACAATTTTTTTTTAATTTTAATTATAATAATTTTAATCGTAATTATTTTATAGTATTGAGCCTTTAAAAAACGAAACTCGATTTTTCATTGAAGTTTGAAAAAAAACTATTTATTGTTTTACTTCTGTTTGTATTCGAGTTAGACGAGTTTTCGTTTTCCGAATAAAGAAATTTGCCCTTTTGAAATCAACAGCCAACGGCTCGGTATCGCGGACTGTACCAATTTCCTGTTGTGGTAATGCCGACTAAATGAATCGGAACGAAACTCCGTTGTCCATCGTGCCATTTCAATTTATTTTCAATCCCTTTCGTACCTCAACGCGTTACGTCAGTTATGGAACTAGTTAACCGCCGGGTATAAAATAATCCAGGTGAAGCTCGGATTTGATAAAGGCGACGGAGGAAGAGCGATTTCCGAGAAAAACTTGAACAGCGACGTCTCGTCCAACTACTTTGACCTTTGACCTACTTCGGCTCACACATCAATGATTCTTCTTATATAGGGAGCATCGAAGTAAAACCGATAATAATATCCGGTAAGCTCGTGCTCTATCTTCTGCTAGAGCGCAATTTTACAGTGTTCGTGTCTTAACTACGAGATACATTCGTTGACCATAAAAATTCTATCTTGTATGTACCATGACAAAACTCAAGGAAACACGGCCAAAAAAGTGTACTCATTACACGAAATGACTCGGTAAAAACCAAGAAAGCAAAATTCATTGTAAGAAGTAGTATCAAAACTTGACGAACGGGGATGGAATAGAATAGAATCGTAATCCCGATACAACCACGATAGAATCGGGGATCATTTGACAATGAAACTCAAACACCACAAATTCGAAAGCACTTGTAGAATCGAAACTTCGATTCATAGCTGGGATTTAACACGACATACCTACACAATACAAAAATACGTCTTGATAATCATTTCATCCGAAGACGAAACCAATGTGTTTATTAACGCTTTGATAATAATTCTAATCTAAGTAACCAATAAAACCAGAGGTGAGCATAGATCACACAGTTCTTCCATGTTTGAGTCGGTAACACGTATAACCAATAAATTATAAGATTGAGACACTCGTACAAATGACTGTGAAATTGTTAGTGGAAAACTAGACGACCCAACAATATGAAAACGCACGAATTCGATTAATAATGCGGAAGTGCAGCATGTCAGCCTGAGCCAAGTTTTGCAAAATGAGATCATTTTTACAGCTAGGACACCCAAACTGTATAACCAGCCCTAGGGGAGAATCAAGCATCATTCACTCATCGTTACGAACATTTAAAACCTCAAGCATTCAATTATATTGATTTTTCAGCAAGCAGATGATTGAAAAAAGGTAGTAACATGGAAGTACGCTGTGTGTAAGCCAAAGATAAAAATCGAACCTTATCTCCTTGCCATATAGAACATTTAAACACTTTGACCAATCAAAAATATCGAACTGAACAAAATGCTATTATGCTACTATTACTATGCTACCATTAATATGCAAATACTATTATGCAAAATACTATTATTCCTGTTATCTTGTGGTTATTTTAATAATCACAACGAACAACATGGAAGAACATATTTATCTCTTTTATATTTTGTAATAGGGAATGTTTATATTTTATAGTGAAAGGATATTTTATAACTTGAAAGTAAGTTTTTGTTTTAGGTATCCGAAATTCAATCACCTCGTCTGTATTTTGCTTTAGGAGACTTACGAAAAGTGAATAAGATTACGATACCTAGAAACGTAAAACATCAAATTTTAAAAGGAATAGGAAAAAAATCTTGGACGATTACTAAGGTTCATTATTGGATGATAAACCGTAATGGCTAAAATGCGATAAAAATCGCAAACTAGATGCCGATCTGAAAATTTCGTAGCCAATATTAATATTTAATATGCAATGCCAGATGTTTATTTCTTTCAATTTTGCTCATTTTCCCAGAAAACGCAAACACCGAGATAACGAAGTATTTTTTCAGTTTTGGGCTTTAAGACAGAAAAACGATCGCTTCAATAAAACAATTAGTCAAGAGGAAATTGGCTGCGTTAAACGGATTTTTCCACTCTTGACTGAATGAACAGCCGTTCAACAGATGAGTATTGTTTAAACGGGTATTGTATGGCTGGCCCTAGGTTTACACGCGCGCTAAACTGAAAACGTTTCTTCGTAGCTCACTGACCGAGGGAAGTCTCAGTTACATTGAGAGTTTCACTAGTGGATTGAGGACTGCCAGTGAAACCGAATCTCAACAACAGTCGACAAGCCGACCCACTCATTCTCGTAAAAACAATGCGAGCGTTAAGCTTCCCGAGCGATGAGTTTCCACGTTCGAAAAAATTCGACGAGTGCCGCCGAAATAACGGATCTTCATTTTGATTAATAAGAACCTTCAAAACACGCCAACGCATTTATTCTCACGCCTCAATTTTTCGCATTGGTAAGCGGAAAATGAGGTGAAAAAATGAAAATTACAGTATCTAATTACGTTTAGTGCTGTCCTATTTTCGCTCAGGGATATTCACCTTCGAAAAATGCCAATCGCTCTAATTTTACCTGCAGAAACCCTTCGATGACGTGGCATCCTTCCAGCTGCTTGATATTATCCACATGGTTCCGCACGTCCATAGAATGGCAAGTTCTCGCCGTCGCCATCGTCATCAATGACCACCATATTAACAGTCTAGTGATGCAGGACATCACCTGCAACAAAACATCAATGGAAAGTGAAATTTACCGTTTGAAATCAGTTGTACTATTATTCTGCGAGTTAAACCGGGCTTGTATACAGGATTAACATTTTTTTAGTGTAGCGACAGGTTTTTTACTTTACAAAACGTAATATATATGTTTGATCAACTCGAATGCGAGGGAATCCAACAAAATTTCTCTATGCGTTTCGAATTTTCGGCATTTATAACTGTTTTGCGATCGTAACTCTTTAAATGACGCATCATAGAAAAATGTTATACCTTCCTTCGTTCATTGAACTCTGTTGAATAGTTTTCTATTTGTTTTTGGTCTAGCCGTTACGCCGGTATAATTTTCTGAAAAATTACCATTTTTATCACTTTTTGTCATCACAAATTTGTTTCAGATTTAATTTTACAATAGGAATTACCTTTAAACCAACCGAAAAAAATTAGTTACGAACTTAAATGTATAAATAATTTTTGAAAGGATGATCCCTTGCCGCTATTTTCAAAAGGAAAAACGTTCCTGTAAGGTCAGCTTTTTGTATTAAAAAAATACTTTTTGTATTAGCCAAGGAGTTGCTATAGTAAAAGAATCAGATGTGAGCTAATAAAAATGTTCGCCCAGCACACTGTTTTTATTGCCAAATCTTGCCATCGTTTTTTGCCTATAACTTTACAACGCCTTTGTCTTTAACGGTTCAGCTCTGTCAAGGCTGAGGTGGTAAATACAGAATTTTTGGAAACGCTTTTCCGCACAGATTGCTCTAACCTTCGCACCAAGACCGGCATAAGAACTTGCCATGACGCGGATAGATGCCTAAACCATCATCTCCGTCATGAAGAACATTCCCGATAATTTTTGCTCGCATTTTCACTTTTGGCACAGATATCGCGATTTATACCGCGCAATCTCTACTGGACATCTGCCCGCATTGCAGTGATGTCAACTCGCCAATGTATTATACGCAACAAATAACAAACAAGGGATTATAACCAATTCACGCATCATATCATCAAAAACAACTGGTGGTTAAAATTGAACGCACCTTGAAAAACGAATCGTACGCCAGAATAATTCATCAGATTCACCGCCGGGCGAAGGAAGTATAATTATGGATAAAGGAGGATATAAGGTATTCGGGGATTATTTAAGAAGCTCTTCGGATCTGAATGAAACAAGAAAAAAACATTCAGCGCCTTCGGATTACGCCAGTATATTTATCTCCTTCTCACGTTGGCCGCCATAGTCTCGAAATAAATCTCATCGGGCCTAAGATAGATATAGAAGCGTTCAAGTGTGGAACATTCCTCGAATCGTAAAGTCGACGGTCTGTAAACCGCTAACAGGCGAGAGTGAAGTAAAAATAGTAGTCTCCGGTGTTGGTAAAATGCGAATCCAAAGTTAGATGCGCGAAATGATGATCGTGTCGGAAGAGCGGAATCGGGACCAATGAAATGTGAGTGAATTGAGTTTGCCTCTTTTCACTTTTGTTTACAGTTACAGGAAGATTAGTTAGCGTAGAAAGAATATTGCTTCTAGAAGGAAATGAAATTTAAGATTTCCAAGGAATTATGAGAGGACACACGAAATTAGGCGGTTCGCACTTGATAATACTCTCGTTTTTTCAGTCGTTGGTGGCCAAATCCCGCATGGAAACGAAGAACTTCCGTCTCCGCTGGGGAAGTAATTAATTCGCTCGAACTTAACATGTCACCATAAGATTATTTTTCTCGAATTTATTTGATATCGCACATTGATAGAATTAATTTTTATTGTCGTTTCTAGTTCACACCATTTTTTACTCCAGCTGAACACGACGAGGGAACGTTTTGATTAATTACAATCCCTTATCGTTCTCGAAGCCGACAGCAGTCAGGGGAGCCGTCAGAGAAGGAGATTGAAGCATTGTTTTATATTTACTAGGACGGTGAGTCGTAAGCTTTGCGACACGCGATGACACGGCATCTGCTCGTTAACGGGTTACCAACAAGTTGAGTTAATCTTCTATTCAAACACACCAAGTGACAGCGAATAAAAATGGCACGTCTTCTTTTCGCAACGTCGATCGTCCGACACTGACTATTATCACACCCCCGCAATTCTTATTCCGGTCAAAATTCCAGTTTTCGATTTTCTTAAAGCGTTTTCAAACCTTGACCAGAATAAAAAGCTGCTACATTCGACCGAAAAACTTTAATTAGAGTATCTGTAGTAGCTATTGAACTCCGAATAATGGTGGCCGATGAAATTCTGTTAAATAAAACTGCGTTAGGCAGACGTTTAAACACGACGATAACAATGTTCAACGCCAAATCATACATGCTGTGCAGATTAGGATTATTCACAATCTTGGGAAGAGTACAATATTTATCGTAATTTTGAGCCGATAATTGCAAAATACACCAAAAACAAACAAAAAAATCAAAAAACCAATTCATAGGCCGTAACGTTGGTACAATACAATATTGCGACTGAAAAATTATCCAAGAGACCCGAAAAACGCAATAAACGGGGCAATAACGTGAGCAGTGCGTATACGATCAAGACAAGTTTTATAAAATGGGATCATATTTCTATCAAAAATGAAAAGAACGCAGAATGAAATAACAGAAAATAAGAATCACCAGGAACTATAATGTGTCATCACAAAGATCTTAACCTATCAGAGTATTGACCCTTATGGCCTGTAAAAAACTCAAACTTTTCGGAAGTACTGTGAGTTATACAAAATCCGAAAACGGCTAATTTTGCCCACTTACTTGGAGATCAATTTATGGAAATTTCATCAATTTCGTTCATTTGGGTTTATTATATAGGTAATAAAAACATTGAAATCGCCCAAAAATTAGATGGTTTATCCCCTTCAAATGAGATGTTTTACGTTTCAAGGCATGTACAAACTCCATAGCCGAAAAAATGCTGTCCGTCCGCCGTCAACAGTTTTCTGACAGTAGATAAATTCTTGATATGTTCACCAAAAATAAATTTCAACCTGAAAATGGCCCCTTTCTATAACCGCATTGCTACCTCATTTTTAAAGGTTTTTTGGGGGTTTTTAGGGGAACAAAATTCATATTATACAACGCTTTTCCGACAAAGGTGTTTTTGTTATCAACTTCCATAGATTTTTTAACGCTGAATCGGATGGCACCTTGTGTCACTTTTTGATTACAGAAAGATTGCGTACCTTCTGAGTACAACTGCGATGGAAATATCTTCAAAATTCACTTCCGTTACAAATTCGATTATTAGACCATTTACTACGAAAACCAGAGGTAAAAAGGTCGGAATTGATCAATTAGAGCTGAAAAGGCAGCTACTATAAGCAGCTGATTCAAAATGCATTCTCAGTAGACGAATTGTTTATTTCGGTTCTGTAGCTGAAGAGACAGTGAAAAACCTACCGCATTTAAAGTAGATGCCCTAAGAGGAGAAAGTGGTTGGCAATGAAGTCAGCAGTTGAAAAACAAGGCTACAAAATTGCTTTGACGTTCTGCCAGAACTTTAACTTGACTCGATCCATCACTTGTCAATGGCCGAAGACATTGTGTGTGAGAATATTAGCAGATTGACAGGCAGACGTCTTCTGACGGGAAGAAAAAACTGGCTCTGACATAGTGCATACGGCTCAAGGTCAGCTTTCAAGAAGACCGAGTGCCCACTCAAACGTCTCGAAACGCCAGGCAAACGATGGAAGTGCTATTTTGAAATATAATTTACGCCATTTGATCCCTAAACGTCGACAAGGACAAGTTATGATTATTAGTAGGAATAACTCTAGCTATAGGAAGCACCACAAACAGCAAAACATCTGGGCAAATTAAACACAAGGTAGGCTCGGAAACTATTGCCCCATTCAAAATTGTTAATTTTAGAGTAAAAATTTTTATTTTTTACCCTTTCTGTTTTTTAAAGATCTAAAATATGAGATTATCAGGTGTTAGATGGTGGTTGTTTCATTTTTTTTTTTTTTTTTCATAAAGAAGTAGGTTTGCAACATTTCAAGTAATCTGATCGATAACATTTTCCCCATGTAATGTACCTATCCGATTTTTTAACCGTTTATGCAGAATTTAACTAATTCAGCGTAATGTACACGAAAAGATCGACTTTTTCATCATTGAACATTATTTTCATCCATTTAGGATGAAAGAAACGAAGAATGAAGCATATAACATTGATATACAAACTATAAACTATCATTATGACAAATTTGAACGAATTCGAAATTAAAAAATTTTTCACAAAAAATCAAGGGGTGCCCCTGTGATTTTATTGAAACGATCAGTTAACGATTTTTTACTCGTCTTTCGATACAGATATAACTCTGCATTTTTCAGGGAAGTTGTGTCTTACCAAGATGTATTTTCGAGATTTTTTCCAATTCTCGGAAAAATCCGCAAATGGTCCAAAAAAATCGGTTTTCAAACTCTCGAAAACTGACCTTTAACCGAGCTTTACGTGTTCAAAATTTTCGTTAATCAATTGTTTTAATACGCAGGAGTCTTCGTTTGGACGCCATAAACTCGGGCATGGCAAAAAGTTTGATGAAGAAATTTAAATAGCGCCATAGAAATTATTTTCCGTAAATCGAGCTCTGATCGGCCGAGGCTCCGCTACCATCGGCAGAGGTGAAAAATTAAACTTCAGTTATTAAACGATTTTGAGAGCTTCTCTTACAGCAAATTTAACGCTGAATCCGAATTCGACGTCAAAGTGAAGGAAATTTGACGACTACTATCCGTTTTTCCCATTTTTAGTATTACACTGCTTTTATGTTTTCTTAATTTGAAAATTCATTGTAAATACTAGTAGGGCTGTTCAATAATATTGTATTGGTCATTCTTACAGGAAATTAGACGTAGAATTTGCAGAGAAAAATGAGCATTTCGTATTATCTCATGTCATTTTCTAATTATTTTTGTTTTTTATAGTTTTGAAGTTTCAACTTGGGAATTTTTTTCACCTCGTTCGTTAGTTTTCAAAAAATAGTTTTTTGAGGGAGCACTTTACGGAAATTTAATATAGAATCAATTAAAAATACAAAACACCACGGATTCATTTTTATTTTTGAGATGTATTTGGGTAAACGATAAAAAACGTCATTTTTGCTTTTCTTCGAGCGCTAATAGCTCCGCGGGGACCTTAAATCAATGTATATTAAAATATACCAAACTGTACGATTTAGACAGCGCCTCTGAGTACTATTATACCTCTGTAAAATTGGTTGCTTCACAGTTATTGGGGCAAAACAGGCCAAGAAACTGAAAAAATGGAGTCATAACGTTTTGAATTGTAATAAAACAAAATGAAGTCCTAATTAAATAAGCTGCAATAAATCGAGAAGCATAAAGCTATTATACCGCAATAGTCCGATTTATCGTCCTAAAATCTATAGAAACTGATACCAAATACAATACACCTTTTTCTGTATAACGTTAGAAAATAAGAATTTTAACCCCCTCTAAACCTCCAAAAAATACCCTTAAAATTGAGGTAGCGATGTGGTTAAAGAATTGAGCCACCGTCAGGCCAAAATTGATTTTCGAGAAAATTTCAAGAAGTTAACTTTTATAGTTCCGTCAGAAGTTTGACGGCGTACGGCGGAAGTACAGAATTTTTTTAATTGGATATTTTGATTCTACACGCCTTGAAACGTAAAATATCACATTTCGAGGAGGCTTATCTTTATTATTGATTAATAAACCAAGGCCGGTAAAACATTTAGCGATACCGTTGAAGTTCCAGGTTTCTCCTGCCGAGTACGCCGAAAAGAAATTCGCCGAGTCCGCTCTACCATCTTTTACGCTCCGTTCGCTGTCAATTTGTTGGGCGTGTTCGGTTATGAGCGACACTCTATCGAGTCGGAGACGCTTAGGATTTCGGCGATTCGTGAGGCCGTTTTGGACTAGCATCATCTATTGGCCAGGGAATTAAACGGAAGACCTTGAACGCTGCGCGGTCTCGCGCGACCTCGAGTCCCGAAAATCGAAGCTTCGTATCTGGATTACTTATTTATTTTTATCACTCGAAGTTATTTTAGTACCTTCGCCACTGACCGATGAAAGGCCTCCCGTCGATATCGGAACTCATTCATCTGGCGAAGATTCGCTTCTTCCTCGTCGATATTCATTCATACTTCGACGAGGAATAGCTGAGGTTTTGAGACACTTGTGAAAACTGGGCATTTTTTTTTTTTTGCCCAATAGATCCAAGAGTAGAAAAATGCGAGGAAAAAATGACTGTTGATGAAAATTACGCGGAAGTGCGGTTATTTATTTATTTATTTATTTACATGAGAACGAGAAACCGCTCAATTTACAAAAAAAAGAAAATAACATTTCTGGCCAAGTAGTGGCTTTTGATAAGCTGACATTGGCTTCAACATTAGAGTAGGTTCGCAGCGGGGAAACTGGGCACTCACAACATACACGGTTAAGACACTAAATAAAAATAAAACACCATTCGCACGCCATAACAACTATTTCACTATCAATGATAACCAATAAATCGATTTCATCAAGAATGCATGGAATCTCAAATAGAAAATCTTCGAACAACGAAAAGCCTTCAAGTCCAAGCGAACGATTATGCGAAGCGAAGTAAAGGGGTCGATTAGCAATAAAGTTAAATTCACCAGAAGGCTGCATGCATTGCTGTCACATTAAAGCTAAAAAATCGTCAGTTAGCGTTGTCTTTGTTTCCCCCGGGGGAAATAATTGTCTATATTTATTATAAAAGCTTTGGAGACGAGCCAATCATCGGCGGACGTTTAGTATGCAATGCAGATGTGCTATATTATGTTTGACGATGAATCCAAGCGTGGGAAAATGTACACATCCTGTCATGTGCGAGCGGACAATCTTTTTCGCCGGCGATACTGTTAATAGCTGGTATCAATATCGTAGCCTTCTTCGAGAGGGAATAAAAATTACAATTACACGCGTGAACACGAAGGAATCAGTCGAGCGGAAGATGAAACGTTTTGCGAATCAGAAGATTTCTGTACACTTCGTTGAAATTTCAGGCGAGCACGACGGGTCGTTTTCCGTTGCTCTTCAAATTCAAGGAACTGGAAAGGCAATTAGCCATCAGCTTGTTTGAATTAAAACACGAGAGTTAAATAAATTTTACATCATTGTTTGCGTAGTTAGAAAATAACTTTGGTCATAGAGAAATATGAAGCAAAGGTGCGGTCATTAGATAAAGGTAGGTTAACGTTCCTTACGTGTGAATATTAATTCCTATTCTTCATTCCATGCTTGACCTCTCGCAAATCATAAAAATGTTTAATTGCCCAGTTCAATAAAAAAAAAAAAAAAAAAAAAAAAAACTTCAGCGCTTAGTGCTGAAGGAAATCGAGACGGAAAGGAAATACGAACGAGGCCGATACGTCATCAACTTTATTGAACACGATTATTAATAACAATAGGGCTGGAGTTAATGTTTCTATATCTAGCCCTGAAGAAGCCCGGTAAGACTGAATACTCGACCACTGCTTAAAAAATGGCCGGAAAACAATCGCCGACTTAACTCCGATTGAATACCACAACAGAGGAGAATACTGTTTATCAGAGTTTTTCTGCTTTGATTTTTTTCAGCCTGTAAGCAGCTTGGAAGCTTAAAGCATTACAATTTACCCGCTAATCTTCTCATTCAAGACATTCTCGCTCGTTTACATTATTATATATTATTAGTTACCCAAGAAGTATTATTAGTTTATATTATTAGATACAACCATAGTGAGGCTCAACCACTCAGACACAAGACGATCTTATTCAAGGAGATCAATTGATTCTTTAACTAGAGATAAAAGATGCTTCATTTGGAGGTCGTAAATAGCGGAAGCGCAGATGGTAATTTTTCGGCTCATGGAAGCTATGTAAATAATACTGACTCGACTGAGTATTTGTCCTCGGTGCAAAATGCGAGTCAATGCTCTTTCGAATCACCCGCATCAGTTTTTAGCTATTCATCACCAGGAAAACGATAATGCAACGATAACACTTCGACATCAGCGTTTACAAGGCGCAACAAGGCAGTTGTTGGTTTTCCGTTTGTCGTTTTCCCGCTAATTACGTCCCGCGTCTTCGAACTCGTACACGTGCGCCGCCCTCGCGCTGACTCGCCCGGTTTCAATAAACACGACCAGAGCGCGAGCTCGCGTTTCTTTGCGTTTGCAGGTGCAAGTCAGCGAGTTCCTACCGACCTTCGAACGGTTCGCTGCGTTTTCCGCTCTCCTGGCTGCATAAGCGATCATACACCCGCACAGTGACGATGTACATCGAAAGAAAAAGAACTGCTAAAAATCAGAGAGACGCGGGGGTGAACTATTGTTAATTGGAGCATTTGAAATTTTCATTTCTGCGCTTCTTCATTTGAGAAATAGCAGGAGAATAGTCGGGGGAGCGAGCGATGTGTTTGTTGAATTTGAGGTAGCGAGTTTTTATGAAACAACTACCGTCTGCGGATGAGATTTACGGGGCAAGATGCGAGATATCGACACGTAATATTCGATGCGATTCGATGAGTAATCCACTTGTTGTGATACGACTTATTTTTAGCGAATACATTACGTGAAAATTCGATCGATAAAATATCATCTCACGAGGTATTACTTTATTTGGAAGGAAATCTGTATTTAATCGGATCTCAGATCCAGTAGAGACCGAATATTTCGTTGAAACGGTTCGGAAGGTTTTTTGATAAAGGTCGAGGCGGCTGACGGTTGAATTCCCCCTCTAGCACGTCGTAAATAATGTTCCTTCGACATTTTACGTGCCTCGGGAATCAGAATAGAAAAATAGGCCAACTTACGAAACTGAAGATACGCCGAGCGATAAAGATGACAAAATAAGCAGTGCTGAGGTTGTAGATCTTCATTATGTTGAGATGAAGTTTTTTTTTTTTTTTTTTTTTTTCAGAATATTTACATTCGAAACGGAGACGTTCATTCCTAGTTCGTTTATAAAAATAGAATCGGAGAAAAAGTTGGAGCTATTATTTTCAAAACCAACGTGGAAATGAACATAGTATATTATTTCTCGTCTATCGCGATTTATAAAAAAATATAAATAAATCGCGAATATTTAACATGCACAATGAGGTTGAAATAATATCACTAATTGTAGTTTTTGTACAATTCTATGATTATTATTATTGTTTTATTATTTTTTTTTTAGAGAGAGAGAGAGGTTTTATTTTAAACTGGGGTGGTCTAAACATTTTTGACAAGAATGTTCGGTTGAACATTTCTTGTTCGCCCGAACAGATGAGAGATGACTTTTATTTGGAGGGCGACAAAAGACAAAAACGATATAGTACATCGTATATTATACGACTTAAAAGTTCGGATGGATGAATTTCTGACAAAACTAATCGGTATTCAAAACTTGAAATAGGTTACATAACGGGGGTAAATAACTATAAAACGACTATAAATATGCATGAAAGTTGAACTGTACAAATGTCATTGAAGGAAAACGTGCTAAGGTCAAAAGGAACGTCCACTTCACTCAACAAAAACGGATAAACGAATTAATCCCTCACCGCATCGATTTTAACTCGGATAATTCAACGAGATGAGATGCGAATGAATCTGTACAGCAGCCGAGGTCTAGACAATCGTCTCTTATTTACGTAACTCGGCCCGGCTCGAGCGGCGACTGCGCTTGGCAAGCTCTAATTGACATTGAACTATTTCCGTCTACTTTATAATTGCACCGTCGGCATAAAAACCTCATTTCCATCAACATTTAATTTTTTCTCCCGATACGACATTCCGCGAGTACAAGATCGCATACGTGCTGCACCAACGGATTTGCAGTTGAGGCGCATTTTATTTTCCCGGTGATTAATATCGATACTCTTAACTAGAGAGGAAAACCCGACCAAAATGAACCGAATCAGAATTGTCGTTTGAACAATTTCACGCTCAAAAAAAAAAAAGCTTTAATCCCGGGTACGAAGAAACGGAATTGGCGAAGCGTGATTTTTACGAACAATCGAATGACGATAGCGGGAGAAGACCGTTGATTAATTTTACCGTTGATTATTAGCTTTACGCTTGAAAATCTATCGACTCCTCTTTACAGGGATTGCCAGGATTAAAAAGTTTAAGATTACCGTTCAACATAGCAAAGGTTATTATCTGAATTTCCCTCTGGAACTGAATCACTCTCAAACATTTCCAAGTATTAAATTAAAGATTTCATTCGCCGACCAAGCGGATGAAAAGGCTTTTGAAACTCGAGGGCGATTCTGACGAATTTCAATTGTACCGGTTTTATGGAAACGGAAAAACATCCCTCGACAATACAAGAAATTAATCACGTTCCCAGTGAATAAGTTGTTGAATTTCGACTGCCACGACTCCGATACTCGATGCGTATTTTGATGAACAGGGAGTAAAATTGAATTTTTTAAAGAGAAAAACGGTTCGAGCTTCGTATACTTGCGTCAGTGTTATATGAAAATTTAATAACGATTCCACATCGACATAAGCAGACTCCCCACGTTAGTATTACTTTTATTTGACAGAGAATGGCTTGGAAACGAGAATCAGAAAAAATAATTTTATTTTGAAAAGTAGTCTAAGAGATGATATGAATTGTAAATTAAAGGAATAATTCAAGAAAATAAGTATTTGTGATGGAACACCAAACCAATAAGGAAAAATAATAATGGTGAATTGTCATCATTATGATAAAGGAGTAATTATGAGGAATGAAAAAGAATTGAGGAAAATCATCGTTCCTTCAGAAAAAAAATCTATTAGATCCCAATTGTCGAATTTACAATTGGGTCGCTGTCTGCCTAACGAAACATGAAAGTGTCTTCTGATCGTAATATGTTTCACAAGATAGAGAAAAAAGCTTGAAACTCCCAGTTTCAAGAGCTTGATGACACGCTCAATGAATCTTTTTTCCTTTTTACCCCACAAAATATTTTCACTCATTATCCTAGCCTCATAGAGGAAAAAGGCGCGTGGAACTTATCCATTCTTCAAATCTCGAAATCAATTCGAGTTCAAAAAGGAGAGAAAATTTAAAGAAAGTTTACCGCCGTATCGGCTCTAATAATTTCCTTAATGATCTCCCTAATGCTTTTCGTATCCTTTAAACCTTCGCTTTTCTACACGAACGTTGAATTTCGTCCTATAAATTATTCAACGCGACCGCTCCGTTCAAAATCGGCCAATTATCGATACAAAAGAGATTTTAGGCATCGAAACACGCATCAGCCGCTTTAAAATAATCCCGTTCGGTGGCTATGTCTTTCAGGTCTCTTGCTGGATAAAGGAGACAATTATAAGGCTATTTTCTGCCTGCCAAACTCATTGAAAACGTCTTTTCATACCCGCTCGCGATCATTTAATAGCCCCTATGTCGAATTCAAAAGGCTCATCGGTAGTCGAATGTTTATTACAAAGCGGCGATCAGCACATGGAAATTAAATGGTGTGTACTTTTACGACACAAAGTATTTCCATTTTTGAGTCCGTAAACAGGAATAACTAATAAACAGGCAATAATAATAAATAGGCAATCAATAAATTTATATAAGTCACACTACAGTAGTTGGACACATGTGATTCCCATTAAGAAATCAACATAAGAAACCGTTGGTTATGATAGAGGAGTCGTTTCATGCTCTGTTTATGATCAACCAAAATCAAAATTGGTGGGCTCTTCGATCAAATGTTTGATTCATATAAATCGTCAGCTAGAAGTGATAGAAATCACCTAAATATTAATGAAAATCTAGCTTCAATAAACATTCAGAATCCTACGCTCTGGAATCCGCGGAGGATTGATTCGTGGAGGTAAAATTGGAGAAAGAAAGTTGCTCGATAAATAGTTGAAGGAAAAAGGCGATTTTTTTTAACAAAAAAAAATTGCATTACTTAAGTACTCAGGATATTGCGATATAACATTTAATTGCTCTTTATGATCTTTTAAACAAATTGTCAAACTATTGAGGAACTATTCGACTCGTTCCACTGTTTCACGAGGGCCTTCAGGCTTCGAAATCCTCCAAAATCAAGTCCGATAATACAAGTCAGATAATATAATTATTTATTTTCGTTTCGTTATAATTGAATAGGGATTTGAAACATTCTTGAAGCATACTATATTGTTACTTGTGAATAATATAAAATTGCAATAGTGTCGAAGATTTGATAGGATGCCACGTCCCGGGCACGTGGAGGGGGTTTCCAACAAGTTGCAAGCGCAAACCGTCTTCTACTTTTAGTTGACAACTTTCTTCGATCTTTACCGGGGAACGGATATCTAATGAAAGACTACTTTCTCAAAAATATTGCTGTTTTAAAATTAAAAAAGGAACACTTAGTGGAAGATTTGAGCATTAGTAAAAATACAAATTAATAGAAACAAATAAAATAATAAATGAATATTAAAATAAAAATCACGACAGTTGGAAACCCAACCAAGAAAAATACACAACTTAACTGAACAGGGAAAAAATTAATTTTTTCGGTTTTAAAAATAATAAATAAACATTAAAAAATAAATTACGAAAGTTCTATACCCAACCGAAAAAAATAATAAATAACTTAACTGAATAGGAAAAATAGACGAATTTAATTTTTTTCGGTTCATAAGGAGTCCACCGACTGAATCTCGCCTTGAGAAAAAGAAAACCTGGTGAAGCTTTTTTCGTTGCGGGTTCGTCAACTATTCTCAACAGGTACGCAACGTCTTAGAATAGGATACCCTGGGAAATACCTATTTCCAACAACCGTAGCTCGGCCGAAAAGGAGTTTGACCCCTTTCAACTTTTCGGACCTGTTGAGCCTTGTCAGCTCGACCCAACAATGATCTCGCCTTTGAAGACTAGACCTAGTCGATGCGAACCGCCTGCGAAAATACACTTATCGCTATTCGTATTTACACTCTCCCGGCGGTTTAGAGTTTATTTATTCGTGAAGACCATGTCTCTACTGTGCAAAGAGTTCAAGCTTCTGTAAACGTAGCTCGACGGTTTTAAATTTATCTTCACACGATTAATACTGTTGACATTAAATAACTGAAGTGCGTCGTTTAATGAACGACAAACGTAGTGAGACATGCGGCCGCATAAAGTACTAGACTCACGATTTATATTGGCTTTATTACTTTTTAAGGCGAGCAGTCGCGTCAGTTTTTAGTTGAAGTTCGAAAACATCGGCGGTTCGTGTGAATTATCTGAGTTCCTATTTTATTCTCATACTCTCATACATTCATATCAAGACTCTTAAACTGAGCTGGAAGACATATTTTTCAACATAGAGAGCTCGACTGGACATCGAACACAGCAAGGACTAAGTAAATGTAGTCTAATGATTACACGAAGCTGGAACGTTCCAATGTATTTGCCAGCGTCCCGAGTGAAATTTACGAGAATCATCGGCGATTTCTTTGCAAGATCAGGTTCGCAAAGAGAAACAGATGCTAGGAATTTCCGATAGAAATGCAGGCCGAATACTTTATGAACTCTCACGTTTCAACGCGTACTGCTATCTTTCAAGAGTTAATCGAGCAAGATTTTGCGAGGAAGTGGCTTTAGAAGAAACCATGTCGCATGAAGATCCCGCAATGATTATTTTTACCTCTGGAAAAGCAAAGTTCCACCTCAATGGTTGTGCGAGTGAAAAAAGAACGATCCTCACAGTTTGGCACATAGAATATTCAGAGAGAAATTCATGAGATCCCTCGACAAACTTTGAAGTGAGTGATGGTGAACTTTACCAACAGCGGTCGTCATTATTTTAGCGACGTTATTTTTTCAACAATATGGTTTTCACCAATTTTTGGTGTGAATTTGAATTTCCACTCTCATCTTATCAAATAAAAAAATTACAATATCAAGAAAATTCATTGATTCGATCAAGTTTTACAAACCGCCAGGGTTCACAGCCTGCTGTATTTTTATGTATTTTACTAATTTTACGTCATATATATTTACACAATCGCAGCGCGATTAATTACATTTAAAAATTCGACAGAATCTCTAGACAAACGCAAGGTTCGCGATTTATTAAATAATCACTCGAAATCGATCGTTCATTCATACATTAAGCCTCAAATCCTCGAGGATTATCTGGCGATGAAAATAACGCGTCAATATTTTCTATTGGGCCACTCAAGCGAGTCACGTAAATGAATATAACGAACGCTCTACGTAAAAGCGTCTTAGTTAGCTGTTACCTTGACGTGAGTACTTCCACTCGAAAACACTTAACTCAAAATACGGTGAGGGAAAGCCTTGTTTTCACCAATGAAGGTCGAAAAATATTTATCCGCCGCAGTAAAAATTTCCACCGTCGTTATAATACACGTCTGCTTTCAAAATATTCTACAGCGTGTACATGATAACCTGAACAGTACTTCAAGCACGTATTCTACAGCTAATTTGCATCAAAAAGTCCTGTACAGTTTTATCCCTACTCCCCGACTTACTTCTGTTTTTCAAGTTTTTTAGGATGTTTTGTGTTTTTCACCTCAACTCAGTAATCAAATACCAAAATTGCACATCAAATTCAAATCTGAGGGTACCTTTGGAAAGAACGTTAAATCGTCTATCTTTCAAGTGCCAAACCAATTTTTTTGCTCACTTGAATTTACTTGGAGAACAGATAGTGGTCAACGGAAAAACTGCAGCTGTATTTTTTCGACAAGTCATTAGCACAGAGATAAAGAAGATCGGTCTGCAACCCATGATGAATTTTGGTCCCCCGAATAACTTTCCAAGGACCACGGATGTGACCCATTAAGTTGTTGATGCCTATACATCGAAAGACGTAACCCCCCCCCCCCCACCCCAGAAAAGCTCGCGTTTTTGCGGTCGCATATTTCAATCGCAAATTTGTTTCTGATATACCATTTGAAAGTAAACAATCTACAGGCGTAATAATATAATAAATAAGGCGTGATAAAAAGTCGGTTTACTGAAATGAAATTGAGGAACTTACGGCGGTTTTAATGAGGTAATGCCAAGAAACGAAAAAATCTTATATCATTTAATTAACAGGAGAAAATCGAGAAGTAGTAGGAAAAAAAATTGATAGGATACTTTTTTATGCAAGTTAGTAGAACTATACGTGATTGAAGTACTGAGCAGCTTATCATCTACACCCTGTAAATCAGATTTCGATTGAATATAACCACAGATCATATAAATGAGATTATAATATACATAATACCCTGAACGGTCCCCTTGCACGATAACGAAGCAGTCAATCGCACGGCAGAGTGTTTCTTTTCAATCGGTCCATTCTGGCAAAAACTCAAATGAATAAGCGGTGTAAAAATTGAGGTTTTTTTCACCTTGCTTTGAAGCCAGCGAGATATGTCAAAGCCGAATGGAATAGAACCCGCGGGGATTCGATCACCTTCCGAGCGAACTCGCGAATGAACCAAGTGATTTCCTATGACAGTTCTCCGTCGCATGTCCCATCCCAATAAGCCCGAGGTCAAGTGAAGTCAAACGCCTACAATTCAACGCGATAATTTTCCAAATCAGGATCGTTCGAGACGTCTTTTTTCGGTAATTAATAAAACGAGCCGCTCACGATTCGTAAAGGCACTTAGAGTGCAAAGGACGATTGAATGTCTTTTTAGCGCCAATTCAATTTTGCAATCGATGCGGGCCGATATGGAAGGAAAGTTCAGACGGAAAATTTACGGTTCGAATAATGAGAAGAAGAAAAGAAAAATAACGACATTAAATCAAAGCAATCGGCGTCTGCTGTTCAATGGATAATGATTTGATTAGTGATTCCGAAAATGCTCAAGTCAAACCCACTTCCTATCGAATTACTATGCTCCTCTATTATGATTGAATTTCAGGGCGAAAAATATCTCGCGCGCCAATGCCGCCAATCTCACTGATTCGGAAATTATTTTCCACGCTTTCCATACTCCTATAGAAGCCATATTTAGCTGAATAATTTTCTCCACGTGTCATTAATTCGTCGACACTGGCAATAAATCAGAATGAAAAACACGACCATTTCAAGTGGTAGTACAAAGCCCGAGGGTGTACGATTTATAAAAAAGAGAGGAATCCCGAATAAATTTCGAAGTAACAGCATATTGGAAATGTCTGCGTAGGAGCGGATTATGAAGAGGCGAAAAAATATTCCAACAGCGTTGGTTTCGATTTTCCGGCGAACTTTTTTCGGCTCGTCGTCTCGGGTCTCAAGGCGAAAGGCTGTTTGATTAATTACTCTGCTAAAGTTAATTGAAGCGATAATCCTCGTAATCCCTCCGAAATCTCCGCGGTCAGCGTAAGCTCTAGATTCACCTGAATGTAATGGTTGCTCGGTATTAGCAGCCGGAAAATGACGCGGCAGAAGGCAAATTTCATTTCTTTCATTTCATTTTTTTCCGCGAGAACACAAAAATCATACTCCGCTGATTTGTTTTTCCAAATGGGATAGGGCAGACTGAAAGGTATTATAACCGGAATAGGTTCGCTTTTCACAGGATCGCAGGGATTTTTCACGTGAGCAGGCACCATCCGTCCCTGACCGTCGATCGCACAATTGAATGACAAGCGACTGTAGACATTTGTTGAATATATGTGTCGACCGCGCGCTTCTAAGGCTTCACAACCATTAATCTCAAACGAAGCCCATTGTGGTATTATCGTGACGTATCTGAGATGTAATTCAGCGACAACGAAAAGCTTTCGCGATTATCATTTGAAAAAAGTAAGCTTAATCAAATATCTACATTAGTGAACGTAATTATCATTATTTACTTCGCTGTTGTATCGTAGCAGTAACAAGTCATTCAAACTCATTTTCAGCGAAATTTCACAGGAAAATGATGCTATTTGGCTCGTTCGTAAAAATCAAACATGGAAATTCGACCCGAAAAACATACACCCGTTTCATGCATCAGAGAATAGAATTCTAGAAACAAATATTTTGTATGTACAAATTAATTTATATCATAATAACAGTCACTTCTAACTGCCGTAATTTTCGAGATAAAAACGCTGCACGTGATAGTACAATGGTTTATTATTCCTTTGCTTAAATAATTATGTAAGGCCATCCATGTTTGTGAACATTTCCGCCTGATAAAAGATTGGTAACTATAAAGGAAAACTCCGTAGCAACTACTGGAATTTTAATAATATTGTTATCTTTCTTCATTTTCGGAAGGGAAGCTAAATTATTCGCCTAACGCCAGAGCTGAAGAATGTGCTGACGACCACTCCAACGAGTATAGAAAGATTTTTATAGCTAAAAATATTCTCGAGTAATAACCACATGCAATCGATAGAAATTTACACAAAATATACCTTTGTCAGAAAGCGTTGGATAATGTAAATTTTCTACCCCTCAATATTTCCGACTACTTTTACATAGGTAAGTTACTCAGAGGGGAAAAAGAGCTATTAGATTCCTATAAATTGGTACATTTGAATATATACTCATGGTATGTCTCCGCGGAGCTATTAGAGCTCGAAAAATCCCAAACACATTTTTTTTACCAAAAAGTGGAATATATATCGAAAACAGAGCATAATCCGTGTCTTTTTTTTCTTTTTAATCGATTCTAAATTAAATTTCCTCAATTTGCTAACACAAAACCTATTTCTTCCAAATTCACGAACGCGGCGAAAAAAGCCAAAGTTGAAACTTCAAAAGTGCAGAAACAGAACCAATGGAAAAATGTACTAATCGTTAGAATTTGATTATTTTCACTTCAAATTCGAATTCTACGTCTAATTTCTTATAAGAATGGGAAATAAAATAACATTGAACTGTACTGTAAATATTTGCAACAAATTTTCAAAGTTGAAAAACAACGGTATAATACTAAAACTGGGTAAAACTGGAAATTGTCGTCAAATTTCCGTCGTTTTGACGCCAAATTCGGATTCAGCGTTAAATTTCCTATAAGAATAGCTTTCAAAATCGCTTAAAAACAGAAGTTTAATTTTCCATCCTTGCGGAGCTCGACTTTCGGCCGGCGAAAAACTCGATTCACAGAAAATAATTTCTCTGGCTCTGTTTACATTTTTTTCACCAAGTTTTTTGCTATGTACGTGTGTAAGGCGTTCAAATGAAGACTCCTGCATAATAAAACAATTGATTCACATGAATTTTGACCCCGAAAAGCACAGTTAAAGGTCAATTTTTGAGCTTTCAAAAACCTATTTTTTTGGACCACTAGCAGATTTTTCCGAGAAATAAAAAAAATCACAAAAATACATCTTGGTAAGACACAACTTTCCTGAAAATTTCAGATTTTTATCTGTATTGAGAGAGGAGTAAAAATTCGTTAACTGTTCGGTTGATAAAAATCGCAGGGGTACCCCTTGGATTTTTCGCGAAAAATTTTTTGTAACAGATTTAGCTCAAATTCAGCACAATGATAGTTGATGATGTGTATGTCAATAATATATGTTTCATTCTTGGTTTTTTTTTGTACTAAACAGATGAAAATAATGTTTAATGTCGAAAATGTGAGTTTAATTATCGCAGATGCAGTGAGTGGGATAGGAAAAACTTGTATTTCGAACTGACAGAGAATTAGACATTGAATACAGACGAGACATTACGCGAACGACGGAGTCAAAAGGGTCGAGACGGAAGACAGAAAGGCAAACAGATGTTGTCAAGGAGTCATAGCAACAACATCAGCCTCGCAATGACTGAAGGCGAACCAAATTAATCTCACACCCTCCGTAATTTGGTAAGTCCTTGATGCTTGAGGCATGCTTGAAGTTTCGTCTGGTCAAGAGGTTTCGTCAGAGAGTCAGCGACGATCTTGCTCGTAGGGACGTACTTCAACGCGATGTCTCCAGCAGCTATCTTCTCTCGAAGGAAAGGGTGACGAACATCAATATATTTCTTGCGGCTTCGATTATAAACCCACCTGCAACTGTGCGCGTTTTTTTCAGGAGGAAGATCATCAAGCTCACAAGTTTTGTTGATCAGGGATTGATGTTCTTTTTTCATAGCATCGAACCACACGTTTTTATCAGTTCGATCCATCGCTTCTTCGTAGCTTGCCGGTTCTTCGCTACAGAAAAATGCAGAGTACGAATTGAAATTTTGCTGTGACCTTACTCGCCTACGTTCTCGTTGAGGTCTTGACTGATCAGATGGTGTGGATGAAATACGTACGGGTGGTACATAGTCAGGATCCCCTCCATCATCCTCACCATTATCAGGATCTTGTGAACTAGGCGAATCGGAGTGAATTTCTTCAGAAGCAGTTGTATCGCTTGATATGCTGACGAACGGAGACGATTCAGAACTTTCCAAGACACGGCTAACAGAGCTGTTGGGATCAGAAGTTTCGTCATCTTCATCATTCGAATCTAGAACAGGATAGATATCGTGAGGATAGAAGAAACCATCGATTTTTGATACTTTTTTCAACAGTGTACTTCCTTTTTCGGTTTCAGAGAAAGTAACATCTCTCGATGATATTATCACACTTTGATCGGGATCGTACAGTCGATAGGCTTTCTTTTCACGGCTGTAACCTATGAAAATGCACGGAGTCGCTCTTCGACTTAGCTTTTTCCTTTTTTCAGAAGGAATGTGGGCAAAAGCCTTACATCCAAATCTTCTCAGATGAGCGATTGAGGGTTTATTACCGCTCCAGAGCTCCTCAGGAGTTTTATCGATTGATTTCACGGGCGATCGGTTCATCAAATATATGGCAGTATTTACCGCCTCTGCCCAGAAAGAGTTAGGAAGTCCTGATTCAATGAGCATGCAGCGTGCACGATCAAGGATCAGACGGTTTAAGCGTTCAGCCTTTCCATTCTGAGCAGGGGTGTACGCGCAAGTAGTCTGATGAAGTATACCAGACGAAGTAAAAAAATTGTTCAGTTGCCCGTTACAAAATTCACCACCACCATCACTTCGGAAAATTTTCAACTTTTTGCCAGTTTGCGTTTCTGCAAATGCAACAAAATTTTTGATGTGCATGGCTGCTTGATCCTTTGTTTTTAGAAAATAGACAAATGACTTGTGACTGAAGTCGTCTAAAAACGTCAGAAGGTAGCGTGATCCTGCGAGCGAATTTTCAAGTGGCCCAACCAAATCGGAGTGAACAAGTTCTAAAACAGCAGATGACTTAGACTTGCTACGCTTAAATGGTAAACGGTGGCTCTTACCCAGAACGCAGATTTCACAAAATTTTTCAGATTCGGCTGAAGCGGGAAAATCGAGTCCAGAAACCATGTTTTCGTTCTTCAGTTGTCGAACACTTGCGAAGTTAAGGTGTGCCAATCTTTGATGCCACAAATCAATGCTCACGGAATGCGCGGACAAAGCTGAATCTGTCGAAGGTTTAGCTTGAACATCAAGTTTGAATAAATTATTCATCAATGTAGCAGTGGCAATAACTCTACCATCACAATTTATGATTTTTGCCCCATTCTTATCGAAAATGACAGTGTTATCCTTTTGTACAATTTGACTCACGGACAACAAATTAACGTTCAAATTTGGTACGTAATAAACATTACTTACAGGTACCGACGATATTCTATTTTTCGAACGGAGAACGGGCAACATAACATCTCCTACAGTTTCGGATACCATTTTTTCGTTATTAGCAGTGGTAATTTTCAATGTTCGGGGAGATTTTCGGACATTTTTCAGACAATCTGCATCTTTGGTTAGGTGTTGAGTGCAACCAGAGTCTAGATAATGATCGTTGGAAGAATTTTCAATGACGGATTTAGCTGATAGAGCGGCAGCAAAATTTTCATTATTCCAATTTTTATTTTTCGATTTTCGGCAATCTTTACTGATATGGCCATACTGATTACATTGAAAGCAACGCGGACCTTTTTTCATCACGTTCGAATCGGAATCTGAATTGCGAGATATGTTTTTAGCCGTCCCACGGAAATATTTTTTGGAACCCGAACTATACATCGCTTTTTCGGCAGAATTTTCGGACGTGTAAGAAGGTATATCCTGGAGCAATTTAGTTTTGATTGAATCGGCGGTTATCGGAACACCAGAACTTTCGATTCCCATTATCATGGGTTGGAACTGCTCAGGAAGGCCGGCGAGCAAAATGGTTCCCACCCATTCGTCAGCTACAATTAGTCCAACGCTCGATAATTTGAAAGCTGTGTTAACGATTTTATTTACATAATCGTCAACCGATTCACATTGCTCTAATCTGGTCGTGATCAATGTACGGAGCAGACCTACACGACGCGTGAGACCTTTGTCTTCGAACGCTTTCTGCAAACAATCCCAAGCTTCTTTTGCTGTCGCAGTTGATTGAATATGAACATATATTATCGGATCAACCAGCAAAATTATCTTTGACCGGCACTTGGTAATTTTTTTCAGATTCTTTTCAGTCCCGAGAATACAATCCCACAATTCTAAGTCTTCTAGATAAGCTTGAACGGCGAATTTCCAAGAATCATAATTTTCCCGACCTCGCAATCGTTCGATCGACGGCGGTTGAACAGAAGACATCTCGGATACGGATTCGATTTTCAAAGCTTAATCACTGGAGTACTTACAATTCACGCCGATCTGGGCCCATAACCTGTGAGTTTAATAATCGCAGATGCAGTGAGTGGGATAGGAAAAACTTGTATTTCGAACTGACAGAGAATTAGACATTGAATACAGACGAGACATTACGCGAACGACGGAGTCAAAAGGGTCGAGACGGAAGACAGAAAGGCAAACAGATGTTGTCAAGGAGTCATAGCAACAACATCAGCCTCGCAATGACTGAAGGCGAACCAAATTAATCTCACAGAAAAATGGGTCCTTTCCGCGTGTACTCTACTCCTACTCTATGAGTTCACAATAATGAGAATTCTACCCGAGTTTGTACTCTAATCCATTGCTGAATTCACAGATCACCGAAACCTGAGATTGAATTCAGTTCATTGAGGTGCATTTAAAAAAATATATAAATACGTGGTAACGAGACAATGGAAATTAACATTTCCAATCATTATTTTGTCCATCAATCATAGTGTGAATTCAATCATTCATACATCTATAATCGTAACATTAGATTGACTATGATTCTGAGAGGTTGAGCTGCTCTTACGACGAACTCAAGTCGACTCGTAGAGCTTACATTTGTAACCGAATAGAAAATCGAAGAGATATATATTCCAAACGTTTGATGGATTTCAATCTGTTAGGTTTCATGAATGCTCAACTCCAGCATTGTCGCCGTCGAGACATTGTCGTTCGCGTACAATAATTATCATACGTATTGTCTCGAGGTTCGGTCACGAGGCTATTCGTAACGCGATGCTAACGGCAAAATTAGTCACTCAACAACGTTTTACATTATCCAACTGTCTCTTGACAACGGGCTAAACGGTGTACGAATAAAAATCGAGGTTGTTGACCGGTTGATTCGATTCGAAATACTTGTTTGCATTTTGATTAGCTAGGATTTCGCCTCAGAAATAGGAACACCGACCAGATTGAAACAGTGAAAATGGATTCCGAGTGATCGCTATGGGGAGGCACGATTCTATAAAGGCGGACACGAAACTAGGCGGTTTCGGCATTTTCTCTGCGTTCCGGCTTCTGATTGGCAGCCGCATTCGGATGGCGGAGCTAACTAGTGCTACATCAATGCATTTGACGGAGGCCTGCGAACCCTGCATCACTCCCAAAGAAACAAAGGTCGGAGAAGCTAAGCGCTCTTAAGGTGCGTTTTCGCATGGCGCGGCGATGATCGTAGCCGCAGCGGCTGGCCGCGGTCCACTACTTCCTATGAAATAATGGTCCTGAGTGGGCGCGGCTGCGGCTAGCTCGCTCGAAGAGGCGACTGTGCGGTTCAAATGAAACAATTCCGAATATTATCTATTGACACCATACGTGTAGCTTTCATAAATTATGATCCAATAAGGAAGCTAATACGCACCGGCTGCGTTATGCGAAAACGCGCTTTTAAATCGCCAATAGGTGGGGCAACGTTGACCTCCCAGTGTAGCGTTTGCAAGAGCTGACAACATCGCGATTTTTCAGACCCGCCCGATTTCGAGTCCGCTGGTTAACTATGATTGCAACGCGTTAATGAAAAATATTGCTTTCAACTGCATAGCAGTGGGAGCCTAGAGATCGTCCTTGCTCGGCGAACGCGACTGGATTGCAATCAATTATAAATAATTGTAATTGAGCAAAGTCCTCTGAAACGAACACCGAATGACGATCAAAACTAGACATTTTCTGGCTTATCTGACCACCTTTGGCTACTGTTAGACAAGCTGTACAAATCCTATGACATCAAAGGGTGCAGAGTTGTCTTTCCGATTTGAATTTGCACCTAGCTAATTTTATTAACTTCGGAAATTGAATATAACCAAAAAACAACGACAATATTACCTCTTAATATCCATTCATGCGGTCGCCGGATTTGTAAAGCGTAATCTTAATTCTAATCGACCCGCGCAACGAATTTTCAAAAACGACATGATTCCACGCTCTAGATCGCCCTTTTTAATGCAGAAAACGGCGGGATTAAAGGTCCACCCGAGCACAACTGAACCTACGCAATTCCTATAAAAGAAGCGATTTTTGCGAGGGATCTAAAGGCGACCAGTGGATTACTTCATGAATATGGACCTCTCATGAATACGATTTCTATGTTAATTGTATCAATCTACGTTATCGTTCAAACAGAGACGAAGTTTTCGAGACACAATTCATGAATACGAACGATTGTAGAGCAACAGAGAACTTGGAAAACTGGTACCTTCCATGTTTAGGTGGGGAAAAGGGGGAAAAGGTATAAAAATTGTTAGTTCGGGAAATCCATATGAATCATCATTCATATGAAGTTCTATGCTTGGAATAATCGTCAAACACTCTACAACTGTGCCATTAGGTGAAAAATTCAGCTCCTAATTTGAAAATTAGAAAAAGAAAAATAATTCAAAACACCACAGTTGCTACGGCGTTTTCCCTAATAGTTACCAATCCGCTATGAGGAGTAAATGTTCACAAATGTTCGGAATACTTACTATCACAAATGGATAGTCTTCTTACATTATTATTTAAGTAAAGGAATAATAATACATTGTAAAATCATTTGCCGCATTTTTGGTTTATTATTCAATAATAAACTATTGTAATCGCCCGAAAAAATTGTTCTAACCCCCCTTAAAATGTGATGTTTTACGTTTCAAGGCATGTAGAATCCGAATATCCAATAAAAACGCTGCAAATGATTGTACAGTGGTTTATTATTCCTTCGCTCCAATAATTTAAGAAGACTATCCATTTGTGATAGTAATTATTCCAAACATCTATGAACGTGCCCACCGAAAAACAGATTGGCAACTATCGAGGAAAATTCCGTAGTAACTATTGTAATTTCAATCATTTTTATTTTTCTTAATTTCCTAATTAAAAGCTAAATTTTTTGCCTAACGGTACAGATGGAGAGTGTTTGACGACCATTCCAATGAGTATAGAAAGATTTTTATAGCTCTATTTTAATTAGGAAATTAAGAAAAAGAAAAATGATTAAAATAACAATGGTTGCTACGGAGTTTTCCCCTATAGTTACCAATCTGTTTTTCGGTGGGAACGTTTACAAATGTTCGGAATAATCACTATCACTAATGGATAATCTTCTTAAATAATTATTGAAGCGAAGGAATAATAAATCACTGTACAATAATTTGCAGCGTTTTCTACCTACCATTGAATGACAGGTATCGCTTAGTGCGTTAATTGGATTTTACACAGATGTCAAAATTGCTTCCGACCCGTATCAAATCGAGGAAAGCGTCCGTTTAGGAACAACAACGGTGATCGGTGTATTAATAGAAGACAGGCGGAACCGGAGGTGGGGTGAAAATAATCGAAAAGTTGCCCACCCACTTGGCGTCGGTAGACAGACAAAACAACGCGGAAGGAGTGTGCGAGTGAGGAGGTGCGTTATGTGGAAATGGCGGGGTGCTAAGCAGGGCTCTACGCGTGGAAGGTCTCGGATGTAAGAGGACGGCTGACTTAAGCTGGGTTCACATGTTCCGCGCTCCGCCGACGGAATGGGATCTGATTGGCTGGAGAAAAACTGGAGAGGGGGTCTTTCCGCGACGGAGAGTCCGTCGGGTGGTCAGTGGCATTCACATGGTCCGCGTTACGTTATAAGGCCTAGGCACTACACGGCGAGGGAGGTGGACAACTTAGCATAGACAACAACAGCATTCCGCCTATCCGCGACGGAATTATCTACCTCGAGTAGATATTTCCGTCGCGGACTCGCGGAGAGTCCCCACTCCACTTTTCTCCAGCCAATCAGATCCCATTCCGTCGGCGGAGCGCGGAACATGTGAACCCAGCTTAACAGACTTGAGCTGTTTTCCAAAGCGCGGCTGCGGCTTAAGTTCTGACGCAGAGCTCAGAGGCGCAGAGGTTCTAGCGTTTTTAAATGACCCTGTTTCCCAACACGCGTTGAAAGACACAGCGGCTATTTGAGATGAAGTGCGAATGGTCTGATCTGCTCCTAAATAAGTTCGACGTCAGGCGGGTTGCGTCTGGATTATGAAACTCGCTATCATTTATATCATGGATAGTAATCCGAATGAAATTCGTATGGCCAACAGCCTAATTTCAAGATCAGTATATCGATTTATAAAGACGCTGCGGGTGATTTTACAGTAGTCTATCATTCCTTTGCTTCAATAATAATGTAATAACATACCTTTGTGATAGTAATTAATCCGAACATTTTTTGTAAATGTTCCCAGCAAACGACAGATTTGTAACTATATGGAAAAACTCCGTAACAACTATTATCATTTTGATGAATTTTATTTTTCTCAACTTTCAAATTGAAAGCTAAGAATAGAGTGTTTGACGAGCATGCCAACGAGTATAGAACGATTTTTATAGCTCCACACAAGAACCCTCGAGTTAAACCCTCATGCCAAATTTCGGAAAATCTCCCAAATTCAACACAAAAGCTGCGATTACTCGAGAACCAATAAAGCTATCGACCCCGCGATGGTCTCATTCGATTCAGCGTCCAAAAATCTTTAGAAATTGATACCAAAATTCTATAGAAATTGATACCAAATACACCTTTTTCCGAAAAACATTCGAAACTACGAATTTTATATCCCACTAAACCCTCCAAAAATACCCTTAAAATTGAGCTGGCAATGTGATCCAAGAATTGGGACGTTGTGAGGCCGAGATTGATTTTGGTGAAAATTTCAAGAATGTAGCTATTACAGTTTGGCCGGAAAAGGGTAGACGTATTCCGAATTCGTAATCTACATTCCTTGAAACGTAAAAAATCAAATTTTGAGGGGGTACAAATTTTGTTTTCCTGGGCGATTACAATGGTTCATTATGTAATAATAATCCATACTCGACTTACGAATTTCGACTCGAAACACTTACAAAAAATGTCTTTTAGTTTTGGGGATGAACAAATTGTTGAACAATAAATTGTTCACTTCAGCTCTCCATTGGGACGTTTTTCCAATTCTCAGTTGGCCTTACGGCATCCGAATCGTATATCAACTCATCTTTATCAACCCCTCCATCCCCTAAACAATTCAGTCAATTACTTGTATTAAAACTGAAACACAAGTATTACGAAATAAGAGAAGACGATACAAATTAGGATCCCGGATATGAAAAAAATCCGTAAACTCTTTGAAAATTCCCTCGGTGCATGATTGGAATATTTCTCAAAATAGTCGCCTCACTACTTTCAATGGTTAGTCCACGCATAATTAATAATAATCGTCTACCCGAAACATCCCTCGCAAAATTATAATTACACGTCATTTTACTGCAAGGTCGCAACAGAACCGATCGATCTGAGCTGAAATCGGAACGAAGGTCTATATCACCACCAGAAGCTCTCCTAGGAGCACAGAGAAGCGAAGGAGTTGTGGGGGTTAGAGGTGAATATCGCGGGGGTGCAGCGGGTGTAGGCCTCGGACAAAAATCGATCGCACCGGGAGAAGCCGAGCTACACGAGTTTGGTTGTGGCGGGATTTTCGGCATTTCGGCGAAGTAGGGCTTCATTTCATTCATAAAACAAACGCATCCAGCTCTCATCAGACGGAAGATGACTTTTCTGCTACCACGTTAACAGAACGAAAATGGTGCGTATTGATCATACAGAGTTTGTTTTTTATTAAAAAATAAACCATTGAAATCTCCCAAGAAAAAAAAACTTTATAACCCCCTCAAGATGTGATGTTTTACGTTTCATGGCAAGTATAATCCGAATGTCCAATAAAAAAAATTCTCCTCGTACGCCGTCAACACTTTTCTGACGAAACTATAAAAGCGAAATTCTTCATATTTCACCAAAAATCAATCTTGCTATAACAATGACTCAATTCTCTGACCAAGTCGCTACCTTTAATTTAGAGGTATTATTGGGGAGTTTAGAGGGGGATTTCTGTAGATAGGTTTTTTTTATAGGTTTTATAGGTTTTTGGACACGGGATCGAATGAGCTATAATAGTTCTCGAGTTATGGCAGCATTAGTGTCGAATTTTCGAAACTTTCAGAAATTCGGAAATTGAGGACTTTCGGAGCTATAAAAATTGTTCTATACTCGTTGGAATGCTCGTTAAACGCTCTCTTCAGCTGTACAGTTAGGCAAAAATTTAGCTTTTATTGAAAATTAATTATATTCCCTAGTTGCTACGGAATTCAATCTTATAGATACCAATCTGTTGTTTGATGGAAACATTCACATATTTTCGGAATACACAAATTGATTGTTTTCTTAAATCATAATTAAGGCAAAAGAATAATACCAACGTACAATAATTTCCTGCGTTTTTAAACCGTAAAAGAGGGAGTTTTGGTCACTTGATAAAATCATGCATCACTAATGCTCACCAAAATCTAACATCCATTACGCGGTAAAAAGAGGAAACATTTAATGAAAGCATAGCTTGAAAAATCAGGAGTCATTGACATGCATTAAAGACAATTTCAAACCTATTGCTTTCAAATAAATTGATTTTTTTGTCCTGAAAAGGAAGAAAACTGAACGTTCAGGTGTATAAAAGAAATTTATGTAGTTGCAACCATAAATTGTTTTATATTATATAATAATGCTTCTACTGATGCCAGTAATGGTGAAAGTGCATGAAAGAATTGGAGAACAAATAGCCAGATATATTCCCTCTCAATCGCAAAGCAAGAGAAAAAAATGCATTATTCACGTTTCTGAATTTCTCTTCTAACGCCCTTTTTCGATAGAATGCCATTTCATCGCTGTAACAAAAGCTCCCAAAAAACAATCGTACATTCACAATTCGCACGCAGAATTTAAATGAATCCGATTACCAGTATAAAATTCCAGCCGCAGACAACTTGTTTTCTTCATCGGTAAATTATTTTTAGCGTTCATTCATTCGACGTTAGCTACGCTGTATTTTTAACGAGTAAACTGGCAGAGGTCGTAAGTTCTTACGAACCATTTAGTCAAATTAATGACCGTCGAGCGAAAATACGACGTTCCTTCCAAGGCACCGGGTGTCATTGTTAATTCATTGTTATTCATTTCGATTGAACGGATTACAAATAAGTTTACTCAGCGAAAAAGAGCAATTACTTTATACATGGTAGAATTAATGAAAATTAAGCGTTTTCGCAAGCTGACGTATAAAGAAAAACGCTGCGAATGATTTTACAGAGGTTTATTATTCCTTTGCTTCAATAACGATGTGACGAATAAAGGCTTATACAGTGTTGAAATGTTCACGCTGGATCGAATAAGACCACAATGGAATCAATATCTTGGAATCAACGGTTCACAAAATATTGAAGTTTTTTATGGGGGATTATGAGCTAAACGATTATATAACTCGAGCTTGTGAAGCTATAATAACTGAAAAATAGTAAGGAGCAATATAGAATGTTTGGGTAGTTTATAATATAAAAAAATTTGTATATTATACAATTTTTTTTTTTTTTTTTTTTGATTTTTCAATTGACGAATACGACACTACTTGAAACGTGATGCGACAACTTTTGAGAAGTTATCGTGAGCATTCTTTGCTGTGAGATCACAAAGATGTATAGTTCGGAGGATGATAAATCAAAACCGCGTTTCTGGGACTAGGAAGAGCGGGGTCGTGAATTGGGGAGGCGGAAGGAAATTAGTGGTTCCCCGACAAGTACACGAGGACCAGACATTCCTTAAGGCAGAAGACCGTTCAACAGATAAGAACACGATCCGAACGTCCTGTTACACACGTTGAAATAAGCTTAACTCGTATTATTTTTATTTTCGACAGGTTTATCCATCCATGTAGGAAATTCATTTTTTATGAAACGTAAAAACCATCATTATCTGCTGTGCTTCACAAACCAAGCTAACCAAGCTGACGGAAATGTTAGAGGAAAAGATAATCATCAATAAATTGATTTTCTGATACTTAACAATTAATTTTTTCTGAATTATCGATGTCGGTAGTTATTAATAATAAAAGCTGAAAAAAATCGACCAACAATTGGCTAACAAAGCAGCAACTTTTTCTGTGGAACAGCAGTTCTGTAGCAATAGTAAGAACGACATCAGAGCTATCAGCAAATAATAAAGATATATTTATGAAGGAACGATGAAGATAATCAAGACTTATATTTAAGAAGAAACGTTTTTCTCTGAAAAGGTCCTCAACTGATTTAAATTCATTTCCACAAAATGAAGCCCGGCGATCCGAAGTACTTGACAGGCGATTACTTCTAACAACTCATTCCGTTTTCAATACAGAACTAAAATAAAACTCGCCATTTCATTCTTTTCAAACGGACTAAACGGCCGCTAAATAAAACATTTATTCCGGCCTAATGCGAACAATGGTGATTTCCGAATGTATAAACAAGAAGACCTACGCTTCGAGGCCAGGTGAATTCGTTCAGCAAGAAAGCGAAACGAAACCCGAACCAATAGCAATTCACCGATCTGAAGCATTCCGAGTAAAGATAAAATGGCTCTGATCATTCGGTTGATGACTGGCCAATAAAAGCGAATGGACGAAGGGAATGTGAAAAACTAGCAGACGTTGAGTAACGTCTGCGAATTTTTCAAGCGGGCAGTTTCATTTTTATTGAAGAAAAGGAGGTCGAGCACAGTGCTTCATCATTGCTGCGACAACACTTGTTGGCAGGAGCAGTTAAGCAAGCTCTCTAATTGCCAATAAATGGCACCACTGTTGCCAATAGGCCAGTATCGTTAAATAAGTAAAAACAATTCCACAAAAAGTCATCAAGTTAGGTCTAATAAGAATATCCCAAGTTTCCCTCTCGGTGGTGACGTGAGTTGGAGGGGTTGTTAAAACGTACTCCACCTCTTTGAGGACTGGAAATTTCAATAAAGTGGCCTAGCTTAAATTAAAATGCATTAAATTCCGCTTAAAATGAAACCAAACGCACTTTCCTAATTACCCGTTTTCGCTCTACTGGTCCTCAAAATATGGCCAATTCGTTCACAAAAACGAACCATTTTTACTTGACGCCAGTTTTTAAAATATAATTTTCTGAAGTACCAACAAATGATAAAAGTGGCCTGTACAAAATTGTTAAGCATCAAAGTGAGTCGAATGAGACCAAGTGCGTAATTTTTTAACTACCTGTTACACTGTTTATGCTATCAAGTTTCATAGCTGTCCAAGTTATATCTATGAAGTCTTCTATAACTGGAAAATATTGTATAGTGAACCGCTGAACAATTGCACAAGCGTTTCTATTCATAGGCGAATAGAGGATGTTAACCACGTAGAATAATGCTTCAACAAGAACTACGGATATGAACGCGAAGGTTAATGGGCTAATGTATGAGAACCTGCAAGAGGGCTTGCGACAATGTGCAGGAAATCCGCTGACGCTTCTGTAGATAACGCTCTTCGAAATGTTGAGTCCGCAAGCGCCAAAGGATGAACTCGATAGCTGAGCCGAGATCTAGCTATTATAACGGCGGCAAAATTTAAGACGAAGATGGTATGATTTGTTCAAAGCGTTTGAAAAACCAAGCCGAAAGATTCACAAATAAATAGGATTCGAAGGGGAAATAAATGGTGATGAAATCGCCCAAAGAAAAATTTCTGAGCTTTCTCAAGATTGAAATTCTAGCCTCCCGAAGCGCGTAAGGTAGAAAATGCTGCGAGGCGAGAAATGAGACGAGAATGTAGTGGTGTGGAGGGGGAAATAAGACAACTTATTCTTCGGATTTTGAATCCTTATTCAATAATAAACCATTCTAATCGCACGAGAAAAAAATGCTCACCCGCTCAAAATTTGTTGTATAACGTTTCAAGGCATGTAAAATCCGAATATCCAATTTTAAAAAATGCTGCACGTCCTCATTACGCCATCAACACTTTTCTAAAGAAAGAAAAACTATAAGCGCTAAATTCTCGAAATTTTCATCAAAATAATTCTTGGTCTGGCGAGGCTCCATTCTTAAATCAATCGCTACCTCAAATTTAAGGGTATTTTTGGGGTTTTCGAGGGACTTTTTGTGGACGGCGTATATTCCAATGTTTTAAAACATAGGTGTGCGTGCTATAGATTTTTTAATTGTTCTCAAGATATCATAGATTTCGTGTGTCATTATATGAGATTTTGAGAAATTCGGCTAAATCGAGAATTTATGGAAATTCAAAAAACATTCACACTCATAAAACAGTTCCTTAAGCTGTTTTGCTTGGCAAATAATTTAATTTTTAATTAGATAATCAAGAAAAATAATTAAAATTACGATTATTGCGATAAGGGTTTTTCCCTAGTAGTTAACAATCTGTTGTCAGGTGGAAACTGTCACAAATGTTCGGGATAGGGAACTATCACAAGTGGATGGTTTTCTTACATCGTAATTGAAGTCAAGGAATAATAAATACTGCGCACAAATTCATGAAAATAATCATCACCTAATATTTATGATTACCGATCAAAATAATCATTACCGAAGTATATCAACTTATAAAGCCATCATGCCTCATTTGGCAACGTGAAGTTGAACATCGGTGAAAAATGTCGCGCGATTTTTCATCTTAGAAATACCTCATGATTCGCTTAACGCCAAGGAATGACAGCACGAAACGATACGCAATAATGCGACAGGCGGCATCGTATTTTTTCGGGTAGCTCTTTTTTCTCGCTCCACCGTCTCTGGGACTTCGTGTCGCCGTGGAAAAGAAACCCGTTTAACAGTGGAGCATTAGGGCCGTAACCGGATCTGAATCCCTAACACGGAGCAGGAACGCCCTTAGCGCTCATTTCGCGGAAAATACTCCCTCAAAGCGGACGAATATATGAGTGAATATTTCAAGAGGTGAAATTAAAGAAGGAGAAAATTCAGTCTCTCATCACCTTTTCGTTGGAACAGTTAGCATCAAAACAAAATAACGTTAAAAAAAAAAATCAGAAAACTTAGAGCGGTTATACTAAAGACGTACTGAGTGTGATCGGATTAAAATACCGACCGATTGAACGAATTTACTGTGTCAATATTTCTTGACAGTTGTAACAATTTTAATTATGAAAATATGACGGGTTTTGAGATTTGTTTACCACAGATAATGGCTCATAGTTTGGAACGACTTTGTTCCTTAGAAAGAGGACTGAGACAGTTCTCCCAAATTCACCTCCGAACCTAATTTGATTTTTAGGGCAATAAAGCGCTTTCATAAAAAAAATAAAATAAATTAAAATCCAAGCGAATTTTTGAAGCGTATTATAGAGGAGGCCTTTTGGAGAATTTCATAACGAATATAGAAAAATCTCTACATATTATAGATTTGTTCCGAATTCCTCATAAAACTGCAATAACTTGAGAACCATTAAAGATACAGCTATGGTCTCATTCCATTCAGCGCGAAAAATTCATGCATTTCAGCACCAAAAATGCAACTTTTTGGAACGAGCCAAAAAGTCGACATAACGGCGACGTTGAATTTACGTATCGTCCACATATCGTTAACTTTCGAATGATACAAACGTAAGAGTTACACGTTGATAAGGGCACATTGTTCACCTTCGCTCCGGCTGAGCACTCAGAACTTGCAAACGATAAGTGTTCGGTATTCAAACGACAATCGCCGGCTAGAAATAACTCTCGCAAAAGGGTAGCCACTTGTTTTTAAAAAACCATGGCGAAATGTTGAACCGGTTTCCTCAGTTGAGTGAAGCGTGAGAACAGGAGAATTACACATTACCGTCGCACGTTGTCATGGGAGCGAAGCATTGAAGACGAACGAAACGACAGTTTCTGACTAGACAAGACACGATGTGGAATCTAGAAGAGCGGTATTTTTAAATAAAAACCTCGAGGAAGACAAGAAGGAGGAAAAATGAGATTAAAATAAATGCATAAGTTTAAAGTTTTTATATTAACCTTACTGTATTACACGAGATCTGAAATTGTTTGTTTCCAAAAATATGCTGGAAAAATTTGTTCAGAAAACCATTTTAATTTAATTAGTTTTTTGAATATAAAATCAAGGCAGCCATGCAGAATTTTTTCAAAAAATTTTCTAAAACAAGATCTTTTTCTCATTTTTCAATTTGTATTTTGTGATGAAAATTCTCCGTTTTCTCTGACAGGGAAATTTCGTCGATAATGATTGTGTTACAGCTAGCCAAAAATGAGAAAAATTTAACACGATTATGATTAACGCAATGCAAAACGACTGATGGTTTACATTCATGGTTCTATGCAAAATAACAAGAAACGCATTACATAAAAACGTTCACCTTTCAAGTATTTCCATGTTCTCTGCGTGAATGTGGGGTCGGATGGGATTTTAAAACAATGTAAACGCCAAACAATGTTCCCGACAACAGGCGCCCAACAATGAGCGGCCAAAGTTGTCAAACATTGGCGATTTAAGGGCTGAATAAGTCTAGCCGTCGGTTCGTTGGGACTAAAGGTGGCAGCGTATCAATAAGTACCACCCGCCTAATTTCGTATCCATAACTACAGAACGTTGGTTTGACGTGGACTATTTTTATGGCATTTCTTTTAAGGTAAGACGTAAACGAATATTTCGGAGCCATAAAATGAGACGAGGTGATAGAAAAAAACCATCAGCAAATGACGAAAATTCAACACCAAGGACAGGGATGAGATTCTGAAAAAAGCGTAGATTATTCACTTGATGACCCCAGCGCTCTTGGAAATGAAACAGATGATGAAGATACATGGAGGAGTATTTGGAAAGTGAATAGTTTACGGCAAATGTACAAAAGCATTTGGCCATCTCCGTGAAGAAATGCGAGCGAAAAACTGCACAACAGCGAACTCAGCATCATGACAGTACGCTTTGTGCCTTGCGAGTTGCATCTTACGGATGAATTTACTTTAGAAACAGGATCAGATGGTAATAGATGAACTTCTATCGGACACTGTGTTTCCACAGACTTGTGTTTGGAGTTTATCAGAATTTTAGGAAGAAAACGAAGAGAGTTGAATACGTTGCATTTATTGTTATTATTTTGGTTAATTCAAATATATTTTTTTTTAAATTCCAACCCCTTTTCAAAATTTTATGACTCAAGTTTCAAGGCATGCAGAATCCGAACATCCAATAAAAAAATACTTTCCTCCGCCGTACGCCGTCAACACTTTTCTGAAGAAACTAAAAGAGCTAACTTCTTGGGATTTTCAACAAAACTCATAGCTTGAAAATGGGTTTAATTTTTTAAACAAATCGTTTCCTCAATTTTAAGAGTATTTATGGAGGGTTTTGAGGGGGGGAATTCGTATTATCCAACTTTTTCAGAAAAAGGTGTATTCGGTATCAATTTCTATAGATTTTTGGACGTTGAATCGAATGAGACCATCGATAGCTTTATTAGTCTCGAATTATAGCAGCTTTTGTGATGGATAGGAGCTATAAAAAACGTTCTGTACGCGTTGGAATGCTCGTTAAACACTCTCTTCAACCATACCGTAAGGCAGAAAATTTAGCTTTTAATTTGTAAATTGAGAAAGGTAAAAATTATTAAAATTAAAATAGTTGCTACGGAGTTTTCTCCTATTACCAATCTGTTTTTCGGTGGGAACGTTCATAAATGTACGGAATAATTACTACAACAAATGGATACTCTTCTTAAATCATCATTGAAGCGAAGCAATAATAAACCACTGTACTATCATTTGCATCGTTTTTTAAATACTTCGATGCCACACCGCATAACATAATATTTCAAGCCATTACTATATTTCGCTTTTCCGTTGATTCCAACGCAATGTAAAAATAATCCAATAAAAAACCAAGTTGGAATTAACTGTTTCATCTTCGACTCGTGTAAAATTGCAGTTTGCTATTTTACAGCGTTTAACGCTGACGTAGGTTCGAGTGACTTCGAAGTAACAATAAGAGGCGCAGTATCAAGAGGGTGTAGCTGCGTCAAAAGGCTACACACCCCATCGACTGACCTCACATCGAAACGCACTTCCTAACCCTATTATCACGAAGTGGCTCTAAATCGAATTCGAGGCCGTCATGAAGAGGACTGAGTGTTCATGACCGCTCAGTAAGCAAAAAAAATAATATAAAGAATGAGCGAATTAAGAAAAAAAAAAAAAAAAAAAAAAAAAAAAAAAAAAAAAAAAAAAAACAGAAATAATAATGAAATACTTAACAGTTTCACTTTTGGTCTATAAATCATTCTAGACGCCAATAATGGATGTTTTATTAAAATCGATTAGATCGCTTTTTCATTTTCATTAAATACCCCAAAGAGGCCCCAGAATATATATATAACTTAAATGACCTTTTCCAAACTTGGAATGAAGGGAACTTAGATTTCAGTAGGGCTGATAATGCCATGATGATGCTCAAATTAACGAAAGAGTTGGACCTAATGAAACACAGCTCACGAAAAATATTTCTCTGCCAGCCACCTGTCAGAGTTTGATAAGTTCGAATAGCGAATGGAAAAATTACCAGTCAACGCGTTTTTGTGGAAACTATATACTCAAAATTTACACTAAAAAAATCACTCTTGGTCTAAAAACGCTGCAAATGATTGTACAGTGCTTTATTATTATTTCGCTTCAATATTGATTTAAGAAGACTATCCATTTGTCATTTTAAATATTCCGATCATTTGTGAACATTCCCACCGAAAAGCAGATGGTAACTATAGGAGAAAACTCCGTAGCAACTATTGTAATTTTAATCATTTTGGTTTATTATTCAATAATAAACCATTGTATTCTACATGCCTTGAAACGTAAAACATCAAATTTTGAGGGGGGGTTAGAAAAAATTTTTTCTTGGGCGATTACAATGGTTTATTATTGAATAATAAACCAAAATGGCTCAATCCTAAGTATAGCTCAAAGTTAAATGTATTTTAGAGGCTTTTTGAAGAGAGATTCATATTTTTCAAAGATAGGTGAGTTTGATTTCAATTTCTATAGTTTTTTGGACGCCGAATCGAATAGCACCATAGCAAGAATGATACGGTTTTCGAGATAGCTTTTTTAAAGAGTTTTCGAGACTAAGAAATTCGGCTTACCTTTTTTTCTGAATAAATTCTTTATGGCACCAAGCTATTTATTAACAATATTCCACTTATTCATTAACAAGACTTCCATTTTTACGTAGTAAATTCAAGTATTGTGATCGTCTGAAAATTCGAATTCGGAACGGAGATGAATTTTGAAGACATTTTCACAGCACTACGCTCAGAAACACTTCCTGAACAAGTGTCTGTGCGTCCGTCTGTCCGTGTTTCTGTGGTGAAAAAATGACATAAATCGCCAAATTTCCGTGAAAAATGAATGAAACTCAGTGAAATTTTCAAGTAATGTTGTAGTAATTTTGCAATATTCTGGTTTTTTATAACACACAGTAAGTACTTCCGAGATATAATCGTTCAAAATTTCTTCTATTTTGATTTTTACAAGTTCAATATTTTTAAACGTTTGTGGTCTTGAAATATTCATAGCGGCCAGCAGATGACGATTGGTTTTTAGAATTTTGGGTCACACACAGTACCTCCACGTTATGAGCTTTTTTTTCACGATTTGGCTAGTATTTTGTATTTTGATTATTACAGGCCGGAAAAATCAATAAACTTGAACGTTCAAGGTCTTGAAATGTTAGAAACGGCGATTTAATGACGCCTGAGTTTTATCAAGTGGGTCACAGACAGTACTTCCGCGATATACGCATATTGATTATATTTTGATTCTTTCAGACTGCAAAAATTATTATTCTTGAACGCTGGGGCAATTGAAATGTTTCTTTATGTCAGGTGAGTTAAATTATTGGTGTCACACATGGTACTGCGTAATTCGCATTTTCAGTTATTTTATCTGTGCACTTTTGTATATTTGAGGTCTCCTTGCTTTAAAAATGACTCCATTTCACAAAACTTGTTGTGTATCGTTGGATCACACACCGTACTTCCGCCGTATGCGGTTTATTGACTATTTCAATATTTAGAGGCCGCGAAAAAAATCAATATTTTTGGCGCTGGAGGTCCATGAAAATTATCCGATTTATCTGGCTTCTATCGTTATGTTAGGCTCACACACTGCATTTCCGCGTTTTTGACCTGATTCGCGCTTTTTTTCTATTTTGTGTTCTCCTAGCTCGTTTTTCAATAACAGTTGTAGAATAATAACGTTGCACCCTTAGTACGAGCTTCTAGATTTTATATTAGGTTATTCCTGTTACCGACTCAAACATGGAAGTACTGTGTTATCTATGTACACCACTATTCCCCGTAAACTTGGGAAAAATGAGACGGGTTAATTAAAAAGCTCGAGTTCGGTCTCGACAGTTCTCCACAACAACAAAGATACTAGTGAGAGTGAGGTCGAATCGAAAGGGGTCGAGACTCGCCGGCAAAGCCGCCATAGCCGGCTCTTCAGAAACAGCTTAAAGCACATGAGGTGTAAGCATTACTTAATTTAGCTTCAACTAAGCGCGCGGATTTCGGCAAAAATTTCACGCTTCCATTGTCCCCTCATGAGTCATCAAATCGAGGAAAAAGACTCGTTTGGTGGGCGTGAGTAGAAACAATGGAATTCCAGGACCTTGGCTTTTGAACAGGAAAATACATACGAATATTGATAAACGCGGAAAAAAAATTGATCTTTGACCAGCAAAGGATTGGACTCTCGAACGGAGCAAGTTGTTGCATGAAGCAATGCAAATGTCTGAAAACAAGTTCGAAGTTCAACGCTATGTCTAATTGTCTTGACATGCATCAACACAGAAGAGAATTCTCTATGGCTTAAAATAAAGGGAATTTCGATTAATAATAGAAAATTTGAGAGATGAACCCGTTCCGGAAATGATGATTGAATTCGCGATTTGCTCAACAATCGTTAGAAAATATTCAACGCTACGTTTCGGACGATTTCGAATTCGGTTTTGGAGTACGTACTTCAAAACGGAGAAATATAGAATAAATTAAGGTACATTTATAACAAGATATAGGTAGCATAATTATTTTTATACTCACTAGGGCGAATCAATAGACATGACAACAGGAAATCGGGCGAAGACTTGAGTCGACTTCTTATTTTCAATATAGTCAAACCGCTTAAAACCACGTGCCACCTTTTTCACAAAAACACCGGCATTTGAACGGTATCGAATCGCGAACGGAGGACACATCCGAACGAACGGCACATCGGACGAACGGCGAACATTCGAAAACACTATAGACGACTATAGGATAGAGAAGGTAAGCAAAAACACGCCCATACGGGCGACCACACTCGCGCTAGCCAACTTAACACACCGATCGCGCTACGCTGCCGCTGCCGTACTGAGAAACGGAGACGACTGATCTGATCACTGGAGTACTACGGACGCTAGACAGGGCGTAGGGGTGGGCGGAGGAGAGTCGAGCGTCCAACCGGCATCCGCCGAATCGTAACTCTGAAGCTGGAGCTCGCTAAAATTTGCTACGCTGTCTTTATCGTCTGCTAACAAATATTTTTACTCAAGATATAACGCAGCTCTCGTAGTATATATTTTTTCCTCAAGAATAACGCAGCTCTCGTAGTATATATTTTTTAGCCCTATATATATCTTATTTCATTCACACGAGCATAGGTGCCCGTACACTTGAGATACGTCAGGAGACAATGGAAAACTTAAAATCACTGTGGTTATTAAAAACCAGTAGCGTGCATAAAACACACAGCACTTCGATATTTCGTCAGTAACGGGTATAATCAATTATAAAATCAAGAAATTTAAGTATTTTCGAAAGTAGTTGACAAATTTGAAATAATCAAAAGTGATGGGGCTGGGAAATGTCTGAATGACATAATACCTCAAGGAATGACATAATACCTCAAGGATATTCCTTTCTGTAAAAGCGAATTTTCTTGTACAGTCACCCACTGTCACTACTTTCACTTCTGTTAGACAATAAGGGTCTAATCCCACCCCAGGAAGGAAGAAAAATGTCGTCCTGAAAAATTAACTTCGAACAAAAATATTAACATTGACTCAAAATAAAGTCAAGGGAGTCTCTCAGTAGGATCAGTTCTCTTTGTATTGGCTCAATGAATTCAGCCGCAGGAGTTCCATTTGGAAGGGATGGCACGCTTCGTGCGCCTCCCTCGCATTTTTCATTATGCTAAATCCCGCGAAAAATTGGTCGACTATTAATTATTTGTATACAATCCTCTGAGCTGCTGTAGCTCCCTGCCAAACGTTTTCCTCCCGAATCGCTATTTCCGAATGAACTTTCTCTTTGAAAATATTCCCAAAGTTTTTCTGATGCATTTAAGCAAATGGAAGTATTGTGTTAGTCCTGAATTTCGAATTAGGAGAAGGGAATGAGGAATTTTCTTTGACCAACACCCTGTAACTAGTTCGAATGGCAATCGATCAGCGAGTCATTATATTTATAGGTACTTGAAAGCAGTTACGAAAAATAACAATAGTTTGTGCTTGCGCATTTTTCGTCCAATTTTGATGCAAATTTCGGAAATTATGCGAGTTATTGTACCGATCTTTATCAAGCAATTTCACCGAATTATCGCAAATCATATGACGCTATAAATGAATTTCTTCAAACGTCATAAAAAAAAAAAAAAAATAAAAAGCTAGTCAATAGTAGGCTCATTGCAAATATGGTCTCGAGAAATTCAATATTTTTTTTTTTTATGTACGGGCAAATGCTTAATTTGTAAATACAATAATATATGGCGTGCGCAGTGCCCAAAATTGAAATAATAGTCCATAAGCGCAAGGTGAAATGAAGTCAGTTAAAAAGTAAAAATAATAGTTCAATGTTGAAAAAAAAACGGTCTTGATAACTGATTAAAAAAAATAAATAAAAAATAAAAAATAATGAATATTAATAAATAAAGTTATTAAATAATTAATTAATAAATAGTAATTAATTAATTAATTAAAAATAATTGGATAATATTATAAAAACTATTTGCTCTAATGGCCTGTAAAAATCAAAATAGAATGAAATTTCGAACCCACATAACTCGGAAGTACGTGCGTTATCCAAAACTAAAAAACGGCTCATTGACTGGGAGAGTGTTGTAGGAAAATTTCATCGAATTTCATTGGTTTTTTACGGAAATGTGACAACTACGGAAATGTGTCACTTCTTGACCACAGACATGCACAGACGGACACGCTTAGGCCCAGCGCACACGAAGCAACTGTTCTGCAACTACAGTTGCCAACCAGTTGCGCGCCCAACCAATTTGCAACTGAAACCAAACTTCTGTCCGCACACGATGCACGAACAGAGGGTGGGTTGTAAAAATCAGTTTTGCGTCTATTGGGCTTTCGTTAATTAGTGGTTGTTAGGAAAACACGTCTGCAACGCAATTGCAACGCAACTGAAACCGGGGGCCCACGGTTGTATGCGACTGATTTCAGACTGGTCAAAAACCAGTCGCGTCGTGTGCGCTGGGCCTTAGACACTTCATCAGGAAGCGTATTTGAGTATCTTACAGCTCAACGGGCTGGGATTTTGATGACGCTTCACAGTGACATCCTTAATTTCGTTTATTTGAAGGAAATTATTTAACTAAGTTAATCTTGTTCAAAAAAAAATTGATAAAAAAATTATTAGCCGTTGAAAACATATATAATGCATAAAAACCGTCGGTAAGAACACGAAAATAAATATGACGCAAATCGCCAAATGTCATATCAAAATCAAGGGTGAGCTTTCTCACTGTATCCTGGATCCCATTGAAACATTTGATTCCCCATTTATTTGTTATTTATCTTAATTCCTGGATATATTTAACCGAACATACGGCTAGGGTTTTCGACCTTCTTGTATCATAATCGTTAGTAAGGCCCCGATGTAAATTCTTTCGAACGTAAAAATTATGCAAGAACTGTCGTCGTTCCAAGGGTAGAAAGCGCTAGAATCGTTGAACGATGGATCGAATTAAGTCCTTAGTTCACGCCGTCTAGACTGGACTCAAGCCAGCGCAGACCACTTTAGCATCTTCATCTGAATTGACGCAGGACAGACTTCGCCGCCTGAAAAAAATAGAGCTCTCTCTCCCGCAAAGCTGCCTTGCTCGTCGCGTCTATCGATTCATCGTAATCAGAAAACCACGATGACATCCGTGTCCGAAAAGATTTTTGAACTAGCAATATAGTTGTGTCCTCAGTTATCCGTGTCCTAAAAGACTACCGATATTTTCAACTAATTTACTGAATTTCGGTGTCCTCAAAAGAATGAACTTTTCGAACTAGCGATATATATTCGTGTCCTCACTATCCGTGTCCAAAGATCTAGCTAGCGCTTAGGACATGGATAACTGAGGACAGTAATAACAGGAATATGTGACAGTACAAAACGTTCCTTTTGGACGCGAATATTTGATGACACGATTAAACGTTTGCAGATGATGAAATATGGCGAATATAAAAGCGATGAAAAAAGGTAGAAAGTGATTTGGTTTTTATTAGAAAACAAGCTTACGACGCGGGTAATTGGAGACACGATTATACGCTCGCGTATGGAGTATGTATAACGTGTCTTAAGAGTTTCAACACCCGTATATTCGTGTCCTCGATTATCTGTGTCCTCAACTGTCCAGCTGTGTAAAACAATGATCTTTTAGGCTGTGGACAGGGATATTTGAGGACACGATTATACGCCCACATATTATACTATAGTTGAATATGTCGTCCAAGTTTTAGACACGGTTAAATTTTAATGTTTTTGCATTAAAAAAGCTTGTACCGTTTTGCCTTTGGACACGGATATGCACTCCCGAAGATACTTCGCTCTTGCTCCGAGGTCTGATTTAATCCTAAGCTTTTCCCTAGGCCTTCGTTTTATTTAAATGTTGTGGAAGAATTCGCAACTGATGAATTCAAAATTGAAACAAACATTGGCGTAAACATTGTGCAGAAGTTATCACATATATAAAAAACGACCTCGGGTTTCCAATTAAAATAATAGACTTTTTTCTGAGTTTAACTGGAATTAGTGGAGTGAATTCGAAACAATGTGAAGGATAATCAGTCGAAGGGGCTAGGATAAGATTAGCATCGTATAGCGGAGAAGGGGATAAACGGTACAATATCGGTTTCTTGCTAACCAGTATCGGCTAGCTACAGTCGCAATTGGGGTCGTAAAAATGCGAGCATTTTCCGGTTTGTTTTGGCAATGTATTTTTTCTTTCTCAATTGCACGCTTTAATACACTGAGTGGCGAGTACTTGAAACCGTTTCCAGCCGGTTTTATTTTTAGTACATCGACATCGGCTTACCAAGTGGAGGGTGCCTGGAACGAAAGCGGTAAGGCAATATTTAGTCAGCTATCAAATGAAATAGAAAATCAAACGAAAGAGAAAATTCGTGTTAGCCAATGAAGCACTGCCCGTTATTGATAAACTGTGCCGTGATATTTGCCCTCGTAGACCATCATGTTTGTGGTCCCGAGCACTCTAGACGCTTGATAGCACCACTTGGATAACACTTCCATAAGTGTAACACATTTGAGAGTTGTGTTATCAAGCGCTGCTAAGTTCTTCCTTCTGTCTCACGAGCTTCAAGATTGACATCATCACCCTGGATATTCAAATCGACCCATCTTCTTTTTTTTTCACCATTCGAGCTCGAATAACTTTATTAATCGAGGTCATTTACTTGTTGGGGCATAGTTTCTCTGTTGAAGGAAAAGTGAAATGTATTAGTCCGCTAGTCTAATTAGCCAAGACTGCGCAAAAACTAGTTTATCGGATATTATTTCCAGGCAAAGGACCAAGCATATGGGATGACATCGTTCATCGCAATCCAGACTTCATCGCTGACGGGGCGAATGGCGACATTGCTACGGATAGCTATCATCTCTTCAAAGCAGATGTTCAGCTTATTAAAAAGATAGGAGTAAGAGCAAGCCTCTTGTGATGAGTTTGATATACATTTCGAGCAATTTCATTGCTGATGGCCTCATCAGGGGACATGTATATGGGTCAGGCGTTACTGCAAGGCTAGCTGGAGACAACGCACAATTCGTCGCCCAAGGTTGTCCTCAGAGTGACCTCCTCTATAGACAAAGCGCCCTGATCAGAATGTAAAACGCACACAATGCATAAGTTATGGCTAAAGGGCAAATTAAAAAAAATTCCATGAAACGCGTTTGATGTTTTTTGTTGTTGTAAAATCAATCTAGTCCTCCTCTGCAGCTAATCATGCCAGCAATTTGAAACTTGAACCTCTAAATCAGGATGGCCGGTGTGTAAGTTCTAGAGTTTGCTTGTTGCTATCACATTTAACGTAGGAAACGCCACCTCAACCAACCGTTCCAAACCTCAAATTCTGACTTACTTAACTGACTAAATTTTTTGCAGTTTCAAATGTACAGGTTCTCAATATCGTGGCCACGGGTTTTGCCAGACGGAACGTTGACAAAAATCAACGAAGAAGGCTTAAAATACTATGAAAATCTCATTGACGAACTCCTGGCCAACGACATTATTCCTATGGTGAGTAATTTTTTTCGACAAGCGAATTGTTCTATAGAGCAATATTTTGGTACACCGAATGATAAATTTACTTCGAGGGAGGAGAAGCTTTGGAAAAAGTTTCATCGCTCTAATGAGAAAGCTTCTCAGGGAAATTCGTTATAGCTACATCACAACTTTTCATCGGCTTACTTTGAATATCAGCTTTGAGGTATCAAAGGTTCAGTGATGTCAACCAGTTTCAACTGACTTTTCACTCACCAGTCTGAAATGCAGTCAATTACTCAGTATGCGGTTTCACTGGTAGGTAGTCGATTGATTTGAGCATCAGATTTATCATGAGAGGCCGTAAACAAGTTTTGGAAGGCTATCTGACATTGAGAAACAATAATTGTCAGCCTTGCTGACCCAGGGATCGCTTAATCTTCATTGATAAGTGAAGTAACAGCAAGGCAAATTTTCCTCAGTCACCTTCAAGGTAAACACAATTGCGAACCATTTTGATTTCTACAGCCCATTTTGGATCCATGAGAATTCCAGAGAAACCACTGGAGCTAAATGCTTGAAAACACTTCCACCACCCTTGGTTGGTATCAGTGAGAATTCAGCACCAATAATGAACCACCAAATTGCCCATTTGTTTCATCGGCTCTTTGGCGAGTGAGGGGGAGAGTAAGGCTGCAAAGCACTCTCACTTGAGTGGTTTACAGCCCAAGTGCTTTTGCCGCAATCAGCCTCATCAGGGTTGAGAAGGGGTGCTACCATTGCCAAGGTTGGGGTTGGATTGCAAACAGAATTGACTAAGAGAAATAAACTATCACGGAACATTAGGCTTTAATTGACAAGAGTTTGCGTATGAATGGTGCCCATGGCCACAAATTGAATAGGCTCATCCTACGATGTACTTGAAGCTGAAACAAAGCTTGTTCTCACACTCTCACCTGTTTCATCCTCAAACCTTGCTGGCGCTCCCATATATTGCAAACGTCTGGTTAAATAAATAGTTTAATAGATAATTGCAGCACTCAATCAATCAATACTCAAAATCTTTAGATAAATCAAAAATTGCTCCCAAAATGTCTTCCTTGCTACGTTTATTGAAGCCAACCTATTCAAAGATGATGCTATTACTGCAGGTAACACTCTACCACTGGGATTTGCCGCTAAAACTCCAAGAGAAAGGCGGATGGTTGAATTCGACAGTTGTTGACGATTTTGAAAACTACGCCGACCTCGTGTTTTCCAGGTTTGGAGCTAAAGTAAGTTCGCCGAATTCACTAATTGGCCTGTCATTGTGAGGAGAGATAATGTTGCTGTTGTGATGCGTAATGACTTTCTAAGCTCCAGAGAAAGTTGGCACTGGTGGCTAGTTAATTATGAAAGTTTTCCAATCGCATAACTGACAAAAGTTTCACCGCAACATTGATTTCACCCTTCAAAGCGAACGTTCACATGGTATAGAAAGGTGAATTTGTAGCCAACTCTGGAATAATTTTAGGAGAGAAAAGTTGAAGTTTGTCTTTATCCAAAGCTAACAAAAGTTCTTCGTTTTTGGGTTGTCGCTTCATATCTTCTTGATTTTGAAGTTTGCGGGGGAGAAAAACTGGGCGACTCGTTCTCAATTTTCTTTATTGCCCGCCGAGCACTTTCGCCCCTTCGGGCATCATCAGGGCTTTCTACAATGGAATACATAAAGATCATTCAGTATCAATTATGGAGGCACTAGGGTGCATTCACTTATAGGTAGTACTAAATTATACTCACGTAGCACCATTGGTAGCTACGGCCGTAGCTACGTGAGTATAATTTAGTACTACCTATAAGTGAATGCACCCTAGTGCCTCCATAATTGATACTGAATGATCTTTATGTATTCCATTGTAGAAAGCCCTGATGATGCCCGAAGGGGCGAAAGTGCTCGGCGGGTAACAAAAGTTTCAACATCTTCTATTCCACCTCTCGAGTTTCCTCTTCATTAAATGAGAGAAGAATTGGAGGTAACATTTATAAACCTCTTGGTTTTGAAGTTTGCGGGGGAGAAAAACTGGGCAACTCGTTCTCCGTTTTCTTTATTGCCCGCCGAGCACTTTCGCCCCTTCGGGCATCATCAGGGCTTTGTAGCACCATTGGTAGTGCTCGGCGGGCAATAAAGAAAACGGAGAACGAGTTGCCCAGTTTTTCTCCCCCGCAAACTTCAAAACCAAGAAGATATGAAGCAACTACCCAAAAACGAAGTTTATAAACCTATACAATGTACCTATGTTTTATGATTTTATCAAACCAAACATTGGTTTTGCCATAAGGTAGGTGGATAAAATATAATTCGGCATTTTAACAACAGGTGCAATGGTGGATTACTATCAACGAACCGAACTCGATTGTGTCTGGCTACGGCAATGATAAGCACGCGCCGGCACTGAAATTGTATGGAATTGGTGATTATCAAGCAGGGCACAATATTTTGAAAGCTCATGCCAAAGCTTACCGTCTATACAAAAGGAAATACTCACATTTTGGCGGTAAGAATAACCAGCAGATTGGATAATCAGCTTAATTTGAAATCGCCCTATGCATTCATAAAATTGACGATCAATAAGGACCAAGGGTTCGCTCTTTAGAATGGGGAATTAGCATAATTTTTTTCTCGAAGGTCGGCTATCTAGTTAGCGCTTAGGCTACGTATAACTGAAGACATGTGTATATACGTGAGAACAAAACCTTCCCTTTGGACGCAAATATTTTAAGATAAGATACGATTATACATTAGCTAATGATGAAACGCGGCAAATATATACTCACATATGAGTGTGTATATCAACGTCCTACATGTTCTGACACCTGATATATTCGAGTCCTCAACTATCTAGCTGTGTAAAACAACACTCTTTTCAGCGTTAACACGAATATTCGAGGACACAATTATATGCTCACATATTACTTTTATTCAATACGCCAAGTGTTAGACACTGTTATCTCAGGACACAGATAAATGCTAAGTTTTTGCATGAAACGAGCTTGTACCACGGATATAATATGAAAGATATTTATACTGTAAGACTTTATATTTGCTATGGCAAAGAGCGTTTACATGGGTACGCTGAGTCGATGCTCTTGACGACCTTGTAGAAATCATAGATTGCCAAGACGGGAACGCAGGTTTGGGTGAAGTAGACTGGTCAATAATCGCTCTAAATTTACCGATGGTTATGATATTTACAGGAAGGCTTACTTTGAGTTTGGACGCCCCAGGCGTGTATCCCAAAAACGAGACGAACGAAGAAGACATACGAGCTGCGGAACGTTATGAGGAATTTCGGGTGAGCATCGATTATATTATTTCACTTACCTGCTGAATCCATCCCATGCTCTGAAGAATCAGTGATGAACAATCAATACACATTATACAGCTATTCCAAAACTATAAACACTATACAGTTTCTGATTTCTTGTTGTGCCAAGTTGAAGAAATCGGTATATCAGCTATTCTTGGTTCTTTACCTGCAGCTGGGATGGTTTGCACACCCGGTATTCAGCAAGTTTGGTGATTATCCAGCTGTAATGAGGAACATTATAGATCTGAACAGTGCAAGAGAAGGAAGAAATACCTCCCGTCTTCCATACTTTACTAACACGGAAATTGAAGAAATTAGAGGTAAGCTCTCTTCAAAATAGTCAACTCATTTATTATTCAAATAGTTGTAAATTCACTCCTTGGGCTCACACTGCTTGTCACTTTGCGTGCAAAATGTCATTTCCCAGTGTCGACAGGCAAATTTTTACCAGTGCCAATTTCGCTATGGTGTCAATATTGGTGGGACATAACTATGATATTTGTCGTAAGTAAAAAAGTCTTGAAAATGTGCAGGGATATGTAATTCACTGACTATTGCAAGTCACAGTTAAACCTCCCTATTAAACTGATTCACAGTTCTCAGAATAGTTGAGCATCAGCAGCTTATTGATTATAGGAACGTTCGATTTCTTCGCATTGAATCACTACAGATCATTATTTTGCACCACTGGTAAATCTGGCCCGAATCCATCGTTGTCAAGAGACTCAAATGTACTGACATCAAACAAGAGCGGTCCAACATCTCAATCACCTAAGCATAAGGTTTGCAGTTTTGACCCTTTTTTTGCCAAATTGTTCTTTTCACCGGCCTAGCGTAATAACAAGTTATTCCAGATGATGCCCGAAGGATTTCGGAAATTATTGAACTGGATAAAAATGGAATATGACGACCCAGAAATATTTGTAACTGAGAATGGATACAGCTTCAACAGCTATCTGGAAGACACTGAAAGAATTACCTACTTGAAGGTTAACCTAATACAATTTCCTATTAGCGCATGTATTTCACACCTAACTAAGTCGTACGATTGGAATGACTAAACGTCTAACGATTACTGAATGATTTGAAACATCATTTCAGAGCTACTTGAAGGAACTGGAAAAAGCTATTAATGAAGATGGCTGCAAAGTGATTGGTTACACTGTCTGGAGCGTGTTGGACAATTTCGAATGGAGATCAGGCTTTACGTAAGAACATTTATACTGCACATAGTTATGGTAAAACAACAAACTGAGAAAGGAATAGTTAAAGCAAGTGGGGCTATCAAGCGCTGATTATTGGTGTTCTCTGGGTTCCATCTCCTGATTGTTGATATTGCCGAGGAATGCTCTTTCTTTCTTATCTTTACACATTGCTATAGAGTTCTTCGCTGTTCCATAGTTATGCGATCAAAACTAATATAGATCCATAAGGAGTTCCGAACCTTCAAACTATGTTTCATGGGGTCATGACTCATAGAATCTGTTGATGAACGAGAAGACAGTTCCAATTCTGTAAACGTATCGATCAACAGGAATGTGGTTCCAAGAACGATGGTTTCTTTCTTCACCCATTAGACTGCAGTTGTACAATTCGATTGTTTTGAATTTTGTTTTTGTGCCCGTTCTTTAATCACAATGGGCATTCAAGCTGGTCTGTTAATAATACACGAGCTCCCTAGAAATTTTCCAATACATTATGACAGACTTCAACTCTCAGTCGAACCTACGACATGCTATTGATAAATTTGCAGCATCATTAGGATTAGTAGTAAAATTAAATAATATATTCTGAGTTCCATTCAATTTCAGAGAACAATACGGATTGGTTCACGTGGATTTCAATAGCCCGAAGAGAACCAGGACGATGAAACTGTCAGCTATATTCATGGAGCAATTCATCAGAGAAAATCGTGGAGCTGTGCTGCAGAACGAGAATGATATTGGGGTTTCATTTGTGAACTGAAAAACAACAAGCAGGCGTCCATGACCGTGAAATCTCTATAACTAAGGCGATCACAATGCCACCCCAACAAAATTTCACATTACTTATGTATGGCCCTTTTAAGGCCAAAAAGTATCTTATGAATGGGTTAAGGAAATAACTCTGGGGTAACCGATAAGGAATCTTCCCTTAAAGAATGAGAATCCTTTTTACAAAGTCGGGCTAGAAGACGGAGGAGTATTATAACCATTGTAACCGAAGAAGATAATGATCTGTATAATATTAAGCAAGTTATTCAATAAAAATACCTTTAATCAATAAACTGTAAACATATTTGCACAACATGATAGAAACGGGAATAATACAAAAACAATTATGCGGAAAGTTTAGGCATTTTAACACTTTCGTCATCTTCAATTCCAATATCATCGTAGAGGTGTTTTTTGCTTTTGGGATAACTTTCCAAAATTTGGTCCAAAATATCGTTGGCGATCCTTTTGCGTTTTTTGTAAACCTTTACAGAGGATTCCCATTTTTTCACAACTTCACCCATCTGGGAACCGGTCAATTTATTTTCGGCCTTTTCAAAAACCTTCAGTTTATTTTGCAATTGATTAATTTTATCATTGAGCTCATCATTTTCGATTTTGAGTTGTTCGGTAGTTTTTGATGAATTCAGCGTCTTCATTTTTGCCTCTTCTTTACTCAACTCACATTTGAGAAGGCTTAGTTCACTTTGGGCACTTTGAATCTGCAAACAATTCAATACAGGTGTTTCAGGTTCATTTAAGATTAAATACAATAGGGATAGTGAAAAATGGCCGAGCTGAATTGAGATCGCTCTTGGGAAATTCAATGAATATAAAATCCTAACCGTGAGATATTAACAACAAATTGGATTTGCAAAATATTTGCATTCCCCACCAGCAGCAGGGGATAATAAATGAGCTTCATTGTGATGGATCATGGTGGCAGGGGAGAAAAACCAGGCGACTCATCCTCTACATTGTTATAGCTAGCCAGGCCATTCAGGCATCATCAGGGCGATGTGGAAACATGAGGTTCCGCAAGCACTCTCTCAGTGTTTTGATACCAAGGGGTCTAGTAGGTTAATAGACCACACCTGACTTGGCAATCAGAAACAAAATAATATATTATTGAGTGGGTGAGAATGGTCAAAACGAATGTCTCTTTTCCGTGTATTGGAAGGCCTAATTCGCGATAACGCCCAAAAAATAAAAATTAATACAAAAACCATATACGACAACTATCAGTTGTTATACTTATACCTCCACTCACGTTTTATTTCTTATTTATTTAAATTAAAAACATCGCTTCACTTTCCTAAAAAAAAAAAAAAAATTAATAACGAGTTCAAAACAGATTTCACCAAAACTAACCAGCCAAAACAACCCAAATTTGCTTAAACACATACAGTACGGCCGTCCTGAATCTGAGCCACCTTCTATTTTTGTTACACGCTCGTACGACGCTTCCGCACTGATTATCGACTCTGTTTTAAACCTTCAGAGGGGCTAGAGAAAGAATTTTCCCGATTCGAGATCCTCAGTGAATGTGTTGATAAGCCTCAACCAGCAATGATTCTTTATTGTTCACCAAAACTGTGCCGGCTAACAACTATTCTCTATTCCTAAACATTATTCGTCAAAACCGGCGGATCAAACGATTCTCCAACGTGGGAAATGACGTTTCCATGAGGTTTTCCTCACCACCATGACATTTTCCTCCGGTTTTCCTCACCACCATAACTAATGCTAAGTATGTCTATTCATATTTACCTTTGAATCGATGTCTTCGTCATCGGAACTGACGGCATCTTGTTGAACGGCGCAATAAATTTTTTGCTTCCCATATTCCTTGACGGTAAGTGCTCCTTTCGCGACAAGGGAATCGAGACTTTTTTGAACAGCGCTTTTCCCATCTTTCATCGCCTGAGCAACGTCGCCAGCTGAATACGGCCGGTTCGCCGTTTTCATAAATTTTTCAACGGCATGAGCCATCTGAAAATGAATCGGTTGCACTTCATTGGACAATAATTGTTCAAATATTTAACCTGACGAAAAATCTACTCGTAAAAATGTATAATTGGTAATCAACGAATAGTTAAAGGTTCATTAAATAGTAAAAACCATTGTACTTCAGCGCAGAAAAGCTTTAAGGAAAGTACGATAAATTATGATGTAATAATTTAATCTACTAACACTTACTGTCACATAGCTCGAAAGAGTAATTTTTGACGATTTCAACTGAAAGTCAAGAACCGAGTAGGACTACATAAATAAAGTTTCAGCCCAACTGTGTTGGTAAACAATAATGAAGACAAGCGCGATTCGTTATCATTTCGACTGATAAGAAATTGGAAGGGATGTAATTAGAAACGGCGTTCTACATAGCATAATTATTCTTTCAATATGTTAAATTAACTACCGCTTAAAAAAGTAATAAATAGATGAATGTGATGAATTTAAACACCTACACTAAAGTATGAAAAAAATGCAAAATGAAAAATTAACTATTGTATCCACACAGCCCATGCAGAAAACAACAACATCACTCAAATCAAAACAAGTTGCTGCTGCGGTGTCTTCTTCGACTGGTGGTTTCTGAAATGTCTTCATTGAACTCTTTCCGCACTAGCTGTCTTCAAAATTGCAAGCTTAGCCATTGAAAAATATTTTAATTTGACGTAAGTAGCAGCCTTTTAGCTACCCTTTTACCTCGGTTTTCAAATCCTTTTTCTACCAACCAAATCACCTCGCATGAAGTCAAATTCGTCTTGAGATGTCAGACGATGAACCGGACTACATGTCAGACGCGTTCCTGGCGGAAGCAGCGTCTAACGACGTCCGCCCTGGGCTTCTTCATAGTCACAAACAGAAAAGGGAGCACGAGCAGTGGAAAAAGAGAGGAATTAACGAAGAAGATAAGCAAAAGAAACCGGCGAAATCTGCTGGCTCACTAGAAGCCGAAGTTCGGGAAGATGGACTTCAGAAACCGATTACTGAAGATAATAAGGGCTTCGCAATGCTTACGAAAATGGGCTTCGATCCAGGGAAAGGACTCGGTAAACACGGCCAAGGACGGACGGTTGGTTAACTCCTATAAAGTAATATTACATCTATTTTTACGTAGTCACTAGAATTACTGCGACTGTCTAAAAACTCATACCATACTGTTACAAATGATTTGCTTACCTGTCTTCCCAACAAAACATGAAAATACTGTGTTCTAAGCTTTAAACACACCAAATTTCTTGCCAGTGGTTAAGGAAGCAGCAAAATCTCCTGTATCCTTTTGCAAAATAAAGTTTACCTGATTTCTATTCGTGTTACAGGTTCCAATAGGAATCGACTTGAAAACGGATAAACAAGGCTTGGGACGCAAAGCAGCTGTTAAAGAAATCCTCGAAATGAAACGGAAAATGTTGGAAGAGCATAAAAAGAAAGCGCTATCTGTGACGGATTTTAGAGCTGTTTTGAGCGAGAAAATTCAGGAAAGACAGGTCCGTAAATTCCTATTTTTTGGGAGTTTGTGAGTGAAGGGTTATTCTAAAATGATATTATGCTGCAGGCGAACGTTGATTTGTTGAAAAGCCAAAGAATCTGCCATACGATGGACTCTGATATGGGAATAAATGAACCTGAAGAATCTTGGTTTTGGCCTGCGTTTGCGACAGAAGATGATGAGCAATCTGAAGACGACGTTTCAGGTTAGATTTTTTCAGTTTGGCATTTTTCTTTATTATTGCCTGCTGAATACACTCAAATTAGTTCCCTTTCAATTTAATAAATGGATTCAGCAAATTACACGAGCAGAAAAAATGTTTTTTTTTTTTTTTTTTCAGACGCTGAGCCTATGGATGAAGATGAGATTCAGCTGTCCGTTCAAGAGAAACTCCAGCTATTGACTACATACCTTAGAAGAACCTATTGCTATTGCGTTTGGTGCGGTGTTAAATACGAAGATGAAGATGATCTGCGGGAATGTCCTGGTCCAACGAGATTCGACCACGACTGCTGACAAAAACCTTTAAAAAAAGTGAAAATAACTTTAGTAAGCTAGCTGATGACTTGTACTTTTCACCGGACTCAACTATTGATATTGAGTGATAATGTTGTGAGTTTGACTTCAGAAAAAGTCTGCAACTTCGTGTGTGTAAATACAATTCTTAAACGGTACATGCTGATGAGCAAACCCAAAAAAAATCATCTTACATATAAATAGTCACAGTTGGGCTTGAAAGTTATATTGAGAATTTCATTGATGAAGTAGGTCAATGAAGTGATTCTTGAATCGATTTTGAAAGCCGAGGAAGAAAGGTTTGAGTAATAACACCCTTGAAAAAGTTTGGTTTAAAATTAACAAATTTATTTCGGTTTGATCTCGAGGCATTTATTTTTTCCTAGTTGATTCAAAGGGTATGAAAACCTAGATAGTACTCGGAACATGACACGCTTTGAACGTAATTTGACTCATTTTTGCAAATAGGAAAACAGAGATGGCCATCGCGCTGTTAAGGATCAGTAATTCTCGTTTCTCAAGGAACAACCGCGTCTTTCTAAGCTTGTGAAAATAATACTCGACATTGCCAATTCGATCGGATTCACTTCAATATACTCAATCGTGCCAACAAATCATTGTTTTCACGGGAAAATTCGGGAATCGTTCGTGCTAACGCCACTGTATCAAGCAACACGTTCGTATCACAAAATCTAGAGCGAAACTCGGATAAAATACTGTCTGCCTTTTGCGGTTTGTTCATCTGCTGGAATTTCTTAATGGGCGCCGAATTGCTGATCATGAAACCGCTTGATGCGACGGCCAAGGCCAGAGATCTTGAAGTGAGGGAATCTTTAAAATCGTCTAGCAGAGTATCCACCGATGATAGTGTTTCACTTGCAGCTGCTACATCGTGAATGCAGGAAAAAGTGTTGAGGTAATTTTCATGAAGCATGCCAGTAAAGAGTTCTGGACACGAGATGAACGATTCACTGATTTCTACTGGATTGTGAATGAGGCTCCCATCTGCTTCCCTTTTGCTGTACAAGATACGGCCCAAACCATGAAAAATATCTATGAAATCGTCTTTCCTTCTTTTAGTTTTAACATCATCCTTCTTTATCTTTGCTGTTGATGCGACACCGTTATGAGCAAAGAATTCAAAGCTGGCAAGGGCTTGGCGGAGATCGCCATTGCACGAAGCAGCCACACTGTCAGTGATGGTTGGATTTTTACTAGGGTAAAGCCTTTTCAACGTATCCTTTATTCCTTTAAGCGTCACTGGGTTGAAAGAAATCGTCGTCAGTGGGAGAAGAGTTTTGATATGATCAGGGAACAAAGAGCGGGCCAGTGGGACATCTGTCAAGATAAATGCCAAATTCACGTGTGGTACTTGAGAATAGCTGGCAAGCAGCTCATGAAACTCGGAGGGATTACGTATGAAACAGTTGGGCACATCTTTCACTACGATTAGACGGCAAGACATAGCGTTGAGTATGTTTGAGTAGCGAGTGGCTCTGGAAATGAACTCGTCAAACTGAGAAGCAATACTTTGATACGCCCCAACGTTTTCCAAGTTGAACGTTCGTGAGTTAATTTGCGGCAGCCATTCGACCAAGTTGATTTTCATTTCGGCGCAGAGAACTTTGAGAGTGGTGAGTTTTCCTGAGCCGGGTGGCCCGGTTAATAGTAGTAGGGAAGATGTTCCTTTCTTTTTTATTCCACTCAGCCAGAACTCGACGTCTTCGATTTTTTTCTTGTTGACAACAAGATCGTTTCTGAAAAATAATAAGACAGATATTTAGTAGAATGTAAAGCAATAAAATGAGGAATTAGTGGAATTTTGTACTGGAAGATTTCTTCCTTGATGCAAGTAAAACAAAGCATCAATTTTCTATTATCTTTGATAGTAGCTGAACGATTAAGCTGTGGGATACCTTTGAAGACAATAATACTTGAGATAGATGAATGACAGCCGACAGCATTTTGGTTTTGCTCAAGAAAACTGGAAAATAGCTCGTTTTTTTTGTGAAGAATTACTAAATCACTTATCTTCATGGGATAGAATTATGGGAACGTCGGCCTCTCTTCGCAGGCGAATTCCTTCACTGCTAGAATCCAACACATGTGCAATTTGACTAAACTGTGACAAGCACCTCATGATGAAACGAGCTCAGTTACGATATAGCACATTTCACCCAGTCAAACCGTGAATACTCCTATTACCTACATTTAGGGATACCAGACAAGTGGAAACTAACGATTTTTTGAAGAAATTGACGCTTTCAAATTAAATTCGAAGTTATTACAAATCATAGGTATTTTATTTGAGTTAACTTTTTAGTTGAAAACTCTTCATAACTTATTCTCGTCCTAGTCTAAATCTGTTTTCTCCCATCAATAATAACTAGTTCATTTCGGAGTCGAAATAAGATTCCACCTGTCAATTACTGTTGCGTTTGCCTATCAAAGACGGAATTTCGCCTATCAATTAAAAAAAAAAAATACATTTTTTAAATATTAATGTGAATATAATATTTTAGCATTCTAGACGAGTGCAGGAAGAGGAGGCCAGTGCAATGGTAAAAACATTCCGTCATCTATAGATTGAATTGTAGTTCGCTCAACACAATTGAGAATTTTAAATATTCTAACTATGGGAGAGCGTCGTGGCTTTTTTAAAACTAAATTTTGCGAAAATATCCATCTGGTAAACCTCTCTACGTTTATCGACTTACGAAAAATTATTGGCAAAAATCAAGTGCAATACCTTGTAAGGGGTTTCTTCAGACGTTTAGGTTCATAGCTCTTCTGCTCATTTTTCGACCATTTGTCAGTTAGGCTATTATTTAAATCTATACTCGCTTTATCATCTAATTTTGGTTTCTTGCTCGGCGGCGTTACGAAATCGGTAAATTTCGGCTGGATCCAGTTCATTGTGCGAAAACGTTATAGAACGGACGAGCGAGCGTTGAATTTATCACATTTCAAGAGGACATCGATCTGAAATTGAGAGATTTTTACCGTAAGTTCATTTTTTCTTGTTTATTTAAGATTATTTATCAATTAAGAGAATTAGAAAAGCGAAAAAAGTGACATTTACCGGAGGAATCAAAGACTGTTCTACGTTCTACAGTTATTTGTTTACAGTGATCCCCTTTCCCCTACACAAGAAGTACTGATAGAAAATGATATGCGGTCTAAAATTGTCCCTACTCAGTAGTTAGGTACTAATTGAACGTAATAATATTTTAATGACCCATAAAAATAACGAAAATTGGCTTTGAATATGAAAATCTTAGAAATGTGTAATAGAAAACGAAAAACTTCGAGCTTTTTTTTGTTAGATATTTTATGTGAGCGCTCTATTTGTTAATATCGTCAACATGCATGGCAACAATGAATATTTTACCCGTTCAACACTGTTTCCTTATCATGGGGAGTGATAATAATTTTCATTCCTCAAGCCGTATCTGTCGATTCTCGTTCGTCTATTCTCGTCGACCGATATTCAAAGTGAGCTATTATTCAATTTACCTGCAATTAAATGGTGCGCTGCGAAAGTATTATTATATTTTCAGTACTTGCATGATGATACACTTCTTCGAGAATGATGTTCGGTTCTGAACGCTTCGAAATTTTGCACCTACTTTTACCAAATTTTCTCGCTGTTGGTAAAATCGATCTGGTTTTTAGTGTTTTTTTTTCTTTACTAGAAGAATTGCAAGCATTATATTTTAAAAATATTTCAATGACTACCTCTACATTACAGAAGTAATTAATTCCATTCGGCCATTCATCTTGACGAATCCGTCAAAGGTGTGGCGAAATTGGCTCTAGTGTCTAGTTGCCTAAATCGCTGTATTGCCATCTCGATGGCTCGAGCTGATTAATATTTCTATTGCATTGATTATCTTGGCAAAACTCCCTTAGCGGCGAATCTTTGGAGCCGTCAAATTTAGCTAGCAACCTGGTATAATACACATAATGATAATTAGACAAGATTAATAAATAGTAATAAATAATACCGGACGAATGACAGCGAATGGGAAGTTAATGAAGAAATTTACGAAATTATAAATTGATGTGATGGGGACGGAACATCGTCCTCAGGTGCTGGTTTCCTCTTAAAAGACGGTGATATCCTCCGTGTTGCGGACGACTTAGTTATGCGTTCTTACAGCATAAATTTCACATTCATGTCCATCGTTATACCACGCTGGGTAGGTTCGAATCTGATAATCAGGACAATTATGTCTGTATGCAAGAAAGTGCTTTTCAGACGTAATGTTCCTGGTTAGATGGCTGATAGATAACACTGCAGACGGATCATGTTTCCAGTTCGTGTTCAGCGGAACACCTGGCTGTCAGACAGACAAAAAACAAACGCTTAGCGGAATACCTGTCTCTGTGACACAATTTATAGACCCTGAATTTATAGAACTTTATGAATACCACCTTTAGCAGAACACATGTCTGTGAGACAGGAATTCCATTGCTACTAGACAGAACATAAATGTGTAGGAGACAATGGTCACTTCTAGAAAAAAGCTACTTGCACGCAATAGTTGGCACTGGAAAGGTTGGAACGCGTGCAAGGTGCCGACTGAGGAACTCACTGCGCGACCCAGGCCTAATAGCGTCAGGGCGGTAAAAATGTGAAACATACCTGTCCAAGAGACCGTTTTCCATCTGCAGTGATAAAGTTCTAGGCTAAAGCATATTCATGTTTTGTGATATTGGTACCGGGGGTCCATTCGATAGTAAAAATTTTCTGTAGAATTTTAAACTAATTAAATTTGTTCGAGAACCAGGAGAGGAGTTTAATGTGTAATTTCGTTACATTATGTCTCTGAAATGAGCGTTTAATTTTGCAGAATGGCCTCCTTCGCCCGCACCTCTCGCGCTGCTATGAGACTCCTGTCAAGCAAACAGAGCAATCTTATTACCAGAAGGGGATATGCTGACGAAATGGACTTTACGTTAGCTGCTGCCAACAAGGTATTAACATATTATTTCTATGCATGGGTTAAGGATGTAATCATATTCAGTAATTATTGAATGTCGATATTTTGAAGGTATTTTATCTGTAGTTCATAATTTTGCTGAAATTATCGGTACTCGGCCTTTTTTCAATCTATAATTTGCTTACTCTCACCCTCTTCACTCATTGGTTGCCATCGGTGGGCTTTTTTAAAGCCATTTCCCTCTATTAATCCCATTGGCTAGCTGAATTTTCTTGAGTGGCTCTTGATACTTCTTGAGTTATAATTATTTCAGTATGGTTAACAGCTAATTTTTCATCGTTGCCCTATCCAGTTATAGTTCATGTCTTAGTAACCATATAAATGATCATAATTGTTGGGGTGAGGGGGAAATAAACTTTCTTGATTGTTTCATTCCCCCTCACCCCGAAAATTATGTGGAAAATGTGACAAACTGAACAAGAGATAATTTATATTATTGATACTTGATTCCGCTCTCCCTGCCTCTAGCTGAGTCCATGTTGCTTTCAAGAATTCGGACTACAATATATGACTTGATAACAATTCAACGTCGAATTCTAATTTTAAACAGGTCTTCTACACGAATTCAAACGTGAGACAAGTTGACGTTCCATCCTTCAGCGGAGCGTTCGGTATCCTGCCAAAACACGTGCCGACCCTTGCCGTACTCAAACCAGGAGTGGTTACGGTCTATGAAAAAGACGGATCTGCCAAGAAGGTCTTTGTGTCCAGTGGAACAGTAAGTGAGGAATCATTTATTGGGGGTTGATAGAGAATTTCCATAGTCAACAGTTCTGTTATTTGAGGAGTTCAGCTTAAGTCAAAATTAATAAATGCTAACCATTATTGGTTGATCTTTGTCATAAAGTCGGTTGGTTCTGCCTTATCGATTAGAGCGAATCCGTCTGGTGGGGGAAATTCTAATGGACCAAGAATACCGAAGAGCAATATTTTATGTAGCGTGATATCAATGTCATAGCAATGGCATATCAACAAGATATCGATCATTTGAACACAGATTTATGCTTCGTTTTTATCCTAAAACTTTTGTGTCAATGCAAAAGTCGTGTTAGTTACTTCCAATTCTTCTCCTGTAATCCCCTTTGAAAACAGTCAACAGCTGAAATGGTTTACAAATAAAGGCTCAAAGTAATGAAGGACTTGTTGACAATGCACAGTAATCGACTGGCCATGGCACAACCTGATCTCTCGTACTGGGTTGGTGAGGGGGAGAAGAACCAGGCGACATGCCAGGTTACGCCAGGGTACGGCTGTGGTAACCTATGGTTCCACATCGCCCTGAGGATGCCCGAAGGGGCGAAAGTACTCGGCCAGTAAATAAAAAATCGGAGAACATGTCGCCTGGTTCTTCTCCCCCTCACCAACCCAGTACGATGAGAGATGCGACGACTCAACCAAGAAGAACCTGATCTCTACTCTTTTTTTTTTCGTTTTCTTCATTACAACAGCAAATCTGTCGATAAGTCAGTTTCAACCATCCTGGTTTTAGAATCATTGTTAAAACTGGAGATTAATATGATTGCTGCAGGTGACAATCAACGAAGACTCGTCGGTCCAAGTATTGGCTGAGGAGGCCCACCCGATCGAGGATCTGGACGCAAATGCAGCTAGGGAACAGCTTACCAAAGCCCAGTCTGATGCTTCAAGAGCTTCAAGCGAAATCGAAAAAGCCGAAGCCCAGATCGCCATAGAAGTTGCCGAGGCGCTAGTTGCAGCTGCCCAATAAATTCGTCAATCCTACCGTACATGTAGATAGTCGTCAGGATAATTTTGAATTCGGTTTAAATGTTTTCTCATTGATTTGTTTCTTCTTCAGTAAAAATAATATTACACAGTTAATATAGAGATTGAACCCTAATTCCTGCTTTGTGAATAGATAGCGCTTATTTTCGACATCGGATTTTTGTATATCAGCGACCAATACAAAGGAATGACAAGGGTTAATAAGAAGAAGGAACTGGATCATTCAGGATGTAATTCAGTTTGGAACATAGTTTATTTACAGCGGTAATTTATTAGTTATTACAGTTTTTTGCATGCCTCTCCTCTTTCCTAAGTATCAACTTGATCAACTCAAAATGTAAATTTTTGTTTATTACTATTTGCTGAAAGTTTTTCAAGCACACTTATGCGACCGTGGTCACGTACACTGGCGAATTTACGTGGTTCGCTTTTCCAAGACGCCAATACGGGTTGGCCGCCTTGCGCTTCTTATCCAGTTCGTAAACGAACCAGAATCCAATGAAGAAAAATAGGAACACGGAGACGACCATAATGTTGATCAAGTATACCCACATATTCCGTTTGTTGACGGAGAAAAACTCTTCGAACATCGATCCGTCTGCACATCTAGTAGCAAAAAAAATTTTGAAAGCATTTTGTTAAAAAATAAAGGTGTTAGTTTGTAAAGTTGGAGAGGCAGGGAAAATAATAGAATGAACACTTGGTTAGCTCCATTTAAAAAAAAATCGTCCAAGCAAAAAGTTCATACACTTTTGTGTAGCATCTGAATCTACCATAAAAAATCGGGTCCTGACAACGAATTTGGTACACTTCGACCAAAGTTATCAACGACTAAAGCTAATCCCTAATCAAATTATTTACCATTAAAGCTGTAAACTCTGTTATGGTCTTATTCGATTCTACGTAAAAAAAAAAAAAAAACCCATATTAGACGCACCTATGTTTCAAAAACTTGGGAAAATACGGACCCCCCCCCCTTAAAACCTCACAAAAATACCCTTAAAATTGAGGTAGGTTGTGATGTGGCTGAAGACTTGAGCAATTTTGTCAAACCAAGATCGATTTTGGTGAAAATGTAGCTATTTAGTGAAAAATGTGGGTACTACTTCGAAATATCGATGTTGATGCACTTTGAGCATATTTGCACGCTTGTGCAGAGTGAGCAAATGTCATTGTTGAATTAATTGATGAAAAGAGGGAGCAGAAATAAAAAGGGGAGTTCCATCCAAGCTGGTACAACTTGGTTGGTGTATTGGTCGCTCAGCTGAAAGGTGTACCGACCGTTCATAATCCTAAAAAAAAATTATTCCGAAGAACAATAAAATGTGATCTATAAGCACTTCCATTTATGGTACATAGGGACAAAAGATTATAGTTTCAATGCTCTCCAAATTTCCTAGGTGAAAAAATCTAGCTTTACCTGACGTGCGAGAGGCCATGAGTTGTCGAATTCAGACCGGCGAGCCACTGCATAGATTTATCGCATTTCCATGGGTTTCCTTGCAGTTCTAAAATTTGCAGTCGCATCAGCTGCGGTTCCAAGTAGGATGATAATGTTTTGAAATTGCAATCAACCAAAGACAAGTGTGTAAGGTGATGGTTGTGGAAGAAAACATCGTTGGGCAAATATTCCAATTTTTTGCTTCCGGCGAAAGAAACTTTGGCGAGGTTTTCCATAAATCGGAACGCGTCTTCATCAATTTCGACAAGCTGTTCGTTATTGTGGGCTATCAAGTAGAGCATTCCCGCGGAATTTAGGAACGGTTCTTTTCTTAGGACAGAAAACGAATTGTTGCTGATGTCGAGGTAGTTCAACGACGGTGAGAATTTGGGTAAATCTTGTAAGCCGTTGCTGCTTAGATCTAAATAGTGCAAGTGTTTCGAGTAAAGGAAGAAATCGTCCGGGAATCGGAAACCCCGCAAGTCCATACTGTTAATGTGGATTGAATGGCTACCGCGGTCGAGAGATCCGTTCAAAACAGTTAGAAAATCTTTGGACCGCGCCAAAAGCGGATTTCCGGAGAGATCGAGAAGTTTTATAAGCGTTTTGCCCCTCAGATGGCTACCTGAAATATGTACCAACGAACAATAGGAAACGTTCAATTTTTCAAGCTCTGAAATCCCTTCAAACATACTGTCATCGATATTGGTGAGGTTGTTCAAAGATAAATCCAAGTATTTGAGCGTTTTCCACGGCGTAAACGAAATCGACGAGTTGAATCTGTTGTTGCGAAGGTTCATATACACAACAGGATGATCACTAAAGTCAGGCACAGACGAGATATTCTTGTTTGAACAATTCATTTCCCATTCTGCAGCTGACAAATGTATCGGAGGGCAGACGCGTTTGTCGGCAAAATTGGCCGCTGGAAATAGCAAAAATATCAGAACGAAATTAATCAAAGGGCTCCACATTGTGATTAAACGAGAGACTGAGCGATTTCATTGAGTGGAAGGTAAAAAATAAATTTTACGACACCTCCAGAGCGACACTCGAGATAAGATAGCCGGCGCATAATGATTCAACTGTTGCTTCTAGCTATTCTTGCGAACATTGCACAGTTTTTTGTTGTTTTTTTCTTTCTACCTCACACTGTCGCCCGTGCACATTCATATTCAACTGTTTATGTTTACTCAGCTAGTTGGCGAGAAAAGGATTTGAAGGACGTTTCCCTCTCTCGAAATTAGTTTGTCTTCCCCATATCACAGTAACTGAGATTGAATGAGCGAGTTTTTCTCATGATAGTTTACAATCATCGTCTCCTTAATGCTGTAATCATAATAGCGCTAAGGTATCACTAAAGAATTCTAAAAAAGAAAAACTGATTTGGAAATTTGTTTGAAATCACCAGCGTGCAGTTTGGATAGGCTTCCACTATCCGGCCATAGACTTGCTAATAAGTGGATAAAAGTCACAGCTGCAGCTCTCTGTTCTCATTTTAAAATATTCATTGCTTGAAGATATTTTTTAAGAAGATAGGTAATTCTATAACTGAAATTAAATCAATATTATTTCAAAAACAACCAAAGCTAAGAAATACTGTAAAAAAAATTCCGTTATAGAAAATATTATATAAACTCGGGAAATGTATGTGCGTAGTTAACAGCTCCTGAATTTTAATTTCACTACTTTGTAAGACTCTAAGCAGTGCAAAAATGGGCAGAATGATAAAAAGGATAGAAAAACCAATATGTGAAACAATCAGTGTAATTATATACCAAATGAGAAGAAAATTAATTTAAAAATCGAGAAATAAATTGACAATAAACGGAAACTGTTAGTCTATATTAGAAAATGCTTATGCTATCGATCTGCGAAATAGTTTGTCAATTAGGGGAAGGGTCACTGTAAAAGGCGATGTGGAAGCTAACCGTCTGAGCGAAGGGAAACGCGTGGAAAATCAAACGGAAAAACGTAGCGTTATAGAATTACAACTATATTGGGTTAACTAATACGTTCCGAGGCTGCGAGCCAGTAGGTTTCTGTTCTCCGTCATCATTGCTCGAAGGAAGGGAACCCTGTCCTTCAATTTTAATATTGTTCTTCTCTTTATACTTGTTGATTTCTTCGCCTTTTTTCGTCAACTGGTTGTTCAAAGCGTCGACGAGGGCTGTGAGCTGAAAACGGAACGTTAAATCATTTGCTTAATGGTACAGCTGAAGAGAGAGTTTGACAAGCATACTAATGAGTATAGAACGATTTCTGAAGCTCCAAAAATTTTCGAGTGCCAAATTACTGAAAATTCTATACGAAAGCTGTGATAACTTGAGAACCATTGAAACTATCATCGCCACAATGGGGAAGACGCCTATTTTTTATTTTCGTACCTAATGGCCTGAATTCTGTTATTTGGTGTCAGCTGAAGACGGAATGACCAATTTTTCATGAAAATTGTGAGTTTTCGCGGAGAAAATCGCTAAGGAAAATCAGTGGTTTGAATAAACCCGGAGATGTAACTCCAACCGATTGAAGTAACTCCCTAGAGCGCTCTGCAGACGGCTGAAAGACAGACAGTAACAACAAGGCGGTCTTTAAGACTGGAGTCATGCTAAATCGAGTAAATGACGCTAACTTCACTGCTACTTGTTAGGTTTTTTAATCGTCGAGTTAGTACCGCCCGAAATGCCTTGTAAAGCAAATAAATTGCTGAGGGCGGTTTGGTAATCTCACAGAAACCTCAAATTATTGCTCCCAATGTTAGTTTATTCTCCAAAGATACAAGCGCTAGTGTCGATATTCACGTTCGACTGACTAGTTATGACGTAATAACTATTCATTTTCTGTTCAAAATCATCGGTTTTCCTTAGCGATTTTCTCCGCGGAAGCTCACAATTTTCATGAAAAATTGGTCATTCCGTCTTCGGATGGCACCAAATAACAGAATTCAGGCCAATAGGAACGAAAATAAAAAATAGGCGTCTTCCCTATTGTCTCATTCGATTCAGCGTCCAAAAATCGATAGAAATTGATACCAAATACACCTGTGTCTGAAATATAATATGAATGAAATAATAGTTCAATAATATGAATTTCCTCCCCTCAAACCCCCCACAATATCCTGGACATTGAGGTAGCTATTTGGTTATAGAATTGAGCTATTGTCAGACCAAAATTAATTTTGGTGAAATGGTCAAGGATTTAGCTTTTATAGTTTCGTCAGAAAAGTGTTGACGGCGTACGTACAGATTTTCTTTTAAAATTGGATATTACGATTCAACAAGCCTTGAAACGTAAATCAAATTTTGAGGGAGGTAAGAAAAATGTTTTTCTTGGGCGATTACAATGGTTTATTATTGAATAATAAACCAAAATTAGAAGTAACTATGAGATTTTTTAATTTGAGAGAAATTTGGCGATAAATGTCGCCAGTAGTTTTTGAGCGGTTTGGAAATCCGTACGGTCGTATCCGAGGAAAAATAGAGGTATAGATTATGAAGTCGAAAATAAAGGTAATTAAGTTTGTTCGTAAGCAAATGATTAGCAATTCTCGACACCTCCGATTAATTCAACAAAAACACGTTTTCCTTACTTGTTCTTTGTTGTTTGTCAACGTTGGCACAACTTCCTTCACAGTTTTTTCGCATAATACGCCTCCGATTAGTCTGAAGCATTTTCTATCGCCGTCGAGATCTTTTAACGTTTCCAAAACGATCCTGGAACAATGAAAAGAACACGAAATTAGGAAAAGACGAGGGCCGATTTCGTTCGTTAATGAATAATGCACAGCCGAGGTGCAACTGTTCATTCCACAGGGTTTCTCAATCGACTTTTGTAGAATACAGTAAAATTAATCATTGAATCAAACTTCAATAATTATTGCGACACGTAATATTCGTTTACTCTATCATTCCTTTTTAGCTCCATGTAGACACATAAAGTTTCCCATTTTTCATATTCTCGTTAAATACTAACCGAAGAATTGACGAACGGCCAAATTAGGTACAAAATAGCACTTACTGGTGTTCGTTCAAATCCATTTGAACTTCTTGAAGCTTCTGAACGATGGCTTGCTGTTCGTATCGCAGTTGTTGGAATCCCGAATATAATTCCTCAAGATTCGCGCTAGACTTTTTCGTCGCTAGTTTTTCCGTTTTTAGCGATGCACCAGCCATTGTTTATAAATAAATTATAGTCCGCAGAAAATGTTCAAACTAGACGACCGAGTCGAGCACACAACCGATACCAAGACGAAAACAAAGGAGAGTGGGCGAGAAAATTTTCTAACCTAACCTAACACACTGTTTCTGGGGTAACGCAAATACTTCCTGTCTCTTGTCATGAAAGACATATTTATACAATAACCGATCTATTGTAGGGTCGCATGGTTGAAGAGGAGACTCGGAGATTTCACCATTTTCATTCGGCCGAGATTTTTCGTCCGTCCGTATGAAATTGCTCGACTCGATTAAAAAATCGTATAATGTTTTTCCACAATTTTTTTATTGTCATTTTTCTCTGCGGAAATTGTTACTGGCAACACTGCTCTCCTGCCTTCTCGCCTTTGTCAGCTGGTTGATATCGATATCGACTCATCTCAAATTAGTGCTTCTGCTCCTGCTGCCAAACAACGGTCCGTCAAATCTTAGCAATACAGTGTGGTTATCGATGTTTACCTTTTTTATTTTTCTAATGATGTAGCTACTGCTTAGAGGGTGCCACGCTCGGCATCCTTTCTGCTGTTATCAGTGGTCTGGCATTTAGTTTTTCGCTGCAGCACCTTCGGCCAACTGTCATCATGAATAGTTCGGTCGATAATCGAAGTATCGCCCCTATGGAGGTATTCCGTACTGATGAATACTTCGTTTTGATGAACACCGAGTCCAGCCTGTGGTGTAATAGGCGAACCGGCGAAATCGAAGCCAAACCAGGTAATTTTAATATATTTTAATTGCCTGTCGTAATTGGCGTTTTACAGATTGCTACTGCAGTTGGGAAAGCTGAAGAAGTACCTAGCTGTAGTACTAATACTGTTTGTGTTCCTATGTGTTGTCAATTAGGGCGTATTGTACTGAAACGAAATAAGCTGTGGCGTAACTATTTACTTTATTCAGTAATCAATCCAACGGATGGTTAGTTCTCTTTGATAAACAGTTAGACTTGAAGAATTCCTCATGTGAAATTTTCCATTCAGGGAATATTCCAGAGAATATAGAGAAATAAATCCTCAAGTCAACCATAGTAACCATCTCATTTTGAAGTCGGTTAGAAAAGGCCTCGACGATAGAGACGTTAAGCTCGAATATAAAGGCGATAAGAGATTTCCAATTATATTAGCAATTGCACCGTGGAGCAGTATTTAGAAGGAGAGATGTTCTCACTGTCGTGCTCCAACCCACCATTGAGTTTATCGCACATGCGTCAAGCTGTGACCATGATTATCCCTATTATTATGTCGATTAAATTGAGGCTATCGTTATGCGCATCGTTAGGTTTTCTCTCTTGAGCAGTTCGACTTAATTCTTATAGAACTTGTGAATACAAATTTGATTTTGGGTCATTGTAAAGTACATTAGTTTACCCTTGCTTCAATGCCGACTTGGATGGTAGTTTAAAAATTATTGTTGTAAATTACACTCTCCCAGTTTCTTCTGAAAATTTTATTTTCATCGCCTATCGCAATTGTTAATCATTGGACTGTAAATTAAGTAGAAATACGAGACATTAAAAAAGTAACATTTCTCTTTAACTCTTTCCATCGTAGGATGGGAACTTGCAAACTCGGGCGATCCTGAATGCCTCGGGATCTTCTATGGCCTCATAGGCAAAGTGGACTTCCATGTAGATGGCGAAGCTCGTCTTCTCCTTATAAAGGAGACTGACCCAGTAGGAGCTCTGCCCGATGGACGAGAAGTCGTCAAAATCCGCTCGATAGTCTTCCTGCATATCTGCGGCCCCGAGGCGACTGCGGCCGAACTTGGCCTTCGTCCCTGTAAGAAACACAAGGCTGGTAACGTGAACGTCTTCGAACTTCCACAGAGGGCGTCTCTTGCCAAAACTTGGGGCTCCATAAAATCAGCCACGAGTTCAATCAAAACTACGACGCAACATGCAGCAGCAATGGCTACATACCAGGTGCGTTGTGTAGTATGAATTACTTAGCAGTATTTTTCTTATTATTTTGGTAGATAAAGAAATATTTCAAATTTCAGTGGAAAGCGTTAGTCGGGATTCGGCCAAAAAATCAATTTCTACGTCATACAATTGGTTTAATTGACGTTTCAGGAACGACCGGTTCCCATCTTCAGGATTTGGCAGTAGGCCAACCACCAAGGGAGTTTTTCAAGAAATTAACAACACAGTCAGCTATCACAGCGACAACTCTATAATAGAACTTATAATAGAAAAATGGAAAATCACAGATTAAGATCATAGCTGGAAAATGTAAGGAACTAAGACTAGGGGAGCTGAGTAAAAACATAGGAACAAAACACAACAGAACAGTTTTGTTCCTATGTTCTTACTCAGCTCTCCTAGTCGTTTCAAGTTTAAATTTATTCTCGCTTTGTTTCTTACATTTTCTGGCCATGATCTTTATCTGCGATTTTCAATTTTTCTATTATAACTATTAGAGTTGTCGCTGTGATATTTCGTCGATTAAACCAAATATATGACATCAAATTGATGTTTTTTAGGCCAAATCCCGATTATCGCATTCTACTATCATCTGAGCTGCCGACTAATTCATTACCAATATTATCCCTGATTGGCCCTGTTTACTTTGAAGAGTTTCAGCCATTTGAAAATTGTGTTTTATTCCAGACATTTGATGTTGATAGCGTAGTATTTTTTACTCTACGTGTGTAATAGTGAAACAAGATTCTGGAGATTGATTTATTCTTAATGTACCTATATCAAATTAAACCTAGCTTTTATATAAAATTTCATTGATTGGTTATCTGGTACCCATTTATTAATTATTTCTTGCCGAGAAGCATCTCAACCTTCAACTCTTACAGTAAAACATCTACAGTTCAAAGATATTAGAGCCTGGCTTGGGACAGGGGTTGCGTTGATAGGTTGAGTGAGAAAAACACTGGCGTCTTCATCTTCGGATTTTTCCATTTTTTCTTGTGTGTACTTTCACCCTTTGGATGTATTTAATCCAGCAAAAAAAATTTCAGCTCGTAGGCAAAAATTTTTGCTCGATTGAATAGCAGGTAAACATCGATAACTTCTCCTCCATCAATAACTTAGAGCCGATTAGAGTTGCGTGTACAGCCATGAATTGTTGGTCAGAATGGCAGTTGGATGGTTAGAAAACTTGTCGTTTGATCCCTTGACTTGCCTGCTGGTCGTACAAAATTCATCCTCAATTCTTCTCTGATCGATGATAGTTTTCATTCAATTAAAGATGGACAACTTGCTTGGACAACTTGTGCAACTTTTATGAGAGCTTTTACTCATGGGTTACTCTAGGTTGAAAACTGTGGTAATCAATGCTTTCAAGGTTATTATTTTCTCCGATGAAATGCTTACGTTTTTACATAATTTCTCTAATAGCTTTTCAATTTTGATGAGTAGGTTTTAAATAATGTTCCATCTGTGATGGAGAAGCGAATTGAATTGGAAATAATTTTCGGTAAATAAGTATCATTTCATTTGTACGAGTTGATCAAGGTGTCAGTTTTTTCAAATAAAAAATTATTTACTAATCGAATCATTAATATTCTGATTGTTATTACTGCATTTATCCAAGAATCAATTCTACTTGTAGGTAAAAAGCGGGCTGAAAAAGGATTCAAAGGATAGGGAAAAATTTGAGAAACGGATCTTGGACGAGCTTTCACGAATATTCACCGACACTGATTCTTTTTACTTTTGCGTTGGCCCGCCCGGCAGCAAACAATGCGATCTCACTAACTGCCTGCAAAGACAGAGCCCTGATGCTGCTGTCGACGACAGGTTCTTTTGGAACAAGTTCATGTTGAAAGATATTCTTGAAATGAACGTAAGTCACTACCAATGTTCTCTGTAACCTGATATTTCTTTTAGATTATATTAATAATACCTATTGAACATCCAGACTACTTTTCTCTTTTCTTTTTCATAGAATGATCTTGCAAGAGCATGGGTACTTCCGATTATTCAAGGCTACGTTCAAATTGAACACTGTAACGTTGAAGTAGATCCGCTCACTTTTGGAACTCAACAGACAGAGGTATGATTATTGATATTTTCACTGAAATGGCTCGTTATTCAGTTGACTAGAAATTTATGTACGAATTTCCCGAACGGCCCTAAGTCGGATCAATACACTGAAACTTCAATTTCCTTGATTGGTTTTTATCGTTCTGTTTCACTCGATTATCAACACGAATAGCAATATTTTATATGACATTCTTGTAGTTCATTACAATCGGAATCATCAGTCGACGCAGTAGATATAGAGCCGGAACGAGATATAAACGACGGGGCTTGGACGAAGATGGCAAATGTGCAAACTATGTTGAAACTGAACAATTTGTTGCCACTGTAGATCATCAAATTTCTTTTGTGATGGTCCGAGGTTCTGTTCCCTTGTTTTGGTCTCAACCTGGTTACAAATACAGACCTCCTCCGCACATAGACAAAGGTATAAATAGAATATTTCAGCTAGCAATTTTAGCAATTAGTGTCGCTTACTCTTGGTGACTGAAGGATGTAATTTTATCGGCTATTTTACAGGGGAAGCTGAAACGAAAGTGGCATTTGAGAAACATATGAAGGAAGAATTGGAACTGTATGGTACAATATGTATTGTGAACCTAGTTGAGCAGACGGGAAAAGAGAAAATCATCTGGGAAGGATTCACGCAGCAAGTGTTGAACTATGATTCACCACAATTAACTTATGCAACGTTTGACTTCCACGAGCATTGGTATGTAGTATGAAACGCATCAAAACTCGTGTACCAGATAAACTGGTTTACTAAATAACTAATTCATCATCTTGACTTGAAGAGTATTCGGCGCTGAATTATATTTACATTGAATGGCATATCAAGCGTAAAAAATAAGTTATTAATTTATTTATTTAAAAACGTTCTCATTAATAGTGGACATTGTTGTCATGAACCAAAATAAATCATTTCGGCGCTCTAATCATAAAGTCATTTATTTTTATTTTATTATATTTATTCTTGAACATTCGCATTGCAAAGTATGGAATTTTCGTTCTGGCACTATTTAAGACCACCTAGGACCTCGGTATGTACGTTAGTACTGTCCCAATGAACCACTATTAAACTTATACAATAAACTTAACAGCGCTGCATTGTGCAGTGGTTCATCAGTTATTCCTTTCCTTCGATTATGATTTAGGAAGACCATCCACTATCTTACGAACGATCACTCGATGCTTCGTTCCAGGGATCCAATTTTACAATTCGATCTTAATGAATTTCGATCTAGATGCCGTTGTATTTATCAAAACGGGCATTGTAACTAGTTTCAATATTCTCGATTCTAGCCGGGGTATGAAGTTCGAAAATGTCTCATACCTAATAGCCCGCCTAGAGGACGTTATGCAGGATATGGGATTCTGTTGGAAAGACGCTCAAGGAATCATCTGCCAGCAAAATGGCGTCTTTAGAGTCAACTGCATCGATTGTCTGGACAGGACCAATGTTGTTCAGGTTGTCAAACTTTATGTAAAAAAAAGTTTTTATCGTGTTTATATAACCATTCACTATAATGATCTAAATAAAACAAATAATTTATGCCCTCATTGTTGCAGACTGCTATTGGTAAAACGGTGTTGGAAACGCAGCTGACCAAGTTAGGCCTTTTAACTCCCGAAGGGAGCCTTCCCCCCTCGCTCAGGTCGACGTTTCAATTGCTTTGGGCAAATAATGGCGACATAATTAGCAAGCAATATGCAGGGACGAATGCATTGAAGGTGATTAACTGAGTTTCTACTATGAATTTGTAAAACAGATGCTCCGCCTGCTCTATTGTGCCGCAATTGATAACTAAACCACCAACCCCCTAACTACCTTGGCATTTGTGCTTCTAGGGCGATTTCACTCGAACTGGTGAAAGAAAGTTGACCGGATTAATGAAAGACGGCATGAACTCTGCAAACCGGTAAGACGGTTTCGGTGTCAAAACAACTCGAATATCCTCTCGTAGAATATTTTTTATCAAAGTCACCTTTATCTAATTTTGTATTGGGTAGTGAAGATGATGCCATTGTCGATATTTTTGCTCGAACGTCACACAAACTTTTTTCTCAACCACCAATTTTTCAAGTTTTCTCCTCTATTATTTTTTATACGTGAATCGCATCTGACATTTATTCTTGCCTAGTTTATCTTTGATTTTGAGATGGTTTTTTATTTAATAAAAGAATGAGTAGCCTGGTTTTTCTCCTCCTCACAACGATGGTATAATGAGAAATTAGATTACAATACAAAAATAGGTAGTTTCCACGTTTTGAGTTCAAAGCAGGTCTGTCGTAATACATCCCCAGGGCTCAAGTATGGAAAGTCAAGTAACGTAATTATTAGTTGGTATTCATTTTGAAATTTTTTTCCTTGAGTGCCTACTCAATTGATTTATTTTGAAATGAAGATAATGTTCTACGTGACGGTTTTCTTCATTATTATAAAAAATACTAAATTGATTTGTGACCAAAACAAAATTTTTTTTTTTGGTTGAAAATCAGTTTTGAAAAATTCAGGCTGCTTATTTATAGTTTCTTTTTCGCGTGATACAAAAAGTCAGTTCAAAGTTACCCCAAATGATGGGTTAAGATTGAAACAAACAAATGTGGTCCCCTTCACTCCTATATCACATAGCCGACCCTTCTGGAGGCATTTCAAAGCTAAGATGAAGCTATCAGTTGGCCTGAGAAATTTAAAGAAAAAAAAACTTCAAAATGTGGGAGATTCAGTACCAAACATGCATACTCTGCTAAAAAGTAGCTCCAATTCTCAGCGCTGATTTTTTTTTTCAAGAGGTCAAGGTTTAGGATGGGAAAATTATACTTTGAACACGATCTCCCTAACGTTCCCCGTTTTTGCAGTGGCCAAAAATGGAAAAAGGTTTATAATATTTTAAGTATTGTCAGTCTTATCAAGTTTTAATTGAGAAGAGAGAAAATACAATCTGTGTTCTTTTATGCTTATCAATACACTAGCGCAAAACACCATTTATTCACCCCCTTTTAATCTTGTGCATTGATGATTTTTTTTTACCCTGCGGATAAAGATTTAAATTTTCAAGGGTTATCAAATGCGTTCGTCTGTGATAACTATTTTGTAATGCATGCATGCTTTTTAGATCACCGCTATCTTTGCTATGGATTGCTCGTTTTCTCACTGCTAGTTTATTTTGGTTTACAGAGCCCTAAGTTTGGGCTTGCGAGCTCTATAAATGAGATTTGGAAATAGTTATGGAGTGTTGATCTTCCTAGCATTTTCATATTCTTGGCTAGGCAAACTTTCATTATGAAGTTAACTAATAGAAATTATTTTTGTTAGTTAATGTCTCCATTATTCTCTCTTTTTTTCCTCCTAATTGTTTTTTTAATTTATGAGTCAAGTTCCACTAGTTAATTTACGGCTTTTGTCTTTCGGAGTTTTACATTTTCCTCTGTGTGATTTTTTTCTTCTCTTTTTTTTACTACTTTTGTTCATAAATGAAGGATTGACATGGGTGAGGTCTTCTTTTCTAAATTAGAACCTGGACGTAGTTAACCTGTTCAAAAGCTCGGTATACAGGTTTAACTGTCTAGCAGAGCTCACCAGCGGGAAGGCTATAATAGCTGAGAAATTATGACAAAATCGTAGATTACAATTTGTCTAACAAGAAGAATACGTTGAAGTTGACGAATTCTTAAGAGATACTGAACTCTTCGAACTCAAATTGAACTCTTAATCTCCTGCACAAGCACACTTTATGAGGTTTTCGCATAACTCTATTATCACCAATGGCATCTCTTCACCTCACTAATGCAAACTGGTGATTTTGGTTTAGTTACGTGCGAAGGGTGTTTTTGGACGATTTAAGGCAACTGGGCATTGACGTCTGTTTGGGTTACGAATTGAGCCCTTTGTCAATGACATCAAAAGTTGCCTATGATTTGTTTGACTTCGCGTCAACTCCAGATTACTCGAGTCCGACTACTTATTTCGATCAGGAGTTATTGTTGGGCATGGCCGTTTTTAACCTTTCAAGGTCAGTCCTCTTTTTTGTGTTTTTTTCCTCCAACTTCTACTTTGGATTTTGTTTAACTTTTGGTTTGAGCTTTTTGTCTTGGTTTTTTTTCTTTCTGCTAACTATCGCAATAGGTGTCAAAGCAAAAATCAAAAGTAGCTAGTCTGCTGAATTTGAAAAATGCTCCAATCTTGACAGTGTATCAGATGAAGGAGCGTGTCAGAGTTGGAGGGCGAAATTAAAAATTTCACTTAGCAAACCCAACACTTCCTTTTTACAAGTCATAAATATTGAAGATGCTAGTGCTATAATAAAGAAGAATTGTATAATGCAACGGTTTTTCAGGGGTACATTATTTTTTTATTTAAAAAAAATGGAGTGTGATACTAACATTAACTGTAAAAGTTCAACTTTTTAACTATTGTGAATGAGAACAAAATAGAATCTCATCGTCTCTGGACAAGGATGCTAAAAAAAAGTTGTACATTAATGTTTGACGGATTTTTATGGTCTGCTCTGTTGACGAATTTCAATTAATTGTTGATATAAACGAGCTGGAGAGAAAAAAACGGTTTGTGCAATTAGACATCGATAAAGTTCTGAAATTACACTCTGCGTAAGGATAGGTGCTGGTAACGTATACCTACTAAGCTTATGAGCTCTAATGGAAAAGATCTATACTCAGTATGGCGTTTTATTTGTGAAAGTAAGCAAAGTTACGCTACGTCCTGTGTAATCGGGTTCAGCAGGTCTGGTTGGCTGGTCGATTTTGGTGACATTGAAGCGATATCAACAACATAATATTTATGTCCTACGTTCTGCGATATAGTGAGCGTTGCATTTGTTTTTGTTCTCATTATTCGTTTTCGCCGCGTTAATTATTGGTTGTTCTTACGAAATTGTGATTACAGTCTCTATAAACAGTGATGACTCTTCTATGACTAGAATTGCGATCGTGAACTATCGATTTATGAACAACTCAAAATCATGAATTATCATGTTGAAAAATATTGGGAAATTTCAACTATGATGACAATTTCGAACACGTTCCTAGTTCATAGGTTCACAACGAAGTGCTAGCTGCGGGCGGACAGAATATTTATATGATTGCTACTTAATCTGCCACAAAATATCCTCTATGTCCGAATTGAGTATTATTGAATGATTCATAAAACAATTTCATACCTATTCAAGTTTTTTCTCTGACCTTCGAATTTTAGTCTTTGGGAAATTGTTAAATAAATTGGGAATCACGAACTAGCTTACACAGGGCGTAGGGTTAAAATACCGAGTTTTCAAGCTTGTAACGTTGTTATACTTCTCTCGACTAACAAACACGTAGTGTCTACATTTCATGTTATACGATACCATTTTACTTGCAGATTCATTTCATAAGGCGTTATCTCGTTTGCACTTTTGTAGAAACCGACTTTGACATTTCTAATGCAGGCTCAAAAATATGGCGCGTTGTCCGACTCAGTCATAAAAATACTCTTCTCTTGAACTTGGGAAGAATTTCCAATTTAAGCGTTCAGTCATATCAGAAACGTAGCTCAGATCGAATCTTATTTGTCAATGAATATTTACTTGGTATTTGGCTATATGTTGAATGGAATGGGCAACCGATAGGTATTGCTTTTTCCAGTTCTTACCCTTTCGCCTTTTACTGCGCATTTTGATATTTTTATACACGCATGCTAATTATTCTAGGTATTACTTGAGCCGTTTCAAAGACGTCTACCGGCAAGCGACTATTGACATCATGCAAGGTATAATTGTATTCATTTCGTTCCGGCATTATTTGTATTATTGAAATATGTTTGCAATACGAAGGAAAATGAGCGATGTCATATCATTTCCTACCCTAATTTTGACGTAGTACTGAATATGCACCTTAGTCCAAGCGGCAAGTCGTTGAAAAGGGATTGAACTCCGATGAATTCCAAGTTAAAGAAATTTTAGGATGTTGTTTGAACATGTTTAGTGATTTCAAATCCAAGTTTGTGATTATTTGGAGGCTGTGCTAAACTATTTCCGTAAAAGTTCGAAAAACTTTAACTTGCCACAGTTTTTTTAACTCAACAACTGTCCATCATATCTAAAAATCCACGGTATAGTAAATTATACAGGACGAATTCCCATCGATCAAAAGAAACAATCCGAAATCGGTCCCATTACACATTTCTTATGGCTGTATTGAAGAAACGAAGTTGGCGCACACATGCAATTGCACAGTTTCTTAATTTGTTTAAACCTACAGCAAATTTATCAAACAAGGGTTTTTGTCCAGAATTTTCAAGAAAAAGAAGAAAGAAAAACGCATTCGAGTATCCTCATTTGAAGTCGGTTAAAAAGGGAGAGCCTCATCGACTCAGTAAACCTTGCCCAAGCCCATGGCTGGCCTCACTCGTAGATTTAAAAATGTTTTTAATTTACAATAACTTTGACCTTCCTATTCCTTCTTCCTTGAGCATTTTTCGGTGACCTGACTTCTCCTGCTTGATCAATTTTCTAATTTGAGCTTCATCATTGAGAATTGAACATTCTTAACTCTCGTGGTCTTTTCACCATGTTTTCAATTCATGATCCGATGGATATAAATTTAATTTCTGTAATTACCAGGTCACGTTATATCGGAAGATATGCTGAACGAGCATGAAGATGCCGATTCAAATGCAACTGCAGAACACGTGAAACTGCTTATCGAGGATTGTAAAAAGCTTCTCATATCAGACTCGTCTCTCATAGTAGGAGCATGGGGTCTTATAAATGCCGACCCTCAGTAAGTACAGCGTTTTTCAATATTATCCAATCATTCACAGACACCCATCAATTCAATTGTAATGCCTTATCGATCTTTTTACCTTTAAACATTCTCTTAAATAAAATTAGCCCTAGTGTATAGTAGATATTCGTTGTTCTTCAGTACAGGGGATCCTAATGAGACGGATATGGATACGATTCTTATACTTACAAGAACGTCGTACTACGTGGCCGAGTAAGAGTTCAATTTTTACTGTAGCTTAACAAAAATACATATACGTATACATGTACAAATTCGTACATACGTGCAAAGTACATAATATAAAAAATACATACACACATATACAAAAAAAGTACAAAATACATGTACAAAATTTTTATAATTTTATATAAGTTTCGACGATTTCCCTCTCTCTCTCTCAGCTATGACGACGAAATCGATCAAGTTACCAAATGCCAGCGGGTATTGCTCAGCGATATCAGTATGGTGGAGTTGGGCCCAATGGAAGTTAGCTATTCGCAGAACCCGCTTCAGATTTTTAATAAGGCAAGCCTCAAATGTGTTATTTCCAATAATTATTTCACAATTATTTCTCGTATCTGCTTTATTATCTTAACTTTTCTTTGCCTTTTTGCAGGGCAAAAATAAACCAAACACTCATCACTGTCTAAGGTTCAGGTACAACGTAGATGGTACCACTGGATTTGCTCACACTTTTCGATCGAGCAATTTACGGTTTTTCAATAATGTTGCCATCGTTATCAAAACGGAAGAAGAAATGTTGGGTAAGATTCTTTGACAATTTACAGCGAAGATATTAATTGATATGCTCGGAATCTTAGGAATAGTCTATTACCAGCTTTTTAATGGTTAAGAGAGCACTGTTCGCTTGATTTCATTTACAAAAAAAAAAGCTTCCAAAGTTGATTACGTCTCAGCTTGGTTGTATTATATAGGTATGGTATCAACTTAGTGTGCTTTCGTTCGTTGTTAATCCATAGCTCAAGGTAGATTCAAGGGGCATATTTCATAAATGTACTAGTTACCATTTGCAGGTAATTTTTTACGAGATTAAGTGGAAATTAACCTGCATATATGTTTCATAAAGCTATAATTTTTTACCTGTAAATACCAGTGAATATCGCCTTTCTACCGGCAAATTTTACGTTTCAAGTGATGGAGAATACGAATATCCAATGAAAAAACTTTCTGTCCTTCCGCCGTCAACACTTTTCTGAGGAAACTATAAGTTATTATTTTTTCGTTTATTAGAAACTAAAAACTATAAGTTATTATAAAAAGGGGATGATCTTTCAAATCATGATTGAAGCAAAGGAATAATAAACCCCTGTATAATCAGCTGCTTTTTTACTATTAAATATTTTCAGAGGGCTTTTGCCTTGTGTGATATTTGAACATGACGATTGTACGCGTCTTTTTCTAAGAATACACAACCAGGTGTGTTGAATTTATTGTACCCCTTATTTGTTCATAGAATCTCTCAGAGCCATCTGCGATTGTATAAGAGTCGCTCTGGAAGTAGCCAATGAACAGAACGTGCAATGGCATATGGGCGCTCCGTTGAACCGTCTGCCGACGCCTGTGACACCGAATTCCCTTTCCGCTCCGAGTATGACGCGAAACGTATCAGAAACTCAATTGGTTAATTTGAAGAACGTTGGTAAGAGAATCATATTTCTATAATTATTATCGGAGGCCTCCTATTGATAAACAGTACTAAGAATTTGCTCAAACGAAAATGTGTAAGAAGATTGTCAAAATTAGACACAGTAGGTACATGTTGTTTGTAGTCATCAATCAGGAATAGGTTCATACAAGTAGGACAAGTTCCTAGCGTTTGTCCATTCAACATTCATTTTTCCTTCCTCAGGATTGGAACAAAAAATCTACATTGTCAAAAAATGTCCCTAGTCCACTTCGAATCCTGTATTTTATTTTACACTGACAATCAGGCTGTGATATAATTATTTTATGATTATATTTTTCAAGAATTTTATTGTATCAGTGCAATTTTTAGTTTAGTTGTTAAAAACAGTTTTTTCTGATGTTTCTTAAACTTCATCAACTTTCTGCAGTGTACAAGTTCAAAAATCAATGTAACGGCTCTAGACGAGGATAATTTTTTGACAATGTAGATTTTTCGACACTCTGAGGAAGGAAGTTTTTTTCCAAAAGCTTGGCGAAGCAATATGTGTTATTCGTATGAACCTATTGCTGATCTATGGCTTCAAATACTTGGAAGGGTTGATCATCATCATCAATTCAAGTATTTGTTACTAGTCGTTATTTGGAGTCACCGCCTTTAATGAATTATCAATTCCAGGGACAAAAGCCATTTCAAATATGACGTCCAAGTTCAGCAAAATAGGAAACTCGATCAGGCGCAAGAGCTCAGCAAATCAAGAGGTTCCTGTCCCTGTAAGTTACTTTTTAGTTTCATTAACCACCTAGGCATGTCTAGTTTGAAAGTCTTTTGAGCCTGTGTATTTTGCCATTTCAGGAATTTTCCCTCGACGGCGGTTCGGCCGTTTGCGATTATGATACGGATATTGCCGATTCAGAAGATGGCGAGCCTAAGTCCAAAATGGCTGAGCAGCAGAAAACCGAAGCTTTCTTGCCCAATGTTGGAATTGTCATGTCCAACACAGCTATACAACCAGACGATGGCCTGGACGCTGATGACGTCATTCTAGAAGGAGACATAGTCGATGGGTCACGGCCTACATCGCTTACAGTCAATAAACCAACTGAACTAAGAGTAAGCGCGTACCCTTGTAATTATCATTTTCTGGTAAGGCCAGGAGAGTCCTCTCAAGAAATGGGAATACCTTAAAATCCTTGTCACTTACCCTTCTGGATTTTAATAAACATCTACTACATTTTGGCCTAGAGCCCAAGTCCTAGCATCATAAACCTTTACTTGAAGCTCATTCGAATTTGATTAACCCTTGCAGGTTAGGAAATTCTCTCATTCTTCTGGTGAAGTTGACGTCGATAAGGATCACCTGAAGCCATTGGATTACACCAGTTCGAGTACAAATAAACTCGAACTGACGTTGGGAAGTATCACGTCTTCTCAAAGTGAGAACGCTTTAAAATCAATCAAGTCAGGCTTCACTAATGCAACAAACGTGCTCACAAGTCCGTCAGCTGTAGCTGTGCTATCACCGCTGACAAAACTTGCCAAAGGTATTTTCATTAAATCATTCGCGCTGAGATTGTGGAACCCCATTTCACCAGAATAGAAGACAAAAAGATTATCACAAATTCCACTGATTTTAAATTATTATATTGTTATATCGATTTCGGTGATTAGGCCATCAGCAGTAACAGTCTTACAACTGTTGTAAGACTGTAACTGAGTTTTAAGATTGTTACTGATGATGGCCTGATCGCCAAAATCAATATAACAATATAACGCATTTAAAATCGTTGGAATTTGTCTTCTATTCTGGTTGCCGAAGGTACTCTTTAATTTGTTTTGTAGTTGATTAAAATTGCATTCAAAATCAAAATTTCCACCTTTCCAGAGCTAGGTTTACGGAAAATAATTTCTGTGGTGATGTTTTAATTTTTTTGGCAAACTTTTTGCTATGTAAGTGTGTATGGGTTCCCAATAAAGACTCCTGCCTAACAAATTATTTGATTTACAAAAATTTTGACCCTGTAAAACTCGGTTGAAGTTCGATTTTTGATAGTCCAAAAGCTGATTTTTTTGGGCTACTTGCAATTTTTTCCGATGATAGAAAAAAATCGCAAAAATACATGTTGGTAAGATACAACTTACCTGAAAATTTCAGATTTTTATCTGTATTGGATGTCGAGTAAAAAATCATCAACTGATTGTTGAAACAAATTCCCAGGTACACCCTTGATTTTTTCTTGAAAAATTGTTTGCTTTCGATTTTGTTCAAATTTGGCATAATGATAGTTATAGACGTGTACATCAATAATATTTGCTTCGTTCCTCGTATCTTTTGTCCTAAATGGACGATAAGAATGTTCTACGTTGAAAAATGGGATCTTCTCGTGTATGTTCAGCTAAAAAATTTAAAAAATATTCTGAAACTTAAAAATGGGAAACACTTATAGTTGTTGACTTATTTCCATTGTGTTGACATCAAATTCGGATTCAGTTTTAAATGTAATATTATCAACCCCGAATTATTAATTTGCGAAACTGAAGAGGGAAGGCAGGAAAACATCGATGGTGACCCCCTCAAAAAGTGAAGCACTATGAACACCTCCATCCAAGAGGTTGATCATTGCTGTTATTGCGGAGGTCCAAACCTTGATGGTTAACAGTGATGGTCCGGCGTACTGGAAGCACTCTTAAGTAGCTGGCAATTGTAATGCTGTGGTCCAGTATCCTGAAGTGCAAGTGTGCGTTTTTTGGTGAACTGTTTAAATTAACATGTTGACAAGAAAAAACAAAAAAAAAAAAACAAAGAACAGTTACACCGCTGAAAGGTTAACAGTTAAATAAACAACAAAATTATCTCTACTTACAAAACATTATGGTTTTTTCTTTAATTTCTCTTTGAAGGCATGCAATCCTTGGGAGCGAACCTGGATATCCGGAGATTGAAGCAGAACAAATCCTACTACGAGCCGACAGCCGAAACTAAAAAGCTTCAAGAAATGTGGGTGACGTCGAAATGCAAAAGCAAACTCATCGCTATATAATGAGCTTCGTAATTGATCAAAGATCCTCAGCTTTCGCTACGAAGGGAAGACTTGCCTACGGTTTCATCCAAACCATTCCAGGGAGTTTCGGAATTACTACTATAAATTCTAGTTTTGAGATTCGTTAGCTCTCTATATTTTGTAAGGTCGCTCTTGGCTCCAATGTTGCAAGATATAGTTCAATGGAGCAAACTCAATAAGCTCTCGCAGTCTCATAGTGTAGAATGTGTAATGTGAGAAAAGTTCAGTATATTTTACTTTATTTTTTCGTTTACTATTAGAGTACAGGCGAATCTTTGGCGATTATTATTTCAACGAGAGCGTTTGTACTTAATTTCAAACTGTTCTTTTCTACTTAAAAACCGGATTCATCGTTTTGGGAGGGTAATACTGTCTTGACAGAGTTGAAACTACTTTCTCAATTTCGAGCTCTTTTCAACATTTTCCAATTCACCAGTCTTACTAAAACTTTTTATTCGGTAGTTTATTCGCAGTGATAAGATTGGCATAAAGCGTCAACAAGACCCCTCGTTGAATACTGTACATTTATGATTTTTCACATGTTGAGTGGTGAATTCGCAATCAACGTGAATCAAAGGTTTTTCGTATCTCCAAGACGAAAATATAATAAGTATAATTCACTCTTTGGCCGCTCCGTAGAAGACGCTAAATCTACTAATCTTGTTATTGATGCGAAATAGTCGAAATTTGGCCAATGAAAAACACTTTCGTTAGTTCGCATTTGGAAGTTCACTACTTCCCTCTTCATCGAGATACAGTTGGATTTAGATATGAACTTCTTGTCAGTTTTATCAATCTGTTGAAAATTTTAATAAATTCGATTAAACATTTTTCTAATGTTGAATACATTGACGAATATTTTTTTATTAAATCAAACCGTTGATGACGAGAAGAGTAGTCCGAAGGGGAAGCAGTGCGCAGGATAGAGATGAAGTAAAAGAAGAAGCGTTTTTCATCGACAGAATCCCGGCTATTTCATTTATGGCTACTTTGGTTTCTTAATACTCAAAAAGGAAATTCTTTACATGTGATGCTAAATGCTAGTATTCAATTTTGTGGTTTTTGTACAAGTAATAGTATTTTTTATTTTTTGCCATTGTTTCTGTACGTTCTTTACATTGTTCTATATAAATGTAAAAATATGCCTATAGTGGTGATAAATCGGTCCCACATCGAGGATTTGATTCGTTCTCGAAACACTGTAACATGTACGAGAGAAAATCATTTGTTTACGAAGAATACCAAACTTTAAGGAATTTTATTCAGGCTCAGGCCTTAAAAACGAGGAGTATAAAAAACTGGGAGTATTAAGTATCTATCCAAGATCGTAATAGTTGCAGAAAAGAACGGCCCTGCTTCCATTTCGAAAGACTATTTACTAGTAAAATACTGAGAGATACGATTACTCGAAAATTTCATACTTAATTTCTTATACAATAGGTGTTTTGAGATTTTACAGTATTCAACAAGGGGTGCTGGTAATAATTCACCAATCTAGGAGATAATCTTTTCAGGCTAGCTTCTAAGCACCAAGAGTATGACGGTTTATAATCTTCCACTTCTTTTCTTTTTGCTTCCCATGATTCTTAATTCTTTACGCGAGAGAATTTCCTGTCAAAAGCGGATCGGTCCATTGCCTGAACGGTGAAACGTTTAAAACATTCCTATTATTGCCAATAGTGGCTTTTGTTGTTTGTTTTAATTGCAATTCGTAGTACTTAGCTTGAATTTTATCGCATCTGTGTATTTGTTTTCCAGATTCCTTCCTAAGGATAAGAAAGCTGAATAATGTTAAAATCAGGCTATCCCAATTGGCAATTGAAATTCTATATTGTATCTGCAATAGTTTTTTTCCCAGACTCAAAATCAATCTTTTTGGCCTGTGAGTATGAAGGGCGAGTTTTTATGTCTTTGAGACAACCTTTTGCTCGAGCTGAATTCACATGCTGTGGTACACGCAGAAAAAGCAGAACTGACCTCAACCTATCAGATCATGGTCCTCTCGTTACTATTGGCAAAGGAATCCAGCTTAACTTATGCTCAGCTTTAAAAACTCCCCTTTTTTCAATAATGTTGAAAATCGAAGCTCCCAGAGCTTTGAAAATCGTAAGGATTGATTTTTTTTATATTCTACTGAAATTGTTAATAACTTCCACTTGGATAGAGTTTTTAAATAGCTTTGTCATTGATTGAATTTTGTTAAATTCCGTATTTTAAGTGTCTGTGATTATATACTTTCATTCCGTCTTTCGTATCTGTGAATTGTATATCTTGTGGTCACAAGACCCCATTGCAATACTTTTGATGAAATCGATAAATTTATTGCTAGCCATTAACGAGTTTTTTTTTTTTTATTGTTGAAGCGAATTTCAATGGATTTCCACCGATGTTTGTATTATGATGAAAAATTGGGAATTGTTCGAGCCAAATCGTTCGAGTGCCTGAAAATGGTGCTGAATTAATATGCGCGCCATTTTATCGGCGATAGGATAAGTCTCCGGAAGAAAAATGTTACAATCTGGTTTGGTCCGAAATTCTCAATTAAAATCCTTGTATGTGTTAAGTCGTCTTTCAAGTCACTTTACTTTGTATTATTTGATAGATGTTGTGTTGTAATCGCAAACATCGTTTCTCCATCAGTCTAGTCACGATAATCGTCAAGACACTTGATATAGCTGCAATGTCAAGAGTGTGAACTATTGTCTCATTTTCTAATCTTCTTGGTACTATCAACATCGTCATGCTCACTTAGAAAGAATGTTGAAAATCACAACGGCCTATTACGTTTGTTAGCAGCTTTAATTCGGATTTATAGTTTTAATTGAATGCGATTTAATTTTTTTCAAGCGTCCCTACTGTGATTTTTTTCTTGCTGAGGTGAGGTGAAGTGGGTTCCAAAAGGCATCTGGAGTACAGTTGCCATCCCTGTGCGAGAAAAACTGGGACACTTGAGGCCAAAAATAGGGGCATATCTTGAAAATCGAGATATGTTATCGGGATATCCAGTATGTTATAAAGCTCCAAATAATCATTCATTTTTTGTTCAAAAACAACCATTCAAGTATAAATTAAATATAATTACAAAACAATGGGTAGAAATATTTCTCAACTTTTAGTAAAAGGTACTCGCACGTTGAACTCAATTTACCAATAGAACTAAAACGCACTCACGTGAGATTGTTAAATATAATCAAATAGAAGGAGTCAATTTATCGCTGCGTCTAAATTCAACCGAAATTGATGAGCTGTTTTCTCAAATATTTCATTGATTCGAGTCGAATCATAGACCTTTTTCTTCTCTGAAAATAGAAAAACGAAAGGAATATAGGAATGATAGAAAAGTGAGTAGGATCGATGGAAAAAGTGACCCCAATGATGAAAATTAGAAGTCTATAATTCCCTATTGCTCACATTTTAAGACCTTGAGCGTTCAAATGTATTGATACCTACGGCTTGAATCCAAATACAGAAAAGTTAGAACGGATATTGCAGAAGCAATATACGAGCCATACAAAATTCAGCTATTTATTATGGCTAATTTTGAACTTCTACTAGACAAAAATGTGACCCCGGACACTGGTATAGATAGTATTCCTGAGTATTTGACTTTTGGGACGACACTAAAATTTCAATATTTCACGTCAATATAGAGGTAAAAAATTTTTAAATAAGCAAACAGTGACAATTGAAAATCGGTACTCCGAAAAATTTTCCCAGGACCCATAAAAAATCCCTTTTCTAGAGACGCAGCCGACCAAAAGCCGATTTTGCCGAGTTATTCAAGCCAAGGGAAATTATGATGTGTTCTAACTCTCAGTCAAAAATTACCCATATTTGTCCACCAGCCATTCGTTTGTTCTACGGTGGCATGACGATAATGGTAGTACCAACTTTTTCGTGTTATTCCCTAAAATTATTTTGCTTGTTTTTTTTTTTCTTCTCATTTTCTGTATGGAAAGTCTTAATAGAGTCGCCTGCAGAGTTGAGTTTCCCAATTGTAACGCGTGTCCACCATTCATATCACGTAGATTTGCAAATTCTAATTTTTCTTACTCATTACAGTCATGTCTAAATTAGTTTTTTAGAAACAGTGTCACTTGCATAATAACGAGCGTTCCAATTTTTCACTTATTTTTGGAAAAGGTTTACGAATTTTGAGAATATCACTTCGGTGCAAGCTGAGTATGAAATTCGTTTCTTTTCTTTGCTCCTCAATTTTTTTAACCCGATTTTCCCTCCGAAGTGTAGCCCAGTTTGTGAAAGCGCAATAATTGAAATTATCAGCAACCGTGTTGTGAAATGGTAGACTACTTGTAGAATAGTAATAAGCCTGTATACTCGTGCTAGCTTTCTTCAAGTAATTGAAGTGTAGTTTTGACAGCCGAGCCTTCCGTTGGCGGGTTTTCCTCCGCATTGAATAGAAGTGTTTCCGGGAGAGAATACGTGTATTTAGAGATGAGCTTTTCCATTGAATTTCATTTTTAGCTGGTAGAAAGCGTTATCTGTTTTGTTAAATTGACAAGAATTGGACTTCCATTGCAGTATTGTAGAAACACGTGGATTTATGCTTATGCAATATAATAGTGATTTCGATAATTCTTTTTAATTAATCCTCCTACATTATTACTGATTCAGCCGAGATTCATTTGCTGCGCATGAAAATCTGATAACGCGCTTTAGAATCAGGCACGTACAAGGAGAGCTAGAGCCTGACCCTCTTTTACGTGGTTTTGAGCTCTCTAGAGGCGCATGATCGCACTATTTGGATTATAACTGAAATTTTTTGGTATTTACATCAGGTTTTTGTAGAAGCGGTCACTTTTAAATTACTCTACTTATAAGGGGAAAAAATCACATTTGAATGTTGAAAAACTTTGTTGTTTTTTGTCCAGGGGTAGTGAGGGGGAGAAAAGCCAAGCGACTCATTCTCCACGTCGCCCTGAAGATGCCTAAACGGGCGAAAGTGCTCGGCCAGCCAATAAAGAATCGGAGAAGGAGTCGCCTGGTTTTTCTCCCCCTCACACCCCAGGACATCGAAAAATGCGACAACAAGGAAAATAAATTGGTTTTTTCGTAGAAATCTTTTTTTTTTTAAATGTATTGCTGTGATAAGAAAAATCGCAAGTAAAAAAACTCGGAAGGTTTCAAGTTCATTCATTGATTTCCAATAGGACAAAAATACACATTTAGATGGAACATGATATTATAATGGGTTTGTAGAGATCGAGATACTGATATTTGAGTAGTGCTATCAAGCACCGCTAGTCTTCTCAAGACCTTGTTAATTATGGTCAGGCACTAGCTTTTCCAGTTGCACTAAGCTCCGACGAGATTGAACCACAAAATTGGGTGCAATTGATACAACAACTGCAACTAGAAATGAGTTCACATTTATCTGACCACTCAGGGACCAGTGAATCCCTGAGATATGTCAGATTTTCTTCCTTATTATGTTTCTGAACTGAGTCAACAGTAATTAGAACTTTTGATAAAACTCTCATAATAAAAACCTAATAGCTACAGCATCAACTGTAATTCAGAGACGGTTAAAAACAATACTTCTCCTCATACGAATGCGGGTATTTTTTCGTTTACTTTAAAAACTAGCATCACTAACAAACAAGTTTGTCAAAATAGTTCCCTCGGATTTTTCCATTCCTACTCAAATCCGAAATAACAGAAAGCAGAGCTTTACGAGCGATTCCTACATCGGACTTAGTGATCAATTGTTTCTTCACTTCGTCGTACAAAAAGTTCAAATCGTCCAATTCTTTTTGAAAGTCGTCTTCTTCGCTTGAAATGAATTCTGATGACGTTAAACCGTCCAATCCGCGGCTTGTATTTCTGCCATTCAAAGGGATTCGATCCACAATAACCGCTTCTTCCACATTGAGTAAAGAGTTCCGCGCTTGCACGATGAGATGAATATGAACGCAGAGATTGCACTTGAGGCTGAAATGGGGACAAGTGCATTTGAAATTGTGTATGCAAACGTCACAATCGTCACATCTGAGTTCACAATCGCAAGAGGCGTCACAAGCTACAACATCGTAAACGTCAGTCGAATTTTTAACGGTCATAGTCCAACCAATGGCTGTTCTATCAATTGTTAAAGAGCTGCCAGAGCGAAGTAAAGAAATCGCATCTTCATGTGCTCGACGCAATTGAACTAACTTCTTTCTGTCGGCCTTTTGTCCGTTTGTATCATTCTCTCCAGCGAATTTCAATACAGCATTGATGGCACGGTCGAGTTGTTGTGCTCGGGTGGAAAAAATATTGTTCAGCTTTCTGTGAACAATGCCCAGATGAATATCAGAGCCGAAATCCTTCCGAAAACAGTAAGCCCAGGATTTGAAGTTTTTTGAATACGACGCGCAAAATTGGCGACCAAATTCGACGGTGACCTGCGACGAAATGAAGTTCAGCAAAGTATTCTGAAAGAAACCATAAAACGAAGATTCCTCAGGGTGCAATAACAGTTTTCGAAGAGAGGAGTATACATCTAGTTTTTTCGAAGCATTGTCTATTCGCCCAGTCAATTTTTTCCACGCTGTATCAACATGCCAAGATGAGAAAATCCTGCGACCAGGAGTCACCATGATGTCGCACCAAACGTTGTAGATGTTGTCGTTTACGTCGCCGAAGAAATAATCGCTCTGCATCACGCCACCGATACAATTAGCAAGAGTTTGGATGAAAACTTTGAAAACTTCTACATCACACCGATTACTGAACATAACAGCGCAAGGAAAAGCATTGCCATGCCTGTCGCTGACAACCAATGACATCATCTCCAACGACAAACTATTAGGCGCGGAGATCCTATCAAAACTGATGCAGTCTCTTCCAACTTCTCGCAATTTGGATATTTGCAGATCGGATGCAAGTACTAACACGGTATCGAGAGATTGTAAAGAAAGGAACTCTGACGACGTAAGTCCGCTCGGTTTAAAGAACCGAACAGCAGTCGAGCTTTCTTTGAGGCGATAGATGAACTCCTCGAAGCTGACAGGTCCCAGTGAAGGTCCCATTTTCCGACTAGTGTTCGAGGGGTTACTTTTATTCAATTTATAGTCCCTAGTAATGTTAGCCAAGTCTTGCCTGTTCAGCAGGCGAACTCTGTCCAGATCACCCCGGTCTTCTCTGACAGTTGTCAAAACATCAGCAAAAGTCGCATCCGCCGATAATCGTTCGGCTATCGATTCTCTCTCCGTTTTCGATAAAGGGATTCGTCGTAATTCGTTGCTATGGCCTACATGGGTTTTGGTGTAGCTTACAGCGACAGATCCTCGGACAATGTCGATAACTAGGCTTATTTGAGACGGGCAGCAGGCGTTGATTTTATTCGACCCCAGACTCTTCAGATTGCGCTTCCTTTCGTGTTTCAAACGAGGAATCCCGTCGCGGAAACAAAAATAATCGCGGTTAATTCTGGTTCCCCTCCTGTTCCTCAGATCCCCTCGGCTCCTCACGAATCTCACACGTTCGGACTCTTCAATGTCGGTTTTCCACGATTCGAACGCGCTCAAACTTTCAAAAGACAAATGTTCCACGTCCAAGGCGATGTCGTGATCGGCGCAGTAATGCTCGATAGCCTTCAATCTAGATGGAAGACGTAAGTGGCAGAGAAAGCACGGGTATGATTTTTCTTTGGAAGGTTTATTCACAAGGTGGCGAGCTTCGATGTGACGTCTCAAATTGAATTTGAGGTCGCTGCTGTAGTCGCAATGGTAGCAGCTTAGAGCCATTAGGAAGTAACTAGATGGTAGATGCAGAAAAAGTGGAAGAACATAACTCACATCAACATCCTATTGGACGCTATCAGTAAGGACAGCATTACCATCTGTTGGATGGTACCAAAAATAGTACGATAAATCGTCGAAAATGATACAAAAAATATAGATGAATTATACCTATCAAAAGTATCGAAACATGCACTGACCTTGAGCGCTTGAGCGTAGCCGCATAGCAGAACAACAAAGGTGATTACCGATTGATAGTGATGCTAGTTGTTGTTTGTTATAGAGGATGCTGGATGACATAATGTTTTGTCCCACTTTTAATGTCGTATAATGTATGTTTATATTGTATGCCTAGTCACACATTGTGTGAACTGTCGAAATAAAAATGTAGAAAAAATAAGCAAATGTGGGAAATGAGTTTTGAATTTACTATTATTTTGCAAAAATTAGATGGCTGCCTGACTATCTGAAGCTTTACAGACTGCAAGGTGTATAAACTATAGTCATAAGTATAGTCACCTTGTGAAGACTGCGTTAGCAAAAACTCGATCCTCGATTGAAGTTGCATTCGTATGTATGCACTGACCAAGGTTGATAGATAACTACTACCTCGTGCGATGACCAAGGTGACTAGAACACAGGTGGGCTCGATCCGATACTAACCCGCACGGTATGACGTCACTGGTATAAAGACTAACACTAGTTAGATAGCTTTTCACTAACCTTTGGCAGCGGAATTTCATTAGGTACCTACTTACAATTAATTATCATTTTTTCTCGATAACATTTTTTATCTATAACCATACTTAAAATTAAAAGAAACAAAAATAATCTGATAGAATTCAAATAATTTAAAAATTGACTTTTAAAATACCTACTTAATCGTAAATATTCAGATATTTTATTTTCGAAACACTATTTTTTCATTTTTAACGTTCTTCACTGATGAAGTTAAAAAAAAATCACCGTTGAAAAAAAAGTGGGAAAAAATTATTGATATTGACGTTTTTACATCAGATGTCTATAAATTTTATGTTATTCGACTCAGCTAACAATGTCCTTTACTTTTGGTTTATTATTCAATAATAAACCATTGTAATCGGCGTACGGCGTACGGCGGACGGACAGATTTTTTTTTATTGGGTATTCGGATTCTACATGGCTTGAAACGTATAACATCAAATTTTGAGGGGTTAGAAATTTTTTTTTCTTGGGCGATTACAATGGTTTATTATTGAATAATAAACCAAAAACCTATCACAATAGCAATTTATCTACTCTGTTCAAACTTCACCATAATAATATCGAAACTCTTGAGAAGAATAATTCCGCAATATTCCTTGAAAATACCGAGTAAAAATGCTCTATTTATATTTGAGCCTGAGGAAGTATCGATCGCGATACCGTACAATCGGAAAAAATCCTATCCGGCGTCCGCTCGACTCCTTAATCATCGGCATAGGCAACGCCTGCAACTGCAGCTATGTATTGCGGGTACTGCCGTATTACATATGAAGGCGCACGTAACGATTTATTTCCCTCCGCTGACCGAGCGTTTCGGTCGAATTTTTGGGACAACGTGGATCCTCTTGAATAACTTTAAGACTTTTAGAAATGTGTAATTCTCGTTTTTTATTAATTATTTGGTGGCTAGAGGTAGAAAAACCTATCACAATAGCAATTTTTCTACTCTGTTCAAACTTCACCATAATAATATCGAGACTCTTGAGAAGAATAATTCCTCAATATTTCTTGAAAATACCGAGTAAATGCTCGATTCATATTTGAGACTGAGGAAGTATCGATAGCGATACCGTACAGACGGAAAATCCTGACCAGCGTCCGATCGACGCCTTAGTCATCGGCATAGGCTACGCCAGCAACTGCAGCTATGTATTGCGGGTAATGCCGTATTTCATATGAAGGCGCACGTAACGATTTATTTCCCTCCGGTGACCCAGCGTTTCGGTGGAATTTAATTTATTGGACATCGTAGATCCTCGTGAATAATTCTAAGACTTTTAGAAATTTTTAATTCTCGGTTTTTATTAATTATTTGGTGGCTAGAGGCAGAAAAAACCTATCATAAGTTTTTTTGATTAAAAAAACCTTGATGAAACTCTCTATTAAAACTAATAAACTGTAATAAAAAAAACTTGGCGTACACAAAACATTCTCATTGAAAGGAAAGCGGAGAAGTAACGTTGTTGCAATGAAATTCGTATGCGGCTATGAGGAAAGTTTATACCAGTGACGTCAGAGAAAGCTGCCCCTTAATGATCGAGCCCACCTTGTCATTATAATTGTGAGGTTGAGGTGGAGACAAAATACGCGACCATTTCTCCTTATCATCTATATTGTTTCGAGCGCTTTCGCCCTCACGGGCCTCTTCAGGAAACATCTTAGAAATTAGTATGTCAAGTCTTTTTAAAAGGGTCGCCCGTGAGGAGGGTTCGTCTTGAGATGAGGAGTTTATCACAGCTGCATACCATTTATACACCTTGTGCGATGACGGGAAAGGGAGAGCAGAGTCTGGAGACAGATTCAGGTACCCGATCATAAACGTTGTCCTCATGGGAATAATATCGGATAAAACTTTTACCTGTAATTAAAAATTATTTTAAAAAATTAGTGGCCGCTTCTCCAACGAGAGAAAAACATCAAGTACCGGGCCAAGTCAACTTTGCCTTTTTGTATCAGTGGGCAACTACTTGAGAATATCAACAACAACAGCAAAAACTGATAACGATATGCTGCATGGGTTAAGCTTGTGCTTGTGCTCGTTGAGTCGTTGTGATTGCGAACTGTCGTACACACGTGTATGTGCCCAGTGAAGCTGTGTTTTAATATCATCATTCAATGGTATACTATCACCGGTTTCCCACTTCCGTCAGCATAAATTTTTTTCACAATTTTTTTTACCCTCGCATTTTCGAATGATTAGGATCATGTCGAACTGGTTGAAACTTGTTGCTTTTCGCTTCGAAGCGAAATAATGCCAGTTGAAATCGGTGGATTCCCCGTCCCTCTTAGTATCGTCACGTGTTTGGGAGCAGATAGAGCTGCTGACCTTTTCGGGCGCGACGAGTTTCTCAACTTAAACGTTGACTTGAGCAGAGGCCGGTATCCGCTGTTTGAGCCTTTGAAGAACATTCTCGATTTGAGGAAAACCTATCGGCTGTTGAAAAAGAACTTAGTACGCGCTGAAGGGAAACAGATCGATGACCTAGGTAGCGAATACTCATGAGAGTAATATTATACATGATTTATCGCTTGGACTTGATTTTTTATTTTTTTTTTCAGAACTGTTCCGCCTGTTGTGTGCTCAACGACGAAAATCGTCGAACGAATCTTGCCAAAGTAAGTACACAAGATGGTAATATTATCGCTACAATCTTAATATGGATATGGACCCCTAAACGAACAAAAATGATTACCTATGGAATACTATTTATCATATGAAGCTCAATAGTTAGAAAGTAAATAATGTATGTTATACAAGAGATACATTCTGATGCCCTTAATCTTGACCGTTAAGCATCCAATCATGTTCCAGGGCTCTGTTGGCTATTCGCTGAAGATTCGAATAATGAGGGTTTAAACAATATTGAGGAAACCCTTGACAAACTTTGCTCCTCATTTACAAAACCATCCACAACTGGAGATCGCCTGGCTCGAAGAGGGAAGTCTACCAGTAGCGATTCTTGTTCAGAACCTGAAACTCTTGAGACCCCGGAAAAGCCGAAATTGCGTCATATTCTTTCAACTGTCAGAGCTGAATCTTCACGTAAGGTTAAACCGATTAGTCCCCATCAGAGGAACCTCGAGGATAAAGATAAAACCGCCATGAAGCTCGATACTCCCAGCAAAAGAAATTCGAAAGAGTTAAAGAGTTCGCCAGACTCGAAGAAGTATAACACACGCAGCACGACTACTACCAAAACTGTTCAGCAGTCGTCTGACGATAGCTCGGATGACGAATTGGTTCCACCTACCCAAATAGTATCCGCTCAAGCAGAATCAGATGACGAGATAATTCCATCGACTCAAAACACGAATGAAAAGAATCGTGTGCGTAATTTAACAGAGCGGTTTTCATTCAATGGCGAGGAGGCGTTGAAGGGGAAGAATTCTGCCAGTTTGAAGGATGCAAATTCTAAATCTGACAGTGACAAGGGTGGAAAAATTGATTTACATGAATTTTCAAATATAAAGAGAACCAAAAAATTGAGCCGAACTGATTCGGATTCGAACGACTCAGTTGGAAGTCATGCAGAGCTGAAAACGCAACACAAGCATGACGATAAAGATACCCAACAATCCAGCTCTCATGATGATTCATCTGACAGTGAACCAAAACAAATCATAAAGCCGTCTGCTGTTAGTAAGTTATCACCAACGAAAGTTGCTTTGCATGATGCTCTGAAAAGCAATGCACGTTCAGATGATTGCGATTCAACCGGTTCGGACAATGATGTAGAACATAATGCGCAAGATGTAACGGTGGCTCCAAGATCACCTGAATCTTACGACTCCCGTGCGGTTGTGTTGTCGGATGCAAGATTGGATGGAGACTCTGATCACGCTGATTCGAAGAAGTCGGTGAATACATCTGGAAAATTGGGCATTTCAAGTGCTGAAAGAAAAAAGGTGAATACATTGGATGACAATGGATCAGAAAAGCGTTCCAAGAAGAGTTGCACGCCTACTGTATCGTGTATCCTTGGTAGTCAGCTGATTTCTCCTGAGAAAGCTAATACCAGTGGCAGTAAAGTGGCTAAAGAATCTCTTGAGGTTAAAAGTACATTATCATTGAAAAATAATGCCAGTGCAGTGTCACCTGGATCTGCTCCAGCTGGGGATAAAAATGCGAAAACATCTGAGTCAGAGGTGGATTCCGACGATTCTGATAGCGACGTGGGTAATTCAGCTGCAGCATCACCTTTAAAGAAATCCAATCATATTGCATTAAGCAAAAGCCCGAATGAATTTCAGTTTGAAATGCCAAAAATCGCTCCCAAAACTGTTGAAACACCGAATAAAAGCCATCCTTTTGACAGTACTCGGCTTCCGGGCGATTTCGAAACGTCATTCCCAGGAAACGACATCAGCATTATTCGCAGGGATTCGCTTCCCCCTGCCAAAAAAGGTTCTGAAAATTCTAGCAAAAAAGATCCGGTTTCCATTACTTCAAAACAACGTTCAATACTGGAGTTTGTCGAGCCTTCCGCCCCTGCAAGCGAAGAGGTGACCACTTTCGAAGAGGTGGCAGAGAAATATATCGATCTTGGGGTGAGTGTCTATCGAACAATGTAGTCACGTTCCCGCATATATGCTTAAGATTCAATAATGTAAGCTGAGCAGAAAGAATAATGTTGTGTGTAGAGATCCGTTGTTAATTTGGAAATGAAAAACTGTTTCTTATTGTTTTCAGCTTACAGGTATCATCTGTATAAAGATTATTGAAAAAAAGTCATTATTGATCACATACACATTGTTTATATTATTTCAGCTCATTGATGCCGTTGACCAGGTTGATTTCAATTCGAAAGATCGCCTGTTCACAGAGAATCTGTTGGACGATGGATTGGAAATTTACATCGTTCAGTGTCCTGAACAGGTAAATCTTAATTATGTCGTTGCATTTTTGTTGATCAGAGTTTATTTTCTGGCGTATAAACTTAACGTATTGGTATTATTGACCAAAAACGTTTTTGAAATACTAGTATACTTGGTAAATAAAAGTATTTATGTTTACTATGCTGAGTAAGAGTAGAGTACTTCTACTTTCGTTGTTATTAACCTGTTGAAATGCTTATTAACGCTTGATTATACTCGCAGGTTGACGGTAGCAGTCTCGTCGGTCAAAAGCTCAATTTGAACCTGAGAGATACGAAAATTACGTTGTCGAAAGATGAAAAAACGTATGATGTGCATTGTGACGTTACTGCGCAAAAGCTAAACCTTGCTGTCCCTCGTCGGGAAACGAAGCAATTTTCTCTACGTAAGTTTGTGATTTTGTTGATATTTGTTTAATTTTGAACAAACTCCAATCCTCTGGGTTTTGCAATTATTATCTACAAATAGCGCTACAGCTCAGTATCTCAATATCAGATTACTGGCTCTTTAATTCTGTCTATCGGGTATGTTATAACGACGTTTGGGCCTCTCTTGATCCTTAATAGATTGTACAAGCTTCATTGCTTCTGTTAAGTACTCAATTAATGAATAAAAATTTTAATGCTTAATATTTTCACTGTTCTGATCTTTGATCCGCGAATCGTTTATGTTACCGATGATACGAAGCCATGGTAACAAATTGACGTCAATCACCTGTTTCTTGAGGATTTGAGATGTTGCATGATGTGCTTATTGAGAGTAAAATTTCTTATTGGTACCAAGGAAGAGGAAGTCCCACTCAGTATTGTGGTGCGCTAAATCAGAATTTCTTCTTCTTACCGAAACCTCTTGTAGTTATTTTGAGCTTCTATAAGTAGTTCCATTATAGTCCAGTTGATGCCTCTGTTACAGATTGCTATTTTTCTAGCTCAGCCCTCAAGAACTTCCCATTTATCAAGTGTAGATTAAGCCGAACCGAACTAGATTTATCGTTTATGTACAATTGATTAAGCCGCGTCCTTTGTCATTTTCACAAGCTTCATAATAAATTTAAAAATTCAGAATTAAAGATATGGGATACAGTAAAATAAATCATTGGAAAAACTGTTATAGGTCACAAAAATACATCATACCAAAATATGGCACGTGTTGCATAATACTTCGATAATTAAATAAATGGAAGAATACAAATTACAACAAGAAATAATCATTTCAATAGCTTTCTCAGGGAAACCCAAGCACCATGGAATCGAACACTTGTGTGATGTGACGATAGCCTCTCGGCAAAAAGTGAATAAGTTATTCCACAAAAAAGAAACTCAAATTTACTTATGAATGACGATGCTACACAGGTTTCAGCAATTACCACTAAGGGTTGAGTATGGAATTAGTGAAGGGACACGGAAGGAAAATTTTCCCGATCAGTTAGCACCACATAAGTACACAAACAACGGAACACTGAACATGAATAATAGAAACGGACAAGGTTCATAGACGAAATCAAAGAGAATATGTGAAGTTATTAAATCATAGAAAACGTGTGAAATGACTTGCCTATGGAATTATCATGCGTTGCCCATATGAATTGAACCTTCCTGTTCCTTTGATTCTTGTCGGTACTGTAAATGGTCTGTGCATGAATGAAATGCCATTCCTGTGCGTCATATTCTTTCGATCTTCCCTCAGATGCGGTGCCTGTATCGGGAAAAATCACTATCTCCGAATCAGTTGTGGTTCCCGATGTACCCGATTTTATAGTCGAGCCTTCGCCGCGAGTACCTTTTCCGACTACACTGAAATCCAGGAATTCATTGGCTTCCACTTGCAGTTCAGGTTTGTTTGAAACCTTCTCCGGATTCAAGTTGCGGTATTCATTCGGCCAATATATTCATATTTATTTATTCATTTTAGATACCTCATCTCAATCCAGCTTTGTAATATCCATCAACAAGCCAAAAATAACGAGACAGGAAGAAACACCGAAAATCTCCTCAACCCCAGTAAATTCCATAGTCGAGAAATGTGAGTCGATTGAACTTTATTTTTTATGGCTACAACAATGTTTGAATAGCCAAAATATTTTGAAACAGGGGCTACAGAGCTAATAGAAGGTTCGCTTCCTGATCAGTTGAAAAATTTGGTTGCTCTCGGCAGATTGTCTATATAATTCTTTTTCTTCATCGTGATAATGTTCAATTGTATCGGATTCAGGCAGGGATGACGTTGAAGTGGAGAAACCTCATGAAGAAGATCAAGATCATAGTAAGGAGACGAAAAAGAAGAAGAAGAAAAAAAAGAAGGGTAAGAAAACCTATCATCCACTTGATAGTTTGATATTTCAATTTTTCGTACGGGAACCATTTTAATTTTTATGTGTCAATGTAAGACTCGCGTTTTGAAAGGCAACGAATAAAAGCTTATGGAATAGCATTTAAGTATATTATTTTTCTAGAGTACGAACTGAAACTCAATATTTCAATGAGCAATTTCCATGGTTAATTCAATTTCAGATACAGACGGTGCTAGTGAAGAACCCCCCGCTCTGCAGGATTCAAAGTTTAACTGCAGTATTGTTGGAAGTCCTGAACCAGAAGAAATACCTGCTTCTGAACCTCAACCAGAATTAAGTAAAAAGAAAAAGAAGAAAAATAAATTGAAGAAAGAGCCAATTGAAGGTCAGCTTTTTTCTTCTTAGAGAATTAATTCGATTTAGTTAACTGTTCAGTTATTTTATGCGGTAATCACTACCTCTGTCCAACATCTTGGTTTCTCTCCATCATCGTTCTTATTTTATGTCTTGTCATTATCAGTCGTCTTTATAGTTACAATATCTTGATTGATTTTTCAACTTTTAGACGAAGCCGAGTGAGAAATGTTGATTCTTCTTCGTTGCAGATGTTGTACCTGATTCAAGAATGCCTGCTACTGATATCCTAGTAAACACTGATATCAACAAAATATCCGTTGTTGAGTCGTTGGATCTGCAAGCCCCTGACATTGTCGACTCTGAGCCGGCGGTGCGTAAGAAAAAGAAGAAGAAGAAAAAACATGAGAAAAATCTGCCTGAAGGTAGGTCGTATATTCGTAGAAATGTCGATAAATGGAAATTGTGAGATCATTTTGTTGTTAATTTTATATAAGTGAATGGTGCATTAGTTGGAATTTATATTGTTCAATTAATTCATTCGTTTTCCTCAAATAAAATGAAACAGATGTAGTTGTAAACGATGACCCAGTTGAGGAGCTTCAAGTGGTCGAAAACCACAAGCTTGCAGTTCTGGATGGTCAGATTTTGGATACTGAGCAAGAAAATTGCCCTAAAAAGAAGAAAAAGAAGAAGAAGCACAAAGATGAAAATCAGGATGGTAAGAGCAAAGGCTATTACAGAAGTTACTACCATTCGTATCTTAGCAATCGTTTGATAAGTGTTGTGTATTAAAAATTCTGGACATGGCGGTATATGCGTGTTATTTATTGGTGTTATATCTGCAGCTCCTGACTATTGATAGTACTGTGGGAACTGTCTAAAAACAGCTGCTTTTCTCTAGTTAGAAAAAACATTAGGTTGGCCGAAAATGTCTGCCCATTTGGGCATATCATTTACCAAAAGAATGGGCATTCACTTGCCTGAAAATAGACCCCGCAAGGCAAGTGTTTTTATTGTAGACAAACTATAGAAAACCTGCAACACATTATAAAACTGTGAAATACAAATATTTATTTGTTTATATCATTGTTTATATCATACAAAGAGTCCCAATTCCGAGAAACGCCAAAAATATGTGTGCAATAAACTATAACTATGCTTCGATATAGGTAGTACCTTAAGCACATATTTAGACATTTTTCTGAAAACAGCGATCTATGTAAATAATTCAAGACAAAATTTCAGTTAAACATGAATACCTCGTTCGACAAATATTTGTGGGTAAATTTTACTTTTGTAAAGTCATCCACGTTTCGCAGTTGGAGAGCACGGCAGAATGTTTTGAAACTCTTTACAGCCTATACAATTGTAAAATATCAGGCTGTAGCTTAGATGCAATGTGTTCTAGTTGTCCAGACAGAAGAAACGATCGATGGTCCGGAGTTGAACGTTACAGGAACGGAGGGAATTCTCAAAAAGAAGAAGAAAAAGAAGAGGAAACTTGATGACTTAGAACAACAAAGTAAGTGGAATTATTGTATGTGGGTCACCAACCTATAGCGGCCCACTCACGCTCGGACAACTAAGAGTGGGATAATGTTGATTATCATTTCATGGAATACCCTAATTTGTCTTCTTTTTTAAATTCCTTGATTGAAAATAAAGAGCGAAAGACTGGAGCAGTGCTGATCGCTCAGCTGGTAGTAACTTGCCATTGCATCAAACGTGTTTCTTTTTTCATGGGCCTATCATTTTTCCATGTTGTGTTATCAGTAATGAATTCCACTGCAGGCCAAAATGGCTGTTGTGAAAAACTTTGAAACTCTGGAAATAATTGGGTGTTATTTTATTTTTCAGCAGAGCAGCCAGCAATTCCCAGAGAGAGGTTGCTGCCTGATTCAGAACCAATGGATGTCGAGCCAGAACAATACGTTTCTGAAAAGAAAAAGAATAAGCACAAAAAACACACTGTTGAAGGTTCGTGGTGTTTCTGTCGAGTATAAGGTCAATTCATGTTTCTGATAGCAATTTAGGGTTTTAGATTTGGTGATTTCCATTACGCTTTGAATTGAAATGTCTTGCAAATTTATATTTTTGAAAAACAGAAACTGATGCCTGTCCTCGGCTCGAATCGCAACTTTTTGACTGTGACAGCCGCGACCTTAAGAAGAAAAAGAAAAGAAAACTTGACAAGGAAGAAGCGCTCGGTAAGGATGTTGGTTAATTATTTGCTGGGTGAAACGCACTTGAGTTGTTTTATATCGAGATTAATTATCCTCTATTGGTAATTTGTAGTTGACGAACTTGAGGAACCAGCTAAGAAAAAGAAGAAAACCAAACATTCTAATGAAATCGGTGAGCCAATGAATAATTTTCATGATATCACACAATGACAATCTGTGTTCTAGTTTTAGAGGTCTTTATCTGCGTATTTTTGCGTTTTTTTTTTCTGATTGTAATTTTATTATCCGTTTGTTTCAGATCTTATCGATCAAATCATGTCCATCAAAACAGAACACATAGGATCATCAGGTATAACTGCATGCCAAGTTTAAAAAGAACTCCTATTTGAGAGGCCGCATTTAAAAAACCAAATGACTATGTGATGTGAACTTTTCTCCATTTGACAGTGTCAGTTGGAAAAAAAGTGGAAAAAATATTAGTAAATCTTCCCCCAACGTTTGTATAATTTAAATGAGCATACTGCTAACATTTAGAATTTGCTCTGCTAGTGTAAAAAAAATTGCACACGAGGACGGGATGAATAATGAACTTAGCAAACATTTTCGCTCTACTTTGACCCCTGGCCATGCAGTTCGTAAGGTCAGGTTTACAGACTAGCTGTTCTTTTGTGTTCGAGGAAGTGTTGTGGTAGACATCAGCTTATTTTTGCTACTACTATGTTTTATGTCATATTCCTTTTACTCATCTCTTGATTTATTTTCCAGATGCTGTTTTGGTGCCAAAAAAGAAGAAAGCAAAAAAAGAGAAACGGCACAAAGAGCGTTCATGGGATTTTATTTAAAGGTACGGTTGACATTTTGCCTCCAGTATTTTCATGAACTCGCCAAGAGTCATAACTGGGAAAAATATGAGGTTTAAAATCTAACATTTTGTCCAATTTAAGTTTTTTAGAAGATTCAAAATTCAAAAAATTACCATCATCTGAAAAATTATTAATTGAAATTATTAATTTTTTTCAGACTGCCGATGGTATGACTAGAGGAGCCTGACTAGTTGAGCCTCTTCTTACTTCTATTTTAGAAAAACAGGGAACCAGTCATGTACTTTTTATCTTTGTCGACCGTATAATAAACTCGAATTGTTTTATTTATTTATTTATTCATGAATAGATCGACTGTATTTAGGATTGCCAGTAGTGTAGGTAACTTTACCGCAGTGTACTAGCTGAAGTTGAGTGAAGTTACCTGGCTTCTTCCTCTCGTTGTCTGTAAACGTTGGCTGGCTTCCCATATATCTAATCAATGGAAGTATAGTGTGTGGTCTTGGCAAGAAAGGTTATGACGAAGTAGTTGTTACACTCAATATTTCTACAGGCAGTCAATAAATACATTTATTTATAATAAATAATCACGAATCATACAAAAATATATTTCTTTAGCTTAGTCATCGGACTATTCAATTTCTTTGGGGTTTCATTATAAATTCAATTCGCTCCACAAATTCTGCAATTCACTCCGATTCCATCCAATCTATCGTTCCTCTGGGAGTTGAGCAGAGTACACTATCGGGTGACTCTCCAGGTTCCGCCCGTAGTGTCCTCCGTGTCCATGTTGAACCTGGAATATGAATTGAATAGGATAATAATTATTAGTGTTGAGTGGTAGCTGGCTTAGTGGCTGAAACAGTTAGGTGGCGTCTGTTTCAACTCTTAAAGGCCTGGGTTCGCAACCCAGCTACAGAGCTACGAAAACGCCTTGGGAGCTGGGGTAGACTGCCTAGGGACTTGGGATCTGACCTCTTACAAAGGTAGTATAGCAGTTCACAACGAGAAGTCCTGCTAATTTCTAAGTAGGGACTATGACCTGTTGGCTTTTCCAGGCGTGTAGCATGCCGCCGATACAATAGATGCACTAGGAGGTTGCAGTGTCCACGAACGTCAATAAAATAGTCACCCTAGTGTTGAAAATGGCTTCCCAGGGGATGAGTAAGTCAAGGGCCCCGTCAAGCAGATAAATTGGATTCTATTCTATTGATTTTTTTAAGGTAATATTTGTTTGGATTTCTGTACGGTTTTGTGACTTGACTTTCCAACTGGGAGGATTCAAAGACAAAAAATAGCTTTTAAAAACCACATTTAGGTGTACAAGAAATACGTTTGTTCACCAACTATTTGCTTTTCCTTCGTTTAACTGTCAGCCTTCCTTAGCAACGGTTACCAGGGACGAAAAAATCGGAGGATATATTTTTATCATGGTTCCGGTCACAGCCCGCAGTGCTGAAATGAAGTTTTTATTCCGATTTTATTGAGTCCTCAACGATTTGCTTTAAGCTTTTCTCAACCCTTGGCAAATAAATGATCATGGAAGTAAAAAAATTACTTTATTCAGTGACGTCCATCAGGAATGAGAAGTCAACCTTTCTTCTGTTTGACTACAAGGCTGATATTGAGGAATCCGTCTCAAACCGTATAACTGACTGTAACGGGTCAATCAGTAACTGAATGACAAGCGTTTGAAAGTCGGTGTACATGGCGGTAGCGAAAGCATAGATAGCCGGTCTTAAGTCTCCCAATCGGAATGGAAGAGTATATTTATGGATCGAGCGCGAGACCTCGTATTTTGCATTGCTATTTTTACAGGCTGCAAAAATCAAGATATCTGAGCGCTCAAAGTCTTGAGGTACAGATGGTTCTTGATTTTTATCGTTAATGATTGTAGTTTTGCATAAATTTTGCTCTAGCAAAATAGTAGGCGCGTAGTATTTATTTAAAAACATACCTCGCTTGTGTGGGACGTCGAATGTGTGACGACTGGTTTAGCGACGATTTCGTAAGTAGTTTTTTCACTTCCTCCGCCGTTCCCTTTGAGCGCGGAGATCGCAGCCAGCATCAAAGCGAGCAACGATGCCATCAGAGCTTTTCCAGCCAATGCTGCTAAAGCAGCCATACCCATGGCCAGTGTCGTACCTGCTGCCATCAGCCCAGCTGCCAACAGAGGTCCCCTGTAACCTCCTTTCCTCCTCCCACTGCCTGCAACTTTCATTTTTCATATGAATTAGCTTAATAGTACCAATTGAAAATCAACGGCGAATAATAATGTTTCCAATAAGGCTAATTGTACCCAATTTGGTTCGAATAGAAACATTGGTTACATAATTTTTCAGAACGAAAATCCGCTTGGGTGTGGCCACAAAACCTGTAATACTTTTACCTCTGAAAGTGCTACCATATTTTGATTAAAATTCTCAAAAAGAGGTCATTTAGCCTTATAAAAAAATAAAATATATATATCGAAAAAAACTCGCGGTCTTCATAGAAATTATAAAGAAGGAAAAAGTTGAGTTGTTTTTTAAATTAAATGCAGCAGATGTACAATAGAAAGTTTAAAGTGGATCATTTGGAGCAGGATAATTTGGTTCGAAGTGGAAAACTTCTTTGTTACCTGTGACGGCGTTTTTTCCCAAGACGGATTTGGCGAAACTGAGGGGAGTATCCTTATCGATCACTCTTAGGTTGAGGGACAGCGTTCCTAAATAGTCCGACAAGTGGTCTAGGAGAAGCTGGTCGATTTTCCCCGGCTCGGCGACAATATCGGCGGCCGGTTCGATGAGAGGAGCTTCCATCGCCTTTAGGCCTTCCGAACTAATGGATACTCCAGGTAGGACAGGCAAACTGAAGCTCCCACTTCGGCCGATCAGTCGGATAAGTCCAAGTTTGAAACAGTTAGGCGAATAGCCGGCTTTGCACTCGTTCATCATCGCCTGTAAATTATGGAGAATTTTCAAAATTATATCGCACAATTTCTCTCCCGCTACAAATCCGGGGCTACAACTGGCTCGAACGTTTTCTACGGAAAAAAAGTTCAAGAGAATTTTTTTCATCTCAGGCGAACTGGCTTAAACCGAGGTAGTAAGCGAAACGAAGTAGGTGGTCCAGAAATCTCGAAGGAAATATTCTTCTAAACAACGTTCTGTGGTATATTTTAAATCCGAAAAACCTCCAGTGGTAAAAGATCAACGCACATAACTAACCGACATGCCTTGATAAAAATTATCTAATTCAACTGCTTGCATGCGAATTCCTTTTCCTTCTTTTTTGTTAATAATAATACTGATACTGATAAAAATCCAATCGAAAATGGATCCGAGGCCTTCCTAACAAATGTGAACAAAATTGCATGCAATCCTTAATTAGTTGTAAATCATATTGATTGTATAGCGTTCACAAAATTCCTTATTTTGCGTATCTCTTGTGTCGTTCGCGGTTTCCTTTTCTCATTAAATTTAGTCATTTTATCTTTAACGACCCGATTTGCAATTTTTTAAATTGTCTCTCATTAAAATCATTCTTGTACATAATAATCTAAGCTTTAAAAAATGCGCTTTATAAAAAAGGGTTTTTCGCCTTCATGTTTTTTTTAAATTTTTTTTTCTTTTTTTTTTAACTAGAAAAAGAAAAAATCTAAAGCTCGGAAATTAATTTTTTCCAAAATTAGTTTTTCCCTGAGTTTTTTGTACGAATTTGGTTGAGTACATTTTTCGAAAACTTCGGAAAATCCGTGCTAAATTCAGAGTCAATTTTTTTCCATTGTCTCATTGAAGTCGTCTCTATGGTTTATTTTGTGGTTATTAATAATTTTCTTTCTCGTTTCTCGAACTGTACCGGATGGGCAAAAGCGATGGGTCCCCTTCTAAGTGGTTTACAACGAGGGCAATGCTCGAAAGTGGAAGGAACACTTGAAAAACTTGGCGGTTTTCACTCGACTTTCCGGAGACGCTCAACTTCGTAATTGTATTCGAAAATTGCGGTAGTAGTGAGCGAGTTGTGTTTTTTTTTTTTTTTTTTTACAACTATCGTCGGCCGTTTAGGGTTGGAAAGTTTGCATATGCATGGGAAGGAATAGAATTTTCGTAAGGAAAAAATATTGGTGTCCGAGGTGATGTTCGGTTTCAATACTACGTAACACTGGAGTACAGCGCTCAAAATGAATCGATCCTTCGAAGATTAATTTTTTTTTTTTTTTTTTGAAAAGTGGTTCGAAACTTTCTGATTATTTTCTATGAATAAGTATCGGTCCATTCGATTCTAATCCTCTCATGACGTCAAAAATATCAGTCGTATTTTTACGAGGTAAGTGGGTAGGTAGCCTCTCCATTATTTTTTAGCGAATTTTAGCTCACACCAAAAATCAACCATCAGGAAAATCCAACACCGATAATGTTGATACGATCCTAGCATTTCTGTAACTGAAAGTTTTTTCGTATTCGTAATAATAATCTTTAAGCAGTCGTTTTGATTGTAGGTACCTTGCTGCATGACTGGAGTTTTTAACATTAATTCCGAAGCAAGTGTTCGTGCTTTTGAGCGTTTTAATTAATTTTGATGGTACGCGACATCAAAATTTTTTAAATTTTAGTTACTCAAAAGCACGAACACTTGCTTGGGCATTAATATTAAAAACTCATATAAACGCATATTAAGCAGGGTCCACACTAAGTATGCCGCTGCAGGCCGAGCGGGTTGACCCGGGTGGGCTGAGCCGGCGGGTACGTTCGGGCCGGTACGACGTCCACACCGAAAACGAAGCCGACCGGTTTATTTCTACCTACTGAGTCGAAAATAAAATAATTCGTTTTGTTCGGTTAACTTCGGTTTTGGTTCTCGAACTCGACGAGAGGTTTAATTGTAACTGAAGCCGCTCGGGCCTCGGGGCCGCTCAGCACGTCCCCACTCCATATTTTTGTTCGGCTCGGCTCCGCTTCCTTTGATCTGTACCTTTATGCGGGTTGGGCATTTTCTCACCCCGGCAAAGCCGCCCGGGGCGGCTACATGTCTACATCAACGCGGCTTATACAGAGCCACTGCAGGGGCGCGCGTTCGCCACCGTGGTGTCGCGCGGGCTGGCCATACCTGTGGCGCATGCAAGCCACAGCATGCAGTTGAGCACTGACCTAGCGACTGCTGTGGCCGAATCGGCCATATTTAGCCTCAGTCTTCGTCAAGTGAGGAAGAGGAAAAAAATGTTGCTTCTTCTGAGAAAAAGAAAACGCCGGAAGAATAGGGATATCGGGGTGCATCCCTTTTTATTAGGAAGGCCGTCTAAAGGTGTATTCCACACATTGTTTGACGACCTAAGAGAAGACGACAAGAAGTTTTTTGGGTACTTCCGTATGTCAAAACGATCGTTTGACGAACTTTTAGAAGATATAGAAGTAGACATCAGAAAACCCTACACAAACTACAAGAACGCAATTTCAGCTAAGGAGAGATTGGCACTTACTCGTAGGTAAAAACAGTGATTTCATTTATATTATACTATGTAAATGTGATTTCTTCTATATGTATGTAACTTATGTAATATGTCATATTAATATGTTAAAGCTACACCATTAATTTGGTATTTACAGTTTGTTTATTTATTTTACGAAAGAAACGAAGACACACAAAATAAACATCGGTCGATGGCCTCAAGGTAAATGGCCTAGTGAGGCGCTTTATGTTTTTATTGTCCCTTTAAAAACTATAAGTGACGTGAAGGGTGGTGGCGCGACTACGGTGGCGCAGTATAATAGGCGCCGTAGCAACCAATGGTCCGCTACTACAGCCGCAGTCGCGCGGGGTCGCCACTAGGAGCGAGGGTAGGCGACTGGAGTGGCTCACTCACGCCACAGACGCAACCCCTGGCCACAGCTGTGGCCCAGTATAATATGCTCCAAGATTGCATGTTTCGCTCGTCTACGCGACTGGAGCGGTGGCGAACGCGCGCCACTGCAGTGGCTCTGTATAATAAGGCTCATAGGCCGCTCGGCCTACCCGGCATAGTGTGGACGCTGCTTATGCGTCTCCTCGTCAGGGAGCGCAAACGCCAATATAAGAAACAAAATATGTCTCTTGTAGCTTTTGTAAGGGCACTTAAAGTAGCATAATTACTTTATGCCTCTGGTGCGCGCTGCAACCTGAACTTCAGTCTTCGTGTTCGGTTTCGGTTTCGGTGTGCGCGGTGCCTATCTTGATCCCCGGGAAATTCTCGGTTTCGCGCAGTTATTTCTTCTTTCTCCGTTCGATTCTTATTAATTTACGCCCGATTCGTAGTGTTCCGTCGCGAAGTGCCGCTTTTGTGTTGTGAGCAAGTGGTGTGAGCAAGTGGTTGCAGGACAACTCCTTCCCAAGTTCCAGCCAGGACGTGAGCGAGTTTTCTACTGTAAGTAATAATCTAAGTTGGCCTCTAATCTAACTGTATTTCAGGCTTGATATTTGATTTGATATCTTCAATTCACTCGAAATAATAGTTAAGTTCCGGATTTTGGGACGAAAAGTTCCAAGGCTCGTAGGAAGTCGGAACGAGCGAGTCCGCTCGACGTGGACATGTTATTCCCCCTCCCCATCACAGTTATACACCTGTGTTGTCATAATAGCCTTGATTGTCGAAAAAGTTCATTTTTTTAACGTTACTAATTCTGCCGACACATTATCCGATTCTATATTTGCTGGCCGAGCACTTTCGCCTGTTCGGGCATCCTCGTCGTGGGTCCTGTGGACCCTACGGCTCCACGTCGCCCTGAGGATTCCGAACGGGCGAAAGTGCTCGGTTAGCCAATAACAAATCGGAGAATGAGTCGCCTGGATTTTCTCGCCATCACACCCCCTGGATATCAAGAACAAAATGCGACGACAAGGAAAAGAACGTTACTAACTCATGTTTTTTCCTGTAATCTCAAGTCTATTTTCCTGCCATCAATAAGCATTTATATGTCAGAAAATTGGACTGAGCTTCACCGATGTGATAATCCAAGTTAGACCCGTCATCTACAATTTAACGGAGATCTTGGAGAACGAGGCCATACTAACTTACGCGTTGAACCCTAAAGCCTAATTTTGAGTCCTAGATTTGTTTTCCTGTTACGAGCTCGTCAGCTGCAGGTACTTAGTACGACTTAATCACTTGTCACTTCTTGAGCTACTAGATGAGTTAAATCAGGACTTTTGTTGGAAACGGTTGATCGAATGCATGTTAAAGCTTCAACAACTCGCGCTGACTCAAAGACTAATCGACAACATTGGAGACAGTGTCCGTGGGTGTAGATATCAGTAAAAACTTGCTTCTCTGATTCGAGATCTCATTGAGACCCATAATTAAGAGTATTTTCCTCCGCCCAGGCGTCCATGGCTATGATTCCAACGAGAGCAGCCCGAGTGGTGTTCTTTTAGCGTACGATTCCTTGCGGTCTAGTAAATACCAGTTTCGATACCTTAGCGGTCGAGCTAGGAGAGCTGTGTTCTCAGCACATCGGACCACGCTGATAGAGCACAGCACAGCTACAACTGTTCTTGATTTAAGAGAATTACTCCAATCGGTTTCTTTGTGAGCTACATCAGGTTTTCGAAGCATTTTTTTTTTCTATAAAACTACAGCGGTTGGTTCCAGTATGTTGGTTTCCGCAGTCGCCGGGGAAAAATGATTGTTCTTCTATTAAGTTCTTTTGGCTCGTTTTTTTGGCGTTTTGAATTTTTCGTGTACCATTCGATAATCATAACATCTTACTGAGACTACGATTTACTTCATTTTCTCAATATTCTAACACGTTTTTCTCCTTATTTCCTATTTTATTCTTCTCGCACTTTAAGAAACTTCTATAGTCATCAACTGAGCATTGACAACGGTTATCTCAAATCGCGCCGGTAATTTTTCCTTTCTATGAAAAATGGCCAGCTTTGTCATAACTTGACTGACAGAAGCTCGCACATATTGTAGCCAGCGATTTAGACCGAGCAGAACGTGCGTGGAGAAATAACGTATGGGCAGTATCTTGCGTTTGAAAGACGGCAGCGGTGAAAAGCGACAATCTCACTTTGCACGTTTTCCGCATCTATTCATCTAGTGAGGCCACCTTTCTATAAAAAATAACCTCTTCATCTTTGGGATATTGAGCATGAAAATCGACAACTGACGGACGGCTCTTTTCGGCAGCAAAACGTCGCTCTTTAGTCATATTTACTCACGTCGAGTATTTCTAAAGGTTCAACGGAAAACCAATAGAAAAGTCAGGTTGTTTGCCGAACGAGATTGAAACGCGCTACTGGCCCCAAAACGAATTAATTACTTCCATGTCGAAGTAGGTAGTAACTGAATCATCCTACAATTCGAGCTCGAAATGAAGGAGACTGCGAAAGAAACATTTCTAAGTGCGGCAGAGTTTCTGGATGACAAAAAAATAATGCTCCAACGAGTGGTCTACGAGTTTCAGTTGAAATCAAAGCGCTGTATAGTTTCCATCGCAACTTAGATTTGAGGTAATTTTGGAAACGAAGAATGTTTGGAAAATAGAAATCCTATGAAATAAGTATTCGCCAAATTTTGAATTATGTTACAATTACCCTTCACAGTGATAAACCGCAAAATGCGTGTATTTTGGGAAGCGAATTACGCTGATGATGAACCATTTTACTCACCCAAGAATAATTTTTCTGGACCTCCCTCAAAATTTGATGTTCTACGTTTCAAGGCATGTAAAATCTGATTATCGAGTAAAAAGTCTATCCCTACGCCGTCAACACTTTTCCGACCTAACTATAAAAGCTACTTGTTTGAAATGTTCACCTAAAATCAATCTTGGTCTGACCATTCTTAAATTATTTGATCTGGCATTTTTAGCCAAATCGCTACCTCAATTTCAAGGTTTCAAGAGGGTAAAAATTCGTATAATCTAAGGGTTTTTTTTTAGGGGAAAAATGTGTTTGGTGTCAATTTATATAGATTTTTGGAGCTGAATCGAATAAGACCATAACGGACTTGATAGCGTTTTGGTTCTCTAGTAATCGCAGCTTTTCTGTGGTATAAACGAGATTTTGTGAAATTCAAACTTGAAATACTCATCAAAAATCGTAACCAATATTCCCTATGGTCACCGTGGGAAAACACCGCTAAAAGCGAAAACTCTATTAATGGAGGGTAGTAACAATCCCGAACATTTGTGAACGTTTCCTCCTAACAACAGATTGGTAACCGTAAATAAAAACTCTAGCTACCATCGTAATTTTAATTATTTTTCGTTTTGTTAATTATTTATCTAAAAGGTAAATTATTCGCCTTACGATACAGCTGAAGAGTTTTTGACGACCGTTCCAACGAGTATAGAACAATTTTTATAGCTTTAGAAAATCTCGAACTATTATACCACCTTGCTAAATTCTCCAAAATCTTGAAATTTCACACAAGAGCTTCAGGAGTTCTACCTTATAGTTGACGATATGTGAGGTGGAAACGTTCACAGATATTCGGCATAATTACTATCACATGTGGATAATCTTCTTAAATCTTAATTAAAGCGGATCAATATTTTACCACCGTGTACTATCATTTTCTGCGTACGATAGAGGCGGTCTTCTTCGTGTGCTTTTGCTGTGCTGATTGAAGATATAGACGCTTATGAATGGCGAGTAAAAATATTAATTCCAACTTTAACTAATCCAGTATTTCATTGTTATTAGGAGTTTCTAAGTGTTTAATAATTGTCATTCATTAATGATAAACTCACGGCTTTTATCGTGTCGCCCGGCGGTGGCAAATGGTTGATGGTCGATTCGTTTACATCAGGGTCCTGTATTGCTGCGGTAGCTAAACTGCCGAAAAGATTGCTGACTAGATGACAAAATAGAAGGCACTTCGCACCATACGACAACTTCGAGGCCATGACTCCGTTTGCTCTGAGGCCGCCCCTCTGCGCCTTCTTATAGCAGTGAAAACTCGAGAGCATCGAAGGGGTGGGACCACCTTTGGAGATCGAATGCAGGCATGGTCCGGAATTCGGGTCGATCCTGCGAAACGTGGGCTTTGAAAGATGCTTGTTTTGATTTGATGCGTGGCGGCTTTTCAATTTTCCGAAACGTCAAGCGAAATTTTAGCCTCAAACTGCGATTTTTGACGAAAGGGGGAATAAACGGATTTGGTATGGATCAATTAATTCTGTCGCAAAGATAATCATATTAAGTTAAGACGAAAAATATTTATAGATAAAATAATCATGGAACCTATAATGAACAAAGGTTTCGAGTTTGGTGTTGCTCTTCTATTGAGCATTCGTGAATAAGAACATCGCAGAACCGTGTCCTTAACGAAGCCTGTGTTGGCGAAAGCGTAATAATTCAATTCAATATGAGATTGTCGCTTCTTAGCTCTTGACCTCACCCGAGAATGCTGAACGTCTAAATGTGTAATTATTATTTAATTTAATAATAGTACATATTCAGTTTTAATAGTTTAATATTAATTTAATTATTATTTAATTTAATGATATTTAATCTTAATAATGTTTTAGTTATTGAATGTTTCCTTTTTTTTACAGAACAATTTTTTATTTTTAAAATGATTTTAATACAAAGTCAAAGTGGCCTACCATTGATACAAAAAAGAAATTCATCACAACTAGTAACTATAGTACGATTTTTATAGCTTTATGAACGGCTAATTTGACTTCATCCCTAATGAAAATCCCTACAATTACTTGCAAAAGCTGCAATCCCATGAGAACCAAGACGTCGTGAAAGAAAAACGTTTAAACTTTGGTCCATTCTATGGAGATTTTATTGTACGGGGATTCCCACTGGGCTAAAACTTCGCCGAGCAGTTTCGCCTATTCGAGCCTCTTCTGAGCACTGTTTGTAGGTCCATGTGGTACTCACTAAGTTCCCTCTCAGTCCCCCAACACTGTAATTGATGTGACTAACAGTTGAAGAAAGAAAACATGTTTGATTTCACCTGCTACTACGTGTCAAGAAGAGTCCTGGACCTATCAGTATTTTCATTTTTCAGACTATACTACTAATCGTTTGGGATGACTAATCTTAGTAGAATGATGGTCCGTATTTCTTATCCAGAGTTCGGTAATATTATCAATTTCTTACAGTTTTCAATTTTCCTCCGGCACGTTCCTCGCACCGCGTAATATATATTTTTTTCCTAACGCTTTCTATTTTCTTTGCTATATCGGTTCTCAAGTATGACGCCGGATGAGATTATTGTGAGCGGTGCATTAACTTTTCGGAAGCTGAAAATTGATCCGATCCGACCCCGAGGAAAATCTACCGTGCTATACCTTGGCTTATAGAACCTGGCCTCTTCTTCCGCGTGTTAGAACCGCCAAGAGCAAGTTCCAAATTGAAATTACGAAAAATTCTGGACTGCTCATCTGCTTAGTAGGTAGTGTTCTTTGAATTAATTTCATTCGGTCAACTTTGCATCATCTTATCCACAACTTAGATACAATAGTTTTTTATTCGTTTTGGTTATTATTCAATAATAAACCATTGTAATCGCCCAAGAAAAAAAATTTATAACCCCCCTCAAATTTGATGTTTTACGTTTCAAGGCATGTGGAATCCGAATATCCAATAAAAAAAATCTGTCTGTCCGCCGTACGCCGTACGCCGTCAACATTTTTCCGGCCAAACGATCTTGATCTTTTGGCAATGCGGTCTTCAGAATTTGGGGGTGCGTCGATCTGGTGAGACCTTCTAACTGTCAAAAATAATTCGAACTGCTGAAAAGTATATTGGAGTGTTCTCTAGTCACAGATTTGTCTGTTATATGATCTGGCAATACCTCGTAAATGAAGCGAGAGAGCGATTATTTAGTCCCTTCGTAATGTCATGTTTGCGATAGGTCGTAATTGAAGTTGTACTGCAATTGTCTTCTTTGCTTCGCTCCTGTAAAATTGGATTTTCACGAGGCATCACTTCTAGGCCGACGGTATGTAGAGTTGACCGTTTTATCGTATTTTGTAATATAAGCTATGAAATCCCCGCTAATTGTCGAAGACATTTTCTCTCCATCCAACCAAGTTTTTCAAGATTTGTAGCCTTTTCCCAAAACTTAATTCAAATAATCCAGCCAAATAATCTCAGTTCTATTCAAATAATTGTATAGCACCTAAAGATAGCTAATCAAACGCTCTTACCTAAGTAATGAAACTATCAATTTTTCAACGGTTTATTCGGGACCGAATCAAGTTTATTGACAAACACAAAAAATGCTATTCATTTAATTTAAATCTTTTTCATCTATTTGGGGCAGCAGAAATTATGAATATCATGTAAATTTGTGATATTATTCGTACCATCAACTGACATTATACCAAATTTGAACAGTAATAAAAATTCTAGAAAATGTCAATAGATGCCCCTTCCGGTTTTCGCTGTCCGTTTCCCTTTTTCCACGCGACCGTCAAAACATAGAAATGTGACATTTTCAGCGAATTTTATCATACAGGGAAGCAAAAATGAATTTTTTCCTAGCTCTCGAAAAATTTCGAAGTTTTCTAAAACTATCAGTACTTATTTAAGAGTCAGTAAAATTCTACTCAAATTGAACGTTTGCGGTTACTACAGTCTTAATGTAGTAAAAATGTAAAATTTTGAAGAAGAATAATTTTTTTAATTTATTGTTCTTTTTATCAAATTTTATTTTTTACTGGCCATAAAGTTACAGTTCACCAGACATACGTCGACGCATTACGCCCCTCGCCAAAGGCCTTGGCATTCACCACACCCTCTCCATCCCATTTCTTCATTCATTTTGTTTCTACTTCATTATTTTTACTATCTTCTCTCAATTATTATTATTTTTTTAAATTATGTTTCATGACTATGAATTTGAACGGGGTCTCCATGGAATTCATTTTATTGTTTTTACCTTTTTTCTTTATTATTAGTTTTCCCATCATTATTTCAACTCTATTTATTCATTTTACAAACAAAAAACGCTGCAAATAATTGTACAGTGGTTTATTATTATCAAACATTTATACCAAATACGCTTTATTCTGAAAAACATTGGAAAATACGAATTTTCTCCCCCTGAAATCCTAAAAATACCCTCAAAATAGAGGTAGCGATTTGTTTAAAGAATTGAGCAGTTGTGCAATATTAGATGACGTCTGGTCTTTATCGTTTGGTTCATACCCCTTACTTCAACGTAATTCGCCATTCATTTGTTCGAGCTTTGTATTCTTTTCGGGTCTTCTTGTCACTTTCGTCACCCAATAACTATTTAAAAAATGCGACAAACAGAAGACAAATTCGTCCAGGCCCGTTAGTCTCACACACCGTACTTCCGCGGTAATAACTTATTTTTCTTGTTTTTCTATCCCCCCTGGCTTGAAAAATTGTCCAATTTTATTAGGCTTTGTGTTAAATTTATCAAATGTTTCATGATTAGCCTTTCCAATTGTATTTTGATTGATTCTAGGCGAGAAAAAGTCCTTTTATTAGATTATAGTCAACGATCTTTCATTTGTGTATCCTCTGTTGGATTCAAAACACGACTCAAGTTAAGTTCATTGTGGAAGTAACTTTTCACTAGGTCCCGTTCCAATTTTTAAATCTAGAAGACCTGTAGAACTGTAGTCCGCCAACTTTAATACGACGTGGGGATGAGGTTGAGATGTAAGTAGCGACGTTATCTCATTTTGAACTTCTATACTTCAAGCGCCCAAACTTCAATATGTCTTCAAACTTTAATATACCCTTAAATATAGATCTCATCTTGTATACATTTCTTGAATTATTGATTTGGTTGTACACGTTTGCAGACTCTAACTTGGAAGTACTGGGTGGTCTCCACATTCCAATATTTTGCCAGCTGATTTTACTATCTCAGTTGGAAAGCGTTGAAAACAGGGGCTACAAACATTTTCAATTATTCGACAATAGAAATTGAGACTTGAACTTTTACGTTCCTCGGATTTCATTTAACGCAAAACAATGGCATTTTATTCGGGCAATAATAAACATCGGATTTGTAAAAAACTATATTATTTTCCATTCAACAAGTTTATATAAAAACGATTACATACGATTTGTAAACAATCAAATAAATAAATTTGCGAAATAAATTAAAACAAGGAAACTTGTAGCAGTACTTAAATGCATACTTTTTTATCACAGTCTCATATAAAATTGCTTCGTCTTGAGTCAGTTTATAGTAAGTCCGAAGAATTTAAGTGCGTAGAGAAAAATGTTTTGCGTCGGTGTATTTAGTGTCGTCCCTCTTCTATTGGAAGGTAGTCGTCTTGTTCGACAGTCTGCGGAACGTGGGCAACGTAGGCAGCATTTTGAGCATCCATGCTCCTATAGTGGCTGTGGTGGCCAGCGTGTTGCACCTGAAACGATATCAGTTGACCTTGAAAGGTAAATAATTGGAAGAAGTATAAACCAAGTGTTAGTGACCATGCTTTAGTGCTGTGCATCGGAAAATTATCATGCGATAGTTGAAAAATGTCGTTAATTGAAAACGTGAAATAAGGAAACCGAAAAACAATATGAGATAGAAAGATCAAGAGTCATAGAATAGATTTTCTGTCTCATAATGCGGAAGCAGATTTAGACTCATTCCATGCTATTGTTAGAGATCAGCGATGATCACAACGTTTATCCCGAAGCCTTTTTTAGATTAGATCCGGTTTTGAAGTCAGGCGGTAGGAAAATGACGACTTTTCAGTTTCTCTGTGTTGGAAAAAATAGAAAACAACTCTTTCCTATGGATTCTGGGTATATTGTCCATACGACCGTAATACATGGTTTACTATTACTTAAATTACTAAATTATTGAGAATGGCCTCCGAAAATTACGAGAGCTCCAAAAGTCAAGCTCACCTCCTTTCCAGTTTAGAAAAATAATTTCCGGCTTAGAAAATTCACAAGCAAACCTTAGTTTTCGCTAGCAACATTGTTTGTTGGACAGGTAACTCTAAGGCTAACTTCAACTCAATTTCGTTGGTGAAATCCACCGTAAGGAACAAACCGAGATTTTTCCGTTGTTTTTCCGACCTGGTCGGAAATGGTTATCATTACTGTATTTTGTTCTACTGCCAGATAAAGGGTTACGTTTCTACCAAGAATATTTTTGGGCTCCGATTAGCTAAATTAATTGGACAGATTACTGCTTTAAATTTAATTTTTTTTTGTGAGTTCCGAGAAGGGAAGAATTCATTTTTGATTTTTTTTTTTGTGGACATAATGGTTTTTGGCATCAGTTTCAGTTGATATTTGAATCTTGAATCGAATATGAAAATGACTACCATAACCATCAACATTTATCCCTGCAAGTACATTACCTTGCGTCTTCTTAAATCATAACTCAAGGATTAATTATTTCGAATAATAAAACAATCAATCGCAGCGTTTTTTTTCTTCTTATTTTTGTATGGTTACAGCGGTTTAGTTCAGTTTGAAAAAAATTAATGGGCAAAAGTTATTTTGAATTTAGTTGTATAGTCCGACCCTTTTAGCAATCGTATCGGTGCAGAGCTAAGCTCATTTTCTATCTTCTAATATAGAGAAGTAACCATGAAATTACCTCGCTCGAATGCGTGTGAAGGTGGCTGACAACAGGCTTGGAAATTACCTCGTACGTCGTCTTCTCGCCACCGCCTCCGTGCCCTTTGAGAGCGGATAGAGCCGAAAGCATGAGAGCCAAAAGCGAAGCCATCAAAGCTTTGCCGGCCATGGCGGCCAAAGCTGCCATTCCAGCTGCCAAAAGCGTCCCGCCGCTCATCAAGCCCGCTGCCGCTAAAGCTCCGCCGAAACGGTTTTTTCGACGCGCTGCAACATAGAATAGAATGATTGGTTATTTTGTTAGTAAAAAATAAAATGAGTAATTTAAAAATGAGTGGTAAAAATAGATTAGTATTTTGTTTTGTAAAAAATAAAATGATTAAAAATAAAATAATTGTGAATGGTTTTTCAGTGGTTTATTATTCCTTTGCTTCATTCGTGATTTGAAAAGACGTGATTTGTCGTAGTGACCAACGGAAACTGGGAACGTTTTTACCTAACAGCTAATTGGTATACCATAAAGGAAAAACCCCTTAGCTGATAACGTTATTTTAAATATCTTCAGTTTGCTTGATTGTGTTATCAAGGTATAAATTATTTGCCTAACGATACAGAAAAGAACGTTTTCTGAACATTCCAATGAGTATAGAACGTTTTTGTTACTTCATAAATTCTCGAGTTATACCAACATGGAAAATGTTTTAAATGTCGAAAATTCCACATAAAAGCTGCGATATATCGAGAACCATTAAAGCTATCGACTCCGTATTGTCTCATTCGATTCAGCATCAAAAAACGTGTATACATTGATCCCCCCAAAACTCTCACCCACTTCTAATTTTGAGGACCATGAAAAATTGTCGGCTCATCAACTTTGACAGCTATTTTTTAGAGTAATCCAAAAATTCTATTTTCTTGTAAATGTTCATTAGCAACAAAATGTAATGGGACTAACCTCATGGTATCGCATGCATTCGAAGTTTTTTCTAAGACCGATGTAGTACCGCGAATTATATTCAGTTCCTACTTATTTATTCCTCCTTTTCATTTCTCATAGCTACCAACATTTCTTACAAATCATGTCAACTCATTCAATATTATAAGCGACCCTTCATACGCGAAATCTTCAGTTATTTTCATTAGGATGATACAATTCCACAGTTTCCTTAATTACTCAGCTTGCTACAGATTTCACATTTATGTTAAATGTTCTTTTTTTCAATAGAAAAATGGTCACTAAGAGCCCAAAATTGAACTCAATTGAAACTACCTGTAGCGACCGTATCGTCCATGTACGTCTTTGCAAAACTGTGCGGCGCGTTTTTGTCCATGATTCTGACGTTTAGAGATAGCGATGCCAAATATTCGGAAAGTCTTTCCAATAGGAGGCCATCCACTCGATCTGGATCTGCAAAAATTGCAAGGTATTAATATTAGAGACAGTAGAGAAATTTTGTTCTCAAGGTATTTTCAGACATTCACGTGAAAAACGATTGTAAGAGCAAGCTACACTGAATGCTAACTCAATCTCTCTTTACGTTCAATGCTTTTCTCGTACATGGAAAAATCGAGTTCGAATAAATCTTGCTAAACTATGAATGGAAAATTTGAGAAATATTACGCGTTTAGAGATCAAATACTTGAAAAACTATTCTGTAACTGTTCGACAAATTTTCTTAACGTAGTGTACGTAGAAATACGTTACGAACAAAAACACTGTAATAACAAGACAAGTCACTGCGACAAACTTTATAAAAAATAATTTTTTTAAAAAATAAATAACTGAAATTTTGTATAAACGAGTTTTTTTTTATCATGATTGCATTTTAGTTAGCCAACCTTGGAGAAAATCTTTTCGATCGTTGCTATCGTGATGATCCGAATTTACTGTGGAACTTATTGACACTCCTGGCATTAGAGACAGTTTCATTCCACTCCCTCGACTGACCAATCGGATTAGGTTTAATTTCAAACAGAAAGCTGTGTATCCGTGGCGGCATTCAATGTCAATCATCTGCAAAAAACGAAAAAAAAAAGTTGTAGTCTGAAATGTTGGAATAAAAAATTCTGTATATTTTTTATTACAAATGTGGTCATTAATAATTATTATACATCCCTAAAGACACTATTTCCAAGTGAAATCAAAATCTTTGGAAAAATTGAAGGAGATGTGATCGAAAATAAATTAGTGGGCAACAGAGGAGCTTGCTAACGTCAGTTTATCCACCCAGACTTCCAACCCACCTACGACTCACCAACCTCTTAGCCCTTTCCCCTGGACTAAAAAATTGATGACGTAGACAACGTGGTGGCTCCTTTTGGTTCAAGCAATTTTTCAAACTCGACAACTTCACTTGAATCTGTGATTTCCACAAACACTATTTCAGACCTTTGAGCTATCTTTCACGCCATCTTGGCACGTAAAGATGTACGTAGTATAAAAACGGGAATAGGGTCAATATCTTAAAGCCACCTGATTTAGGAAACGTTCGTTCTATTCATTTTTGTAATAGAAGTGTAAAGTTAAACTAAGAAATGCGTAAAAATGTCAGCTCTCTAAAGCTCCTATCAAATTTATTCTTGCTCTTGAATTTCGCTGAAAAAACTAGGTCTGTATGACACTTGCTTTTTTCTATTTGAAAAGTGTTCAAACGTAGTCTTTTAAAGAGTTTGGACTCATTTTGGTTACAATAACTAGAGACTAGAGTGACGTGCCTTCCGCTACAGAGCGTTAAATCCATCAATCGAAACGATATCGGTTCCAAACATCGTGAAACAACGTTTGCAAATTAGATGTTTCGACTTCTGTTCACCTCTAACGAATTCAGACTCATTGCCGAGAGTTTGATTCTGGAAATGTTCACTTTTTATTGTGAAACCGTTCGAAATTTACTGTTGTCGATTTTTCCCTCGAAAGTTCATTCATTGAGTGTTATTACTTGCGAAGCAGTCGAGTAATGTTTCAACGTCTAGTTCAATAACCACATAAATTCCGGTCGGAAATGGGAAGAAAAGTCTATTAGCTCGAACAATCGGTCTTTCTGTTCTGGTTTTACAGTTTACGATCCGAAGAAAGTAAACTAGAGGAGTTACTAGGAAAAGGACGCCTTCCGGTTTGGCTACACTCGATAAAAGCTGTCAGGAAGTCATCGGTAACACTAATTTTGCAGCTGAAAATCGATTATATAAATTATTTGGCTTGATAATGTATTCATTTTATGAAATGCAAATTACTAAATGCTCAAAAAATATTAAAGGTTGATCATATTATCAAGCAATTTCTAAACCGCCATCAAAGAATAGTTTCACTTCAACATCGTTAACAATTGTATAAAATATTCAACATGTATTTATTTAAAAAAAAGTATAATGGACCAAGCATTTCATAGTTACCCATCATTATAGTTTATCAGTTGGTGCTTCATCTGTTGATTGTACTGTCCAATGTTCATAAGTAGTGGTGGAAGATAGACCATTTTTAGTCATCTGTGTGGGTTAGGGTCATACAAAATCAAAACGTTCTTCTTTCGCCGAGCTATCAGAAAATTATTTCCTTATAACGAACTTCGAACAAGTCTTCATCGTCAAAACTCACCGCTTTTTTACTTCCATGTTTATTGATTTTAAATCCATTTTCTAACTAAAATTGGTTTATTTGAATGTAGATAGTTCGAAATACATTACAGGCTACTAAGTTGTGTTGATTAAGTTATGATCCATAAATGTCTGTGTTTTATGGTATAAACTCTTGGAATTATAAATTAGCCACTGCCCGACTGTGAATAAAAATTATAGTGCATTTTTAAAAAATTAAAATCATCATCGTTGTTGACATCAGGTCTTTTTTACCATATAGACTCGTTCCAAGTCTTGAAGATGAAAGTAAATTTTCCAAAATCTCGGCGAAAGGAACATTGTTTTGCTTTTGTATGACCCTTACCCTGCTTGATGACCAACAGAACAAAAAAAGTTATGTAAATTCATCTGAATAATTTTTTCAAAGCTGCTTATTTATTATTATTATTTTTTTAAATACATTCATTCAAGTTCTCACGGTCTATTGTGGGTAAAATATTTCCTAAAAGGTCTATTCGAAGCCATGGGAATCTATAGCTCGCTGAATTATAGTAATTTTGCATTGACACCTAACTGCTTTGTTTTGTGTTTTGTAATTTTTTTTTTTCTCGAGGCAAACCTAATACTAGAAGAACTGATTGTTATTGGGATGACTAGTACAGATAGACCTTCAAGTTGAGGAATGAAAAAAATTGGCCAGTTTTTCTGTACTTCTTACATGTTTTTGTAGTTTGTTTTTCCCTACTTTATATTTGTGGTTTTTGTTTGTTGTCTGTTCTGTAGATTATCGGTCTTTCTTCTTTTTTTTCTGTTTCTAATTCTTCTAGTTTGTGCTTCTTTTTTTCTGTTTCTTCTATATTTGTGGTTTCTGTAGATTTTCTGTTTCTGTCTTTTCAAAAATATTAACAATTCTTCTTTTTTCCAGATAGTACCGACTATCTAGTCCCAAACTATGTTCATTATTATTCCTATCTTCCACGATAAATTGAGCGATAATATGAAACTCAAATAATGTCCCTAAATTAATGAGAATGGAGTGAGCAGGTTGAAAATTATTTTGCAACTTCAACGTGAAGCTCTATTTTTCAGTCAAATCAATACCGATGGCAGACAGTGTTTTTTATGTCGTCTAACAAGTTATTCTCATCAACCAAAGTTTGAGTCATCCTAAAATTGTTGCATACATTATTAATTGCATCAATCTGTAACTACGGTGGCCGCAGTTATATTTCCTTCTTCAGCAATCTTGAAATAATTACCTTTACATAAAGATTTTCTTACGCTCTCATCCATCCAGTGCTGAGTTCGGAAATTTCGGTCGCTTTTGACTGAACACCATTTTGAAAACCCTTAGCTATTGATTAGGAGACAAAGTTTTCTATTCTTAAATTGAGTAGTACCTATATTACTATAGTACCTACTTATATTGAGCAGTAAGTATATAAAAGTACAAATTTAAGGAGCTATATTTTAATACTTTCAATATTATCTATCGTTTTTATTTTTCATTTTTCTACATCTATATTTTTTCTGTTTTCATAAGGGAATCACTGCACTGTTTCGTCTAGCTCCTAGGATATGACTGAAAATGGAGAAACAGTTGTCAAATTTAGCTTCGTCTCAAATCCCAAAAATACAATTTCCTAGAAATATTCCAAAATATTCGCTCTTACCTGTGATACCTGGTCGTTGTGCGTTGAATTCGGCAGTGCATTGTCGTCGTGTTGAACGTCGGGGTCGCCCGACGTAGCAGCCCCAATCGCAGCTCCGGCTAGCCCGAATAGCAACGCTGTTGTCAACATGACTGCGAGATTGGTTAGTGTCACTGCCCCCGAAGCGGAAACCGATTCTTATACCGGCCCCGAACGTCGCCTTCTTCGTCTCAACGCTCCCCTCCTAGCAATGAAAGAATCCCTTGGGCGTTGGAAGCGGGAGGAAAACTGAAACGAGAAAAACTCGGAAGAGGATGGTACACTGATCTTTGTAATTGCTATCGACGGGGGAAGATTCAATTTTTTTCCTGGTTTTAAAAACAAAAACCTCTGCGAATGATTATACAGTGGCTTATTATTCCTCTTCACCTTGATGCTTCACGAGGAACGTTTCCACTTCAAGTACAAATCCGTAACTATTCGAACTCCGTTGCGAACATCCTAATTTTATTTTTCAAAAATCAAGGATTCAAGTCAAATATTAATCCTAAATATTAGCTGGTCATCCACCCACGTTCTTCCCATTGGAAAATCAAGGCTCGTGGAAGCATAGGGAAAAACGGGGTGAGGAAATTGAGGTGAAGAAAAAGTCTTGGTTTTCCTTTGGTAAATCATGGTTCGCCATACGGTATGTGATTCGCCATTGGATGAAATGTTAAGAGAAAACTTCGATCGCACTTGCGCGTATAGCCAGATAAGATGATTTTTCAAGAGATGGTGTGGCGCGTCATCATTTGAACGTAAATAACCTCTCCATGGAGGAAAACATTAGATAAAACTGTCATCTTCAAAATGATCGAGGGATAATCCAAGCTCAGTCAGATGTAATTTTCCTGAAGCCTTTCCCTTAGCCATTTGCCGATTTTCATGTCGTGTGCTGACGTCCATTAGCGTAATTGATTTTCGAAAGAAATCAATCAGTTTCTGCGATTTACATAGTGTTATCCAAATCCGGAAATGGCTTGTTTTCCGTATCTATTGGAGATCAACTTCAGAAAATTGCATTGAAGTCCATTCATTTTTCACGGAGATTCGGCGACTTTTGTCTCTTTTCGCCCTCAGACACTTGTTCAGAAAGCGTTTTTGTAGTATAGTACTATGTAAAAGTTCTTCCGAATTCACCTCCGTTCCGAATTTGTCTTTTCAAACGATCATTTTTGCTACAAGGAAGTAAAATTATCCTAGCAACTACCTGCTAAACGTCACAATCTCTTTGAGATAAAATTGAGACGTCCATAGGTCGAAATCGAGGAAATCCGGCGTTGGTTGAAAGTGCAAACAACGTACGCCTACACGTAGCGAACTTCTCACGCTGTCTTCCGCGAAAACTCGGCTTCACCTCGCATGCACCTTGTCGCATTAGCTCCGGTAGCTCCTTAGAAAGCGCAAGTTTTGACAGGAAATTTTTTTCTACCGTTTCCTCCATATAAAGCGTCAATAGTGGGCATGGTTGAGCTTGCTTGGTCTTCACATAAATCCTCCTGATCGCATTGGCGGCAACAATACGCCGAGTCATGGTGACGACGGACTTGGCCTCAGGTAACAGGATCTGCGGACTAATCTTCGATTACGCGAGATATGAATCGCTTCTGTTTTTATGAACGCGTTGTATATGGTCGCGTAATAAGCGTTGGTCAACGCTTGCGCGGAAAATTCATAATCGAGACCCGTTTTTCGTTGAAAGGGAGACAAGAAAAGCGGATTGTTCTCTATCGTGATTTAAATCTACTCTTTGGGCCGTTTCCGCCATCTTCCATGTAGCAATGACCTTCAAAAGAAATATAGCTGCGACATACTTCGCTACGTTGTAGAATTTTTTTCGCCTTCTTTTATATTTATCCTTGAATTGTTTCATCATAAATAACACCGAGAAATGATTATGAGACCCTACTTTTTTTAAAGTACTTTTCAATTTTTCAGTTCTAACTTTGCACTTTTCCAGCTGGATTGTGTTTTTTGGAGCCGAACCATGTAAAAGTGAAGAATTGATCAGTGCAGTGAACGATTTCGCTGGATCTTGAATCCACTTATCATATTAACGAGTTATTATTCAACAATAAATCGCTGTAATCGCCCAAGATAAAAATGTCTGAGAAACACAATTATCCAATTCAAATTTTTTTTTTTTAGGAACTATAAGACTGACAAAGACCTACATAAGTACTTGAACTTCTCATAGAAAAATCATTCTCGGCCTGACAATGGCTCAATTCTTTAACCAAATCCCTACATTGATTTTGAATTGGGGTTTGTTGAAAGGAATAATTAATATTTCCAAGGGTTTCCATGGGCCCTTATTCATTGCTTTGATGTTATATTCACATCTCCGAGAAGAAAGAACTGCGCAAATTATTGTATTATTATTCCTTATAACCTTAACTTCAATAAAGTATAATTTTTGTAGCAAGATATCCCACCCGTTTTGGGAACAGACAGAATACGTCTTTATAAGTTTGAAAATCCTTCAATTCAAGTGGACTAGCTCCCGCCATCGTCGTAAACTCCAAAGGATGCGTCTTCTTCAACATTCAACGCTTCCTCAATAAAAAAATACAAAATAATACAAAAAAAAAATAAAAAATAAAAAATAAAACTACAACATGGCTCAAAAAACACGATCCACCGTGAACATTATTTGAAATAACGAGTTTCAATTGTGTGACTGCAAGAGCAAAATCCGCAGGGTGAACTTTGCAAATAAAATAAAAAAATATTTCGTAAATAAAATATTTCACAGAATTGAAACGTAACCAAGTTCACTTTCCAAAAAATTGCTGTTTAAAAACAATTCTTGCTACTTTGCACCAAAACTCCTGCTTTCCACTCTCCAACTCCGCTCTTTTCAGAAACTGCCGTTAAAAAACAAGAGCGGAGAGACGAGTGAAAAGTAGATCGTTCTTGAAAAAAACCACAAACAGAATACTTGGCGAGTGTCGATGATTTCAAATAACCGAATTACTTTTTTATTTTCATATTTTCCAAATTGAAAAGTATTTTGAAAAAATAGGCTCCTGGAGGTGATGGTCATTTGTCGTGGCTTTGTTTATCATCATGGGAAATACTAGACAGATGCCCCAATAAAAAGGTTAATTTTTTAAGCTAAAAATGGAAATTTGGTCAATTTTTCTTTTATTTATTCTTTATTTAGTTTTCTCTATTCATGCTTTATTTAGCTGTCGACTCGATTGTCATATTAATAATCCCTTATCATACCAGAGGATAGAAACTTTTTGCCAATAGATAAAATATCTAATAATCCAATAGCTAATGGAATAATTCCATTGTTAAATTTGCATACGCTCGTCAGACTATTGCAATCACGTACACGTAACAGTCTTCACTTGTTTTTTTTATTTATTATTTTTTATTTTACGGTAGAAAGCAACGAAGAAATATTTCTGATGGTAGAAAAAACAGCGAGCCGTCATGTTTTTCAACCTCTACCTTCACACGCTTACATCTGAGTTTCCTTCCGTTGACGTTTCGTTCACCTTCTACTCCCTGTGACTAAACTGTCCGAGTTCGAATCGCGAGAGAAATATCTCGTCCGGAGCGAATCGGACTCGGAAGTCACTTGAGCAAGTGCTCGGTTTGCTCTCTCAGAGCTCGCCGTCTGAAGCTGATTTCTGACGACGAATCTACGGGAGACGATTCTCTTCACTTTCATCGGCCAATTGTTAATCCTACTGGTGCGTTACGTGATGTTTAATATGCACGTATTTACTCCGTCCGTCGAACGGATCAGAGGTGTGAAATCCTTGAATAATGGATAATTGCGTTGAACGATGTTTATATCACGTAAATAAGTGGAACTCGTTAAGTTGTCTAACGAAAATCGGTGTGTATAGATTACGCAGTATTTCCATGTTTGAGCCGGAAAACGGAAAAAATAACTGTTTCATTAAGAAATTTATTGTACGTTCCCGTTAAAATAGACAGACTAATGAAACTCCCACTATGGTGTCTGTGCATTTAATTAGAATATAATCATGAGGCATAGTACACTCGGTGTTTGGTAGGTGAATCCCACTCTTCATGACGCAACGAACGTCGGACTCGACTGGACCTCGGGCTTCAACATGTTAGGATATGTTTCGTTAGCTGACCAGACTATCAATCCGAACAGATTATCTGGCTCCAGGCTGATCATGCTTTCGTAGTCTGTCGCTCATGAGTCAAGTTCTGTTAATTAAACAGCCTCTTCACGTCACTATCGATTGTGAGGACGTCAATCGTCCGAGAAAAACGCAGTGGCCATTGCCACCTTCGGCCAATACCGTTCTTCGATAATTAAATTGGAGCAGCTGCATCCAAATCGAAGTGAGTGAGTCGGCACCAACCCTTGCAAGATGAGGCATTTGAAGAAACGTTCGTAATTTGTTTCTTCCAGCTCTCGCTTCCTCAACTACCACTGTCCGTCCACTTCGTCTTTAGTTGAGCGCGCGTGAAGGAGAATCGATCGCGTTGCATAATTTTTTACTTTTTTGTATAATTTTCAAGAAACCACAGAGTATGACTTTTTTACAGGGGTAAAAATCTATATGTTTGAACGATCAAGGTCTTGAAATGTTTCAAGACGGCGATTGAATGAAGTTTGATTTTTATCACGTAGGTCACATACATTACTTCCTTGTTTTACGTATATTGACTACATTTTGATTTTTTTCAGACTGCAAAAATTGTTGTATCTAAACGCTGGAGGACTTGAAATGTTTCTGTATGTTAGCTGAATGTCGTTTGATTTCTATTATTGGTGTCACACATCGTACTTCTTCGTAATTCGCATTTTCATTTCTTTTATTAGAGCACTTTTGTATATTTTGGTCTCTTTGCTTTAAAAATGACTCCATTTCACAGAACTTATGTATCGATTGGATCACACACCGCACTTCCGCCATATGCGGTTTATTGACTATTTCGAGTTTTATAGGCTGCGAAAAAATCAATATCTTTGACGCTGGAGGGTCAAAAAATATCCCATTTTGTAAAACTTGGAATATATCGTTATTTTGGGCTCACATACTGCACTTCCGCATAATTAACCTAATTCGTGCGTTTTAGATATCATTACTATAGTCTCCTTTGAGCACGGATAATTGTTCACAAGTGTTTAATTCGGACTAGTGACAATTTTTCACTATTGTTTCTGAGTGTAGTGCTGTGCAAAATTTGGCTAATCACACCTCCGTTCCCAATTTCAATTGTCGGGAATCCAAAAATACTTCCGTTTACGTAAATTTTCGGAATTTGAAGAAGTTTGGCTCTAGGATTCATGCTTTCTTGGTCCGAAATGCTTTCGGATTAATGCTTTCCGCGTTATTTTGTCAATCGGTTCCTATAAATTACCACAAGATTTTACATTACAGACGGTATAAAGCTCCCTTCGATGACACGATATACATTTCATTTGGAGTGAAAGTTTGAACAGGCGAATTATTTTCCCTCATTTTCGCGCGTTTTCGATGGAACTATGCCGACCAGTTTTTCCCCATTTCCAATATTAGTCACTGCGATCAAAGTCCGATATTGCTCCCAAAGCCGAAGAGATTTACGACGGTCTTGAAAATCATCGCGATTCGTATTTGGTCCGGTGCGAACAGGGCGAAAAAGTATGGAAACGAACTGTGCTAAGGCCAATTACGCCTGCAGAAAGTATTTTACCATAGGCACTTCTAAGAGCAAAGCGGTCGGTCAATTTTGAGAGCTAAGTTTTCTACAGTGAAAGGACAACGAGAGGAAATAGGAATGGGCAGTTTCGAAGGTAACACAAAACGGTGATTATTTATTATTGTCCGTGAGACGGGTCTGGCAAAAAGGAAACTGCCGTAAAACAGAAAAGTTTTCGAACTGAAGACGCATAAGGCGGCGAATTTTGCGAAAATGGTTTCCTGTTCGGAAGAAAAACGGAGAACCGGAGTTCAGTTTTTCGAATAGAGCTCTCACGAAAGTGTAAACGGACTATTCAGATGATAATGGTTATCAAAAGTTTAGTGATGATTAAAAAGAAACTCTAATATCGTGTTGCGATGGGTTATTTATGTTGTAAGGTAATATCACCAGTTATTGGCGACTTGAAAGTTTCTCGTCACACTCAATTTAAATTGATACGTGTTTTCCCTTGGTAGTGGAAGGGTAGTCATTTCAGAAACACGGTGCAATACTAATTATGCCAAATTTTGGATCAAAATCATTTTCTTTTATACGATTCTCGGAACGCATAATTTGTACCTGGAGATTGCTAAGTTCCCCGTGTCAACATGTATTTTCAGTGGAGGGAGTAGTAATCAGGAGACGCGAGTGAGTAATGAAGGGATACCGTACTTAAGTCTGAATCACAAAACCAGTGGTGTGCGTAGATAACGTAGTACTTTCATGTTTGAGTCGGTAACAGGTATTATAAAATCAGAAAAATCGTACAAAGGCCGACATTTTAGTAAACTACGACTGTTATTGAAAAATAACCCAGGGTACCCCAAAACAGGAAAATGCATGAATTAGGTTCAAAATACAGAACTGCTTATACCTAAGGATGTACGAAACTGTAATAGCTAAATTCTTGAAATATTCACCAAAAATCATTCTCAGTCCAACAATGACTAAATTCTTTGACCAAATTTCTACCTCAATTTTAAGGGGGGATTTTAAGGGGGAGAACATTCGTATTTTCCAACCCTTTTCAGAACACGGCGTATTTGGTATCAATTCCTATAGATTTTCGGACGCTGAGTCGAATGAGACCATCGCGGGGTCGATAGCTTTATTGGTTCTTGAGTTATCGCAGCTTTTGTGTTGAATTTGGGAGATTTTCAAAAAATTCGGCATGAGAGTATAACTGTTTTTTGGTGGGAACGTTCACAAATGTTCGGAATAGTTACCATCTCCAATCTTCTTAAATATTATTGAAGCAAAGAAATAATAAACCACTGTACAATCATTTGCAGCGTTTTCATATCATTTTCTCTCAAAAACGTAAAATTGAAATAATTTTATATTGAGATTGAGTGCACCTAAAATCATTAGTTTTTACATTTTTGGCAATATAATCCCGCTTTCAAATTTTCGTCTCTCTTGTAAATTTTTCTAAATTTCGCTTATTACATACAGCCTTATAGGAGGCGATCTTCTTTTCTTGTCATGGTAACGATGTGTATCCTAGAGTATGAGAGGTACTACAGTGGTGGCTCTCTATCAAGCCGCTGTAATGAGAGGATGAGAGGTTGCTGCCTGCGCTCTCTGTATGTGAACCAGCTTACTTCATCTGATCGGCGTTACCTTCATCAACTAGAAACTTTCCTTAGCTTGTGCCGCGCTCTGGACAATTTTTAAGAAACTTACCACCATTGATATCTATGAGCCAGTCCAGAAGAGCTACCATACATTTTTCTACCTGTTCAAGAAACCCATAGACCGCGCTGGCAGAAAAATTCACCGATCTGCTCAAACATATTCTTACTAGTGAGTTATAAAAACGATCCAGGCACCTAGTGCATTGCACACCTAGGACATCCGCTCGAGGCTGTAATATTTCGTAATATGTATTGTAATAATCGTGCAACGAATAAAATTTTAGTGCGTGGGAATTGTCGAATAGGCACAGCAGTGATTAACATAAAAGATGACAGCAGAATCACAGTATCACAACTGAGGGAAAACACGTACTATAAAATATTACTAAAGTCTAGACCAGTTAAGACTAGATTTCATTAAAAAAAAAAAAAAAAAAAAAACCCAGGTCATTGTACTATGCACTTGTGCATTTATTAAATTTTCTTGGAATATGCTACATGAAAATCGTTTATTTTCGGACGGCATTTAGATTATGAATTTTATATTTCATTAATTCATCAACAGAGTATAAAACGTCATGATTGAAAATGCTAATGATTCTGTTTTAAAATGTTCTAAGGGGCTGAATCGCTTATTCTTGCCTGGAATTCTCCTGGTATTAAATCACTACGGAATAACGCTGAATTTCCTAATTTCGCATGTATCGACTTTATTTGATAATCAAATTTTACTCAACCTATAGCTTCTTTATATGCCCTATTTTCACATTTGCCTGATTTTATTTCACGCGATCCGATTGATTGACAAGGAAAGAATTATGGCGAGAGAAAGCTCACAGCTTCTCCCATTTGGGATCGACAATTCGTAGCCCGAGGGCGCGACGCTTCAACCTGTTATTGTCTAGTTGATTTAAGACCGATAATAACATCGTGAAGACGATTCATGCATTAGTCTATTTTCGAACGTGGAATTACATGTGCGGCGTTTGAATCAATTTTCATCCCGAGCGTTCAATTATTTCGGTAGAATCCAACGGTAATTGTCTCATTTGGAACAAGTGAACTAGGAACGTTTCCTCGGTTGACCTGTTTAGTCATTCCGTCGATTCCTATTGTCAGGTCGTGGTTTCCCAATTTGTTTCATCGATTATTTGAAAGGGTAGGATTATATTCCTATTCTCATATTTCTCTTTCCTCCATTTTATTTCGCTCTTTATGGCGTTGAGCTCTGATTTCTGTCGTTCATGTCACACACCGTACTTCCGCGTTATTCGGAGTATAATAATTTTTCTCGTGCTTAACAAAAAAATCAAGATTATTCTTCCCAAAGTAAATCTATTTTAAATAAATGTTATAACCATTGCTGAACATATCGAAATTCCGTGTGCCTTCGATTTCTTGCCATTATTAAGTACCCTTGTCCGAGGAGGTCTCGGTCGCGGCAGCTCCTGCCACTGGAATGGGCTGAGAGCCGGCTCTTGTTCCCTTGAACCTGAACCTAGGCTACCCCACCTGTGTTCCTTCCCCTCAGTCGTTCCTTCCAGCTCTTTATGCCTGCGTCTTTCTTCAGCCTCCTCACGATGCAGTAAAGGTGAAAGTTTTAGAGAGCCGAGGCCGCCTCACCTTCGGATTCCCACAGGAATGTAAGTATCCGGGAGAAAGTCGACGTCCCCTCCCCTCCTTTGTTCGCCATCTCCTACTTATTCTCGTGTTCTTTTTTCGGTATTCCTCATTTTTCAATTTTGTCACGCTCCATGTTTTGTCTCTTTTACTGATGATAAGTATCTACTAATGTTATGTAACTAAACGACAATGTAAATCTAGATCTGCGTTTAAAAAAAAAATTCTTCCAACAAACCAGGCAGGATTTCTATGATTTGGGGACCAAAAATAGTAGCGAAACTATATCCGGTTAAAATTGGGAAATGATTAGTCACACGATGAGAACAGACATTGTTTTCTATTGATCACGTAATACTTCCATATTTAAATCAACCTTCGTTTCTGCATAGAAAAAAAAAAAAATACAACTATGATAATTTCTTACTCGTGAGCTGCTGCAACTGTCTAAATGCTTCAGCATTCCTTTATAAGCATCGTACCCACGACCGAACTTTATAAATTTTTCGTTTTTCAATTCGTCTTGTGATTAATTTTTATTTATTTATTTATTCAGTTTTCCCCAATCGATGCAACCGTCCTCCCATACTCGACCACCGTGTTAAAAATTCAAATACAGATAACTGTTATTTAAAAAAAAAAAAAATTATATTGCGTCCAAGAAAAAAAAAAAAAAATTCTTGTGGTCGATGAAAACGCTTCATGATAGAAATAAGTTCTACAAACAGAAAATAGTATAAACGAAGGCCTAAAGAATTCAGGTTTTCCTTTGGGTCAATTTATTATTGAAGGAAGGCTCATATTAAGTCACGTTGAAAATATAAATAATAAATTTGGAGTCATAATTACAATTAATTCGCAAAATGCCCTAAGTTTTAACGTTGAACATGCGCCAGTCTTGAATGAAAACCGCAATTTATCCCAATTCAATAGCTCGGCGGTAAATAGTTTCCTGCAGTAGCTGATGGTCCGTAAGGATGGTAACTGTGGTCGTCCATTCTAGATAAATGATCGTCCCGACGATAGTCGGCTATGTAGTCAGAAACGTGTACATGTTGAGGATTTGATGGAGGCAGTTGGATGATCTTCGACGGTGGAATTAAATTCCTGGAAGGGTGAAATATGTATAAACTATATTTATACACTCTATATGTATAAAATATGTATAACTCTTGACAGTAGTTTGATGTAAATTATTAGGTACCTACGGAATTTTTTTGGAAAATCCTGATAACATTGTCTTATCAATTTTGATTATTCGAGTTGTACTTCTACGCGTTAGGAATATTACCTCAGAGCGAGTGCAGCTGTTACGAATAGTGCGGTGAATCCGGACCACATGCCTTTAAAAGCGACCAACGCCACTATTCCGAATATGATAGGTATTGTAATGCCAGCTTTCAAACCCAGCAATAGTAGAAACGGAAGTGCCAGCTTTTTCAATACGCCGCCGCGAATTTTTCGCCCTGAAACTAGAGGAAAAAGCTCGGAACATCTATTTTCGTTTTTGGAAGAAATATTGAAACATCACGTAGCGATAATTATTTTCATATTTTAATATTTACAAAAAAGACAGTTGTTTTGGAAAACGAAATTTTGTAAATTGAATCAAGAAAAAAACTTTGAAAATTGAAACAATTTAAACCTACGTAATGAACTGTCGCGGAAACGAAAAGTATAAAAATAATTTGAGGAAAAAAGAAGAAAATTAACTGTAAAATCATAAAATTATTGAAATCTCAAAAATTGAAATTTTATAAATTTAAGCTTTTGATTTATACATTTAATAGGTAATACTTTTGTTACTTTGGTGAAAGTGTGCCTTCCTCGACCGTTTGCCGGATCTTTCAACGATAAATGATTATCGGGCAATTGGCAGCACGATGGATGTTAGCGTAACACCCACAACTGTGATTGCTATGGCTCGTAGCGTTTTCTCTTTATTGGATTCATTACTTTTTGCAAATTCCTTGACAAATCGATGCTTGAGGTGATTACCGTTTTCGGTATGAGAGAATTTGCCAAAAATTAGGCATGGTATTTGAGCCGTAAACTTTTTTTAAGCATTCTAATGATTTTATTGAATGGTTTTACCTCAAGGCCACCTACCTTACTACTAATGATGACCGTATTAAGACATTATTTTCCGATTTAAATTTCAAAATCCATTAACACGCTTAGTTTCTTAATTACGATACCTATGAAAATAACCAAAATAATTGGACCTACTTTAAAATTAAGCCGAAATGTGTGAGGCGTCGAATTCAATAAAAAGCATCGTTTTTATTTTATTTTTATTTTTTAATATGTTTCATAAGTGAGTTAGGTTATTTATTAACTTCGATAACTAGATTTTATGTCTTGTTAGTTTAACATGGTGTGTGTTCCTTTTCATGTTTGTAAAACAAAGACTTCATTAATACGATTGTCAATGCAACCGCTTTGAACTTATATTTTACGCGTATAATTAACTCTTTTCAACGAGTTTATTCAACCTTTTTTAAACTATTCAATGTCATCAAACCTTCGACGATGGAACCATTTAAATCAATTACTAATTTTATGCAGTGTTAGGGATTGACGATTTGTTGAATGTTTTGGGAAAAGCGGAATTGCGAATCATTTTCTCCACGCCTGTCGAGCTCATCGTGAGCTCGGGCATTGTACGTATGCCAAGGAAGGACGAGAGTTGGCTTTTATAGGCAGTCCAGATGTAGAGAGCCTCTCAGCTCCCTTCCCTGAGCTGTATCAGTCCGGAAAAGCGAAATTAGATTGCAATATGTAAGTTGAATGAAGACTACTTCGGTAGAGTCCCGTTCACTGTAGGCTCAGGAATAAATTAATTATGAATACCTGTACTGATTCATAAATAATCCATCCACGCGGTATAAAATTCAATGCCGATATTCAACCATAATATTTGTTCATTTTCTTGTGTCCGCGAACTTTTTTATTTGTTCGCGTTTTCCCAAGGGACTTTGAATTTTAGCTGGAAATTTTTCTCGCTTGGAAAAATGGAGTTGGAGCCCGTTCTAACTTTTCTGCTTATGATAATTGTTTTTGCCCGGGAACTGCGATATTCTTCTTCTCTTTTCAACCAGGGATTTTCTTCCGTGACTGTGAGGTCGTCTCGTGATATTTTCCGGACTTGTCAATGGCTAGCATTCGAACGATGAATATTTAACTTTGTCTCGAGCGATGAAATTTTCTTATATTTTTGCCTTCCTCTCTTTCACCGACAGAAAACCGACAAATTGGTAGGTGAGCGTGATTACAATCTGCGAACCTCTGTTTTGTGGGCCTAGCACGCCCAACCTAATTCTATGCGCTGAAGAAGGAAATGAATTTTCCGTGATCTCGACAGAAGAAGCAATGTTCTGTTTTCGTATGACTCTACCGCGATTGTTGACAGAAAGCTACCTATTTCGTTTTCTTGGTTAAAACTAGTTGCTCTATATTCTACCTAATGTACAATTCGGTTCACATAGCTGTCATTTACTTTTTCAATATATTTAAACCGCAATTGCTAACTATTTGCTACAATTGGAAATTTTATCTTCCAAACAAAGAATTTATGATTCCTATGAGTCACGAAGAGATTGTAACTGGGTCGATAATAACTTGATTGATACGAGCGCGAGCGGTGTAAATTTGAGCTTACCTCGAGCGTGGTATTTTATAATGACAATGCTTATCATTGAAAATTTTTCGACCCGTGCAGTAATTATGACGTACGAGTCGCAAAAGATTAGATATTGCAACTATATCAAGACTTGAAAGGCCAATTTCCCGCTTGAACGGTTTTCTTTCCAATTATTCGAAAAATAAGCTCGTCCTCGATAAGCTCATTTTCTTTGTCCGAAAGAATAACGTTTAATCACGCTAGACAAGTAAGTGAAATTAGCTCACGCCTATTTTTCCAAGCTTGAAAAAACCTTCCGACTCGACAAACATAGTTGTACAATATTCACCCATTACGTTATTCATGAAATATACACTTTGGAGAAAATCGAGCAGCTAAAACAGTTGTGTACATTCAAGTATGAGGAAGTGTCCGTTTAAAGGCTCGCCATTTGAAGGTTCTCTTCGCTAGTTGTTAAGTATGCGATTTTAGCAGAAAATAATGTGATACGGCTCGTTCCAAAAAATATACACTCGAATTTCGAACAGAAAATTAGTGCGAAATCCGTTTCACGCATGAAAAATCGAAATCCTCAATAAATGTTCTTGTATACAAATGTCACTTTGCGCATAGCTGACGTACTAATTTTTGAGGTAAAAATTCGATAGAGAGCAGAAAAATCCTTTTGGCAAAAATAATTACCATCCATCCAAATCAGAGCAGATTGATCAAATGTGACCCCGAACTTGCCCAAAAATCGGAAAACTATATAATTATATATACTTTTTTTCTGAAAAATGAAGGGGTGATGATAATTATACTCGAGCATTTATGATCATTTCTCTCCGCTTTAATCTTCAAATGCAATTTTCAGTGTTAAAATCCAGAAGTCCTTCAACGTAGAGGTTGGCCGGTTTTAATTAGGAAACGATGGTCCAATTTTTGTTGGAAATAACCTCTACAATCTGCATTTATGAGAGTACTTGAGTTTGTATTGAAATACTGCGTAACACATCTGATCAATTAATTACTATCTTTCCGGATAACCTCCGTGAACAGGAGGTTCATCTGGTGTGAATAACGATTTTCAAAGCCTCTTTTTCAAAAAAAATAAATCGTAAATAAATTCGAAGAACCTTTCGCATTAGAAGCAGAGAAGGAAATATTCGAGGCCAACGATGGATTCTCAACTGGGCGTATAATCTGTGTACTCCGTGTCCCACTGACCGTCATACGATAGATAGCTCATCCAAAGGTACTGTTACACGAGTATGAGGCGAAGAAGGAGGTCTCGACTTGAAACTCACTAGATGGGACGAGATGATCGGGGGCAAATGAGTCACAAGTTCCAGAAGACGGTGGGAAGGTCGCATTATTTTTCGTGTCCACCTCCTTAGCTTATTCCCACAGGAGACATACATTGTCGTAAGCTCGTGATCAGGGTCGAACGAGAAGATGACGCGAGGAATCTTCCGAAAAGGGTTTTAGAATAGAAGAAAGTTTCAGCTTACGTCCTTGTACATTGTCAACTCGTGTTATAATGATTCTAGCCCGGAGAAATCTCATTAGAGTATTCAACTTTTTCTATCGAGCGATTTCATAGCCATGGGCCGTTTTTTGGAACACGAGAATAAACTGAGGTGGAATAATTTGATGAAGAAATAAATTGGTAACTATTGAGGAATTATCGGAGTTATGTTATTAAGTTATATGTCCCCGTTTTTAGTGAGATTTTTTTAGGTTGAGGCCATCTAGGCGACTGATTCTTCTGATTTTTATTTTGGCCTTGTCGAGCATTTGTTGTATTAAAAAATTAAAAAACCGTTAATACCGTTTTACGAGTTTTTTTTTAGTAGTTTTTATCGGATTTTCGTTCACTTTTTCATTCTTCTCATTTTATTTTTTCGTCACTCTCTTTTTTTCTATTTATTTTGCTCCTTCCAATTTTGAACTGAATGAATTCGGAGGTTTATTTTGCTCCATCCATTTACTGAATGAATTCCGAGGGGAAATTTTTATTCGCGGCATTCTTATACGACTGAGCTTATTTTGAATTTACCTCTTCACTCAAGTGATGAATGATGCGTTGAAAATATGAACGGATCGAAGTTATCGCGTTGCTGAACAGAGTTAAATTGTCTAATGGATGTTTTCTAAAAGCCGGTGAAAGCATACTGATTCTAATCTGTACGAACCATTAGACCTCGTCGTGACATGAAAGCTTGTAAACATAAACCCGAAAGAAATGCGCGGATGTCAAGCGGAATCATCAATTCTCTGACCACTGGAGACGTGACACAGCCTATACCGTAAATTTGATGAATGAGCTACTCAAATTTTTACTTTTACATCGTTCCAGTGAGGTAACTGGAACACTACATCGTAACTTCAAATATGAATAAAATGAAGGGAGGCAAAAACCCCTTTAGTTCTCCTATAATTATGCTCCGTGTGACCATAAACGCTGGGAAAAAATACTGTAAATGTTATTCCTTTGCTTTAATTATAATGGAAGAAGGCCATACACTTGTAATAATAACTAACTCAAACATTTGTAAACATTTCCATTTGACAACATAATTATATGGTACGAAACGGGATTGTCTTGCGAATATCGTTATTGTATTTTTTTAAATTACATAATGTTATGTAAAATTATCATTACCGATACAGCTAGAGAGTATGTACTAATCTCCGAGTAATATATCTTGTCGAATTTCTCAAAATTGTTGACAGTTTGGTGACAGTTTACTCAGAAAAGCGTTGACCGGGGCAGACGGATAATTTTTTCTCCAATTTTACATAGCTTGAAAAGTAAAATATCAAATTTTGAGGGGGTTGGTTTGAAATTTTTTTTAGGCGGTCGCTGAGGTTGGTTATTTAATAATAATCAGAAACCTTTTCTTGCCCACTGGATTTGGATAAATATAATATTCCTTTCCTTATTTTATTACCGTCACTGGGGGTGATATTGAGATGTGTTTTGCTATTTTGACAACAAACATTGGAGGTAAATGTTTGTAATGCTCGTACTGAAATTCAATTTGCAAGATTTGCGGGATTGTGCCTGATTAAGAGACATTGAATATCTACCCTGACTGATTCACACACTACGAATATTATCTTCAACAAGATATTGAGCTTTCAAATTTAGATTGTTGAGACGTCTAAAAATCCAATCGATTTATTTTTAACGTGTTGGATAACCGTTTTAAAGTCTAAAAATCACCGACTCAGTTCAAAATACTACACCACGTTGTGCATCAAAATGAGTCAATAGGATCTTTTTACGTGTCCGATTTTTATCGTGCGCATTATTAACATTGAAACTTTTGACGCTGGGTTAAGATTTCCTTCGATTTTCAATTTTTTTTTCTTTTCCTACTGTGATTAGTCGCATTTTTTTTCTTCAATTTTTGGCAGACGCATCGAGATATACGATTCCGAAAGTTTTCAAAATGTCTAAATTGGTGACTGTTGAATTGTTCTCCTGTTTGTATTCTGAGAGGGAGACTTACTAGGCAATTGTTTCTTCACATTTGAATAATTTCAGAGCCCATTTGGGCGTCCACAGGGCAATTAATACAGGTCCATATCATACCTATAACCTTTAATCTACCTAACCATCATGACAATACGACAGTTAGAAAAAATCTTTTTTTTTCTATTTTACCTCTGTACCGAAATTCGGCTGTTTGGATGACTACTCCCTAGCATTTTATCTCTAACTGGCTAATCCGATGGATTTTTCGTACTCCTTCGAAACGAAGGATATACTTGGCGAACATTGCGCAGATCACAGCGTTACCACCGCCATTCTTACCATTACTAGTAGATTTGGCAAAGCCTCCGGTAGACTTCGCTACGATGTCTTTCCGGACGAGGTTCGCGGACGAAGTGCCGTCATTACCGATCCTCGAGCCTGAAACAGAAGCACTGTTCATCTGTAAAATCGACACATTTGCGGAGTTGGTGCTCGCCTAATTTTTATGAGTAAATAGCTCAATTTCTCCTCCAAATATAGTGGTCTTTAATTCAAGAATATACCTGTCCAGAAGTATAATTCCCATTTTCTATTCAAAACTTCACATTTGCAGAGGCGCTCCGATTATTAAATTTCAAAAAATAACATTTATAATAGTTGAAAATTATTGTTCTTTGGTTTTATTTTTTTGTCTTTGACAATCATCGCTTTACGCGTAGGAGGAATTGAATATCGTTAGCCGAAAGCTCTATTACTTACGCAAAGTTTTAACTACTAGTTTTTGTTTGTCAAAAATGACCGAATTTAAGGTTATCAGTCGATAAAATAGGAGACTTCGTCTGGCGTTCCAGCTGTGTATTTCCCACCTTTCTAGCTTCATCAACTTCTGTCTTAATCATTACGCCGAAAGTCTCAAATTCCCTAAAATTGCTAACTAAAGCTACAATAACTTGAAGAACATTAAGCTATCGATATAGCTACCGTATAGTCAATGTATTGAAATTAATACCAAACTTCTGTCCAAAAAATATTGCGAAACAGAATTTCTTCTTTCTTAAAACCCTTGGAAAATACGCTCAAAAGTGGAGCAGCGATTTGACTATAGAATGAGGTCTGTCTGTCCAAAAATGATTTTTAGCCAAAATTTGAAGTATGTAGCTCTTATAATTGTCGCAGAGAAGTGGTAACGGCGAACGTGCCTTGAAAAAATAAACATACAATTTTGAGGAGCGAAGGAAATTCTCTTGGGCGATTTAAATGTGGTTCATTATTGAATTATAAACCGAAATCACCATTAGAAAATATTTTTTGCCACGAGTTCGCCGAGAATGCTTCTGAATACCCCCCCCCCCTCTCTAAAATGCCCTTGAAAATTAGGGATCCTGAGTAAAAAAAAAAATATATTACGCTGAAAGTTCCTATTTTGCATCCCTGTCATTATTTTTTGTTAAATCGTGCTTCAAAACAGGATAATTTTAATTTTCGAATTTTTTAAATAACTTTTTAATTTTTTGAATTTTTGTACTTTTTTTTAACTTTTTTTAAAAGTTTTTCTATCGTATTTTCAATCGGATAGAGAAATAATTATTTTACCGATAATTTCTCTGAGACTCGGTATTTGGACTCGAAACTTTCGCACTCACTTCGACAAAACGATGCATGCTGAACCGGCGAGCACAATGAACAATGTCCACTTCATGACTGAATGCGACCGATTGGCAATCAGTAATATACCTGCCGATTCTTGGCTGATGTCCATTATAAGGGTCGCAATTCCCTCACTTCGAGGCCTCGCATGAACCGATTGGCATTCTCTTGTGGAGTTTCTCTTGAAAAAGCCAAAAAGAAAAAGTGCACAGATCGCTATCGTTGTTCCTCATTCCATCGCTCAAGGAAAATGTTACTTTGATGTTCACTGTTTCATATTTTAAAACATACGTCCGCGTCTACTATTCTGTCAAAACTTGATAAAAATCTCATAAGAAAATTAGAATTTTTTTTCTCTAAAATCGTCGGAACTAATTTTTAAAAAAACAAATATTGGTTCAATTCATCTGCGCAATCGCTGCCTCGGTTTGTAGGTTCTTTTATCATGGTATGACGATAGGAGAAATCATATTTTCAAAACGTCTATTACGAATGTATGTTTGTTTCTATTTCACTTGAATTTTGATATAAGTAAAGATGCAATAGAAAATAAAAATAGACTATGCTTAATTGCAACACACGCTGATCTTAAATACAGTCTAAATACAAAATTTTGCTTATTCTAGAGTTCATAATGGGATAACTCGTTAATTCTTCTCTGAATGACGGTGAATTCAAACCCATAAATGTGTAACTTGGCGGAAGTTGGAGTAATCCGAACAATTCAAGTACAAAAGTATTTGAAGTTTATCTGCCAACTACGTTCCTATTCACTTAGTAATGTATAAAACCCAATGCTTCAACAGTTACAGCGACTAATAGACCAAATTTCTTGAAATTAGATTTTTCCAACAACGTCGTTTTTCGATCGACTTCGAATTTTTTTATAACCCTCATGGACAAATTTTCAAATTCGGAGATTCAGATTTTGGGCCTTAAATCTGGGCCATCGTTCTTCGTTCAATCATTCTAACACTCTAAGTTCAAACATTCTGGCCTTTAGGGTACGTTTTTCTCCTGTTTGAGGCGACTTCAACTCATTTTACGCTAAAATTCGAGCTAGCTCTGTGGTCTTGATTTATTTTGGGCGATTACAAGTTGATAAATTAAGTCAAACAATGAGTTGCCCGGGTTTTCTTCTCTTCCTGAATATAGAAGAAGAACTACGTTCTATTGTTGTTGGCTGTTAAGTGCATTAGTTAAATAGAACCGTTGTTTTAGTAGTTTGCTCACGCTAAATTTATGCAGACGGTGGACTGATTTATGGGCGTGTTGCCATAATAGTCTTGAACTCACGCGTTATAGTCAAAGGTTATAGCAATATAATGTGAATCATGTTAGCCGGGCTAATCGATCGTGTGAAAATGTCGACTGGCAATTACCAATTTTATAATGTTCCGGAGCGAGAGATTCCAGTTCCAAGATTCCATTGTTCATGTAACGTTTGTAAATTATCTACTTAGCGAATGCATGTAAATTAGAAAGTTAAAATCTAGATGTGAATAATTTTACCACCCTACTTTCTCTTGAAAACTTGGAATTGGTCCATTTTGAGATCCGAGGAACCGCCGGCTAATTTGTGGAGAAAATTTCATTGATGAAAACGACACAGTTAAAAAAGGGCAGAATTCATATGCGGTACTATGTAATTTTGTTAACCTATTTGTTTGCCAAGATCGATCGATTTATTATCGTGTAAGTATTCAGAATGCGTATTCAAAGAATCGAGTATAGATGAAGCCCGTTTGTCATTTAATCGTGCAATGTTCCAGTAAAGACGAATTCTCCTTAACAATTTTTTTTACATGAATTCTTTTTTTGAAAAGTTGGTGACGTTTGCTCAAATTAACTTACGGCGGTCAAGCGAAAAATGCAGTTACTGACCGATTTCAGAAATTTCAAAAGCAAAAAAAAAATATACTAACGGATTTATTATGTTTCATAGTTTCTGTTCCGTTTGTCAGTGATGATGCGTGTATCGAGTATTTCATGCCGCTCTCTTCAAATAGCTGGGAGAAAATAAGTTTTTAAATAGAATTCTTATGTATTCGAACGATGATTTTGAATGATGCGCTTTATTAAGGATTGGATAGGTTAATATTCTCAGGGAAAAAACATGAGATTTCCTACATTTTGGTATATTTAATCGGAAGAATTAAGTTATTTTCGTATAGTGTAGGATTCATGTTTTTCGGAAAACTTGTCTTGAATTGCGTTTTATATTATTGACGAATAAGTGAGTCGAGTATTTTATAACGGAATGGATACCTTATCATGATAGCTGAATCGAAAAAGCAATTTTATTATTACTCCAAAATAATCATCTTTCGAAACCTACGCCAATTTTTCGTCCGAGAAAAATTTCATCCTTACATCCGGCCACTTATCGATCATGTATTGAAAACGGAGCGATCTCAATGCGAATTAGGTTATCTCCAATCGGTTTCCATCTAGGGACTTTAAATCGCGATACTTCGGGCGCATTCTGAACCGTTGGCGTCAATTTTGCGCGTAGCTTATGAACCGTTTGCGCCCAACCCAGCCTCGGTCTGTATACAATGGAGAAAAGTCTCTGCCACTCAAGTGGGCCAAACCCTCTAAACACATTCAAATCACAGACTACTTACACGCCTCTGTTCTTTCGAGAATTGGGAACGAATTTCTCTCTGTCTGCCCCATCTATTAGCGCATCACTAGGCACTAATGCGCCCGTGCTAGCTCATTTTCCTTTCATGCGAATCCGCTGGAGCCCTTATTTCGAATACGTTACGCTAGGTCACGAAATCCGATTCCTTCAATGGAGTATGCGTGTAGATAGAATGATTTTTGTCATTCCATTTAACTTCCACATATTCTGAAGAGCTATTGGATTGGCTCGGCGAAGAATAATTAGTGATCTCTAATTAAGTCTAGCAGTGGCAAATTCGTAATCGTATCTATAAATGAAAATAGCGCTAATTTCCTCTGTTCTCGTTTTTTTTTTTTTTTTTTTTTTTTTTTTTTTTTTTTTTTTTTTTTTTTTTTTTTTTTTAAGATATAGTATATAACTTATCTACTTTTTTCGAGTTGTTACTGATTTTTTTCTTTAATTTTACTTTTACTTTTTCGGGTTTTTACCTCATCTTCGACAAAGAGCAATACAGATGTGCGAATCCTTTGATGCTATTGAACAGTTTTGGAAAATAAATTCAATAATATGCCTCTTCGGATTTTATACTTTACTAATTATTTCTTATTTCATTTTTTCGCATAAATGAGACTTTTGATGACTTTAACCTTGGTTATTACACTCCTTCCATGTTCATCGAACTATTGTTATAAATATATTAATAAAAAATTATTGGGAACGAAAAATCAAATTAGAAGTGATTATTATACTTTATAATTTATAATACTTCACATCAGGCGTATTTTTCAGGCCCAGATTAACGCAGATTTTATTCTAAAAATGGCCGTTAGTATACTAGAGGGAAACTAAGGCATTTCGAGAGTTTGCTTCACATTACTATTCAGTTGCAGTCGTTTTTAGCCTGCTACAATCTGAATGTGCTACTTTCGGTTGCGAACCAATTTTTGGCTGCAATCGTTAGCGAAAAACTCCTCCCCTTGATAATAGTTATTTCTGCAAATTATGATTGTTCAGTATTGAGAATGTATTTTCCAAATAATGGTTTTTGGTATCGTATTTAAACATTCTTAAACAGCTAATACTTATTTTAAAATGCTTTTTTTCTTTCATAAGTTGAAAATGGGATAAACATGGTGATGATTCCAGTAATTTGGCCCCATTGGTTATCTGAATATATTACAACAATTCGTTGTCGAATAACAAAAACAAATTCGAATTTCGCGTTTGAAAAATTGGAAGCTGAGGAGCAGAAAACTTGGAAATCGCTGATTTAAAAAACGTACGAAAAAACGTTTATTTCAAACAATTGTAATAATAAATTAATAAATACTAACATCGCTTATTAACAATTATTTCAATGAACTCTTGGAGTTTACATAGCACGTCGTTGTAGACATAATCATACTTGAGGGTTTTTTTCCGCGGAAAAAATCATCTCGGGACGAATAAATTAAATTAATTTGGTATTTGGACTGAGGTGGATTTTTATTGAGCGTTAGATTCGACGGGTTCGAATTCGGCGGGTTGTTGAGCTGAATAGGCGAGGTTGTGAGCTTCCATGCTTCGTCTGTATGGTCCGCTTCCGGAGTAGGAATTGGACGCCCAGCCGCCGGTGCTGCCGGAGTTCCAGTCGGCGACAGGAGCCTGGAAATTAGAGCCGTTATCAATAATTCGGTTGAAGTAATTGTTGAGGAGGTCTCTATCTAACGTTTCCCACCGTCAGGCTATCATTTTAATGACGGGGGGGATGAAGAGTAGTTAGAAATGTAATTACCTATAAAGGTAGCGAGCAATAGAGGAACACATTTTGTTAAATCTAGAATCACCATTCTACTATTAAGTTTAACTTAACTTATTACTCTACGACGTTTCTTGTATACGTTCTTATCATAGGTTAGATATGTCATTTGGCAAGTATAAAAAAAATTAATAGAAAAATTACTGTTTGAAAAAAAATGGTGTTTTTGAAATACCTACTGTATTTTCGTAAGCTATGGTAGTAAAGAAATAGTTTTGGAGTCTAATTTCTTGAATCATTTATTTAATTATTCAATTATTATTATTGTATTTAAATATTACGATTATTTATTCTTGTTATATTTATATTGTATTGCTATCATTCATTTTACTCAATTTTTCGGTTCGAATTCGAGTGATATCAAAATTAGCGGGGTTTTCCACTCAAATATTTAATTGATCTAGGGCACAGAGACAGTCTCGCCATTCTCTTAGACAGTTGATACTGTAGTAGAACTAACAGTAAAGAACGAAAATGGGAATTCAAGAATACGCTTCACGATTTCTTAGTTAATTACTGATTGGATTATACTTATAATTATTAGCTATGATTAAAATGAACGAAGAGATCCGATGAATTGATAATGAATTGAGTATGCCTCCAAAGAGACTAGATTGAATCCTTACGCTTCCCATGTACCTAACGCTTTTTTTCTTTTTTTTCTTTCAAGTAACGGATTAACGATGTTTTCAAGCTGCATCTTTTACCCACAGACGAAATTACCTTCTACGAACCTGTCCCCGTGATGTGGCCTAGGGATCGAGCGCGTTCCACTTAATAACTAGTCGGCATATCAATGTCAAGGCCGGACGATCGTTTCGGGTCAGCTCTTCTTTTTATTTCTGTTGTTGTGTTACGTTCTACAGTACCTGTTTATTGAACAGCATCCCGAGACTAAAAACACTTCGAACGAGTTTTGTTACCGATCGAGGTAGCACGATTTCGTTGCTGTGATTTTCAAATCGTCAAGGATTATAAAGCGGAATTAATCCATAATAATTTTTATGACTTAATCGAATGAAATGGTCGTTAATTTTCCTGGAGCCTAACTAAGAAACCCGAAACTACGAGAACTTAAATATTGAAACATGTACGATGATTAATTTTATGTGAAAGTATTCATTGACGACCTATCAATGTATAATCAGTTCTTTCGAAAAAAAAATTTTATTTGAGTTTTTAATCTAAGCGAGACCGGATTTGCTTTATCGATTCCCATCTATGATTAAGGAAATATAATGCTGTATAGTTGCCTGAAATCTATTTTCTACTAGGAAAAAATAGGAACCCATTAAACCCTACTTTCTAAGAAAAATCGTCAAAATAATTTACCTTCTTCACTTTCTATACCTACGTTCTTTTTGGTTTATTATTCAATAATAAACCATTGTAATCGCCCAAGAAAAAAAAATTTCTAACCCCCCCTCAAAATTTGATGTTTTACGTTTCAAGGCATGTAGAATCCGAATATCCAATAAAAAAAATTCTGTCCGTCCGCCGTACGCCGTCCGCCGTACGCCGTACGCCGTACGCCGTTAGCAGTTTTCCGGCCAAACTGTAAGAGCTAAAAATTTGAAATTTTCACAAAAAATCAATCTTGGTCCCACGACGGCCCAATTCTTGAACCAACTTGCTAGCTCAATTTTAAGGTTTTTTTTGGGGGGTTTTGAGGGGGAGAAAATTTATATTTTCTAAGGTTTTTCAGAAAAATGTGTACGTGGTATCAAATTGTATAGATTTTTGGATGCTGAATCGAATGAGACCATCGCCGGGTCGATAGCTTTATTGGTTCTCGAGTTATCGCAGCTTTTGTGCCGAATTTGGGAGATTTTCATAAATTTGGCATTAGGGTATAACTCGAGAGTTCTTGTAGCTATAAAAATCGTTCTATACTCATTGGAATGGTCGTCAAACACTCTCTCCAGCTGTATCGTTAGGCAATAAGTTTAGCTTTTAATTAGGAAATTAAGAAAAATAAAAATGATTAAAATTACAATAGTTGCTACGGAATTTTCTCTCATAGTTACCATCTGTTTTCCGGTGGGAACGTTCACAAATGTTCGGAATATTTAAAATGACAAATGGATAGTCTTCTTAAATCAATATTGAAGCGAAATAATAATAAACCACTGTACAATCATTTGCAGCGTTTTTCGTTATATTACTGTATTTTTTCTATTTTATGTATATATATATTTTTTTTAATTTTATAAATAGCGGAATCACGTGTTTATGTTGACACCATGAGAACTGTAAATTATCAAAACACGATCCATATTCCCTATACTATACCTGTAATCATGAAATACAATAGGAAAATAGATGTTTTTCGTTCTCACCTTAGCGAAACCTCCGATACCGGCGCCGCCGCCGGTGAAGAATTTCTGGAAGGCAAGGATAGCTGCGATGACGAGGGCGATTTTGCCGATGAACAAAGCCTTAATGGCCATAAGACCGATAGCTCCAAGAGCCAAAGGAAGCAGCGTCACGAGTTTAGCTCCGACAAGCATAGCAATTGGGAGGATTTTCTTCTTCAACTTGGCACGTCCTGAAACAATTGAGTAAATTGGGATTTGCTCATAAAATAGGAGCTTATGAAGCATTTTTCTGATTTAATTGTAGATTAGCATTGTGAGTAGAACAGGACGAGAAGCTATGGAATAATGCTAATTCGAAGTAAAGTTTTCTACAATTTCATTGTCCCAATTCGAATCCACATTCTACGCTGCCACTAATCCCTCATCTGAGTTTTTGTTTAAGAAAAATTTTTTTGAGAGAGTTTTTGACGCTGCAATCGCATTTTTTAATTAAATTGTAATTTAATTAATTAATTTATTTATTTAATATAATAATAATATTAATTAATTATTATTAAATTAATTAATTTAATCAATTAATAAAATTGTAATTGTAATAAAATTGTCCGTTCAGCGGAATAAATCAATTGAATAGACGAAGGTAAAAGCTTGCCGCTTCCATTTGTATTACACACGACTAAGTTATTGCCGATGTCTCTGAATTGATAAAATAGGAAATAATAATATTGGCCCCTTTTCCAAAACTCTTACTTTCCAAAATTTTACTAAGCGGTAAATTTTCTACAACTTCTGTTTTATTCATTTCAGTCTCATAGGCTTTTTTCTTTTTTTGTTAATTTATAAGTAATGAGTATTTTTCTTTTAACCGGTAAGTAACCTACTCTTGTTTCAGCTTAGCTATTTTATTTATCCATCCTAATCTGATTAGCTCTCTCTCCGTTATTCATTATTCATCTTTATACGTCAAACTTTCATCCGAATTATCTCCCTACGCGCATATTCAAGCTTACGTATCCAATCACCTTGTTTAACTGGGCAGAAAAAAAATCATTTAAACTGCAATCAAATTAAAAACGAAGACCCTTGAGCGTGACGACTTGAATCGTCAAGATTCCACGCACTTGCTGCGCGAATCGCTGTTCCGTGAAGTCTCGACTGAAGATTGGCATTTATTCGGAAAGTTGAATACAAATGAAAGTGGATTGCAGATTAGGATGACGTGGGAGCGAACTTTCGATACTATTTTACGCCCAGGAAGCGGAAGTTGTCGGATGTTTATAGTCCGTTTGGTTTGCGATGAGCATTAATTTCCTTATAATCTTTCTGGACCGTGGGCCTGACGAGAAAATCATAGTCGATGTTGAGTTGACGTGAAGCGTATAGAAGAGCGATTTTTCGGGTTTAGAAAGTCGAAAATATGGTTTTTACCCTTGAATAAATAAAATAAAAATACATTCAATATTTACCGAGAATGATTTTAGGGTTGACCATGGTCAAATTCTTCGGCCAATTCGTCAATTTCAGGGATAGATATCCTCAATTTGAGGAGTTCTGATGTTTGCAGGGGAAGATGATGATAAAGATGGGTCAAAATGGTGAATCCTAGTTCATCTTGCTAATATAATCGGATTTTCCTTCTAGTTTTCTTTTTACTTTTTAAGAAACTTTTAAAAATATTAATATTGATCTATAGTATTTTTTATTGATTTAAAATTACACCGGTTCATTATAGTAAATGCTTGTCCCTTTTGCTCACCATTAGAGTTCACTGGGAACCTAGAATGGTGAACTGCGGTTCACTTTTATTACAATAGCCTCATGAAAATCATAGGAACCCCTCGATTTAATTTTTAATTAATTTTTTTTTTGCATCATTGAAAATTTCTAATTAATACCTAGATTTCTAAAGAATACCTAGATTTCTAATGAAAAAACAATTTCAGCAGTCAAAGAAAATTAACTTGTCGTAATTCCGTTGTCGAATATTACGATCGGATTTCTGTTGAGTTCTATTAATAGCTTTTAAGAACGTAACTGTAACCACTTTCGCACGCCTTTATACCAAATTGCTATCAGGCTCGGCGGCAGTCACAATGGACTATTAACAGAGTCGACGTTTTATGAGCAAATGAAAAGTGATCGCCACTTTCTCTTGTCTTTTTTCAACCGTGGATGAATGTGTCGGGTGTAATTAACATCGGATCAACCGTTCTAACAAGACGAGATACCGGCACGACGATAAATCGGCGGCTGAAAATTTGCTTCCTAACATTGTTTTTTCGTATCAATTTTTTTTATCCAATTTTTCCTACTACTTAAAATTGCACGCATTTTTCGCATATATTTTTATTTATTTTTTTAATTATCAGTCAGGGGGGTACTAGGTATACAAGGAGAGAAGAGAAAATCTTCTTTCCTCACTGATGATAATATTGACCGCTGCCTAGTAATCATTGTGCAGTAAGTTGCTGATCGCCCAATAGAGTGATAATAGATGATGTTACTTCTAATGAAGATATTCTATGTTGCCACCTATTAGCATTTGCGACTAATGGCAGCGACGTGGAAAAATTCTCACCCGCCTAATTCTGTGTCTGCCTACTAAAATCCTTTATCCAAAAAGTCATACATTATTTGCATATTCGTGAAAAGAGTTTCGATATGCTCCACTTGCATTAATTCGAGCTAATGATTTTTTTTATCCTGAGAAATCGCAGTAATATTCCACTATACTATTCCTACCGAACACTATTCGACTTTACACAATTATACAAAAAAATGGTAATTCACCTTCGTCCAATGCCCTCTGGAAGGTTTCAGGAGCATCCCTGGGCATTTTAACTTGAAGCGAATGGGACTGAAGGAAGCGCAGTGCTGAGTCGTAGGCGAGATCGAGAAGGCGATTGGACCTGTAAATTCGATCGGCTGTAGCATTTTTTTTTTCATTTTTAATTATAATCAGTTTCTACTGTCGCTTGTGAGGTAAATACTACCCGCTCTTAATTACGATTATTGTGAGTCCCCGATTACTAATGCTGCACCAAGTTTTTTTTTCTCTAACTCTTAATCAACTCGAAACTTTAACGATAATTATACTTTAATAAAGGGGCAATAAAAGAGAAAGGAATCGTAAAGAATTTTTACGAGACTTGTGACAGTAAAGTTGACGGCTAGAAAAAATGAAAATTACAACTGGGAGTTTATAGCGAGTCGATTTCCCACTTACATAGTTCAAACAGTGTAACAGTTTATCAAAGCGAGTAAAAACAGTCAATCTTTATACACGCAAGGGGGTTCTGATTCGAGAAACAAACGGTTGAAATCTGTTAACCGCTAGATTACCTTTCTTCGTTATTTTCGGGCAAGGATTCTTCGATTTGCTCGGGTGTCATCAGAGCGCGGCCTGCCCTGAAGTCATTTTCTTTTACCAATGTCACACCTGCAACATGAAAATTTTTTTCGTATGATTACTATGTAAACATGGAAGTAAAACAAATTCTTTGTATAATGATTATTCTTGTAATTCTGCTCTACGCTTTAATGCAAAATGAAAAATTCCTTGCTGAAAAACTGGTGGCAGAGACGAGTTTCACGTTAAGTGAGTTGAGTGAGTTAGTGTATAAAAATCGTAAATTAAATGTTACGGATTTTATTAAATTACGATGTGAATCAAAACAAGCGTTAAATTGATCTTTTTTGAAGTTGTAGAATACTATCGCGTTCTACTTTTGGATGCACGAAACGTATAAAATTCTCTTGGACTATTACCGTGTATAATTCTAGATGGAGCAGGTAACATTTTTTGAAAATGTAAGTCCAACGGTAATCGAATTTGCTTAAGTTGAAGACCTCTTACGTATTGAATCACTTTCATGATTTCCTACCATCATAATACTGATTTTCAATTGAATATACTTCACTTATAAAACATTTGACATTCCCGCATATGCTGACAGTCTTATTAAAATTGTAATTTGGAATAAAATCCTCATTAGCTTTATAATTAGTAGTCAGTACAAAACATTGGTACAAACAAGCAAACCTAGGTTTGTGTAGTTAAACGATAGCGTGCCCTTTCAAACGCAGTGCAGTAGAATTTTTCCAGTTACAATCAATCGTTTAGTCGTATCTATCTGATTTTTTTCTTAGAAATCCATGAAATTAGAGCGTGTTATTGGGCTCCACAAATTAAGTCTATTCCGGCTCTAAAATGGCCTCTAATAAGCCTCCGAATAATTGACTTAATCCTTTACATATGGTTCATTCATATCTTATTTAGACTCTGCAGAAGCCCTTTTTTCATTTAAAATCGTGGCCACTAAGACGATTCAGTTGGGCTCTATTATTACCGACCTTTACCGGAACTTCAGTACGTTCAATGACTACCAAGTGTATTTACTTTGATTCGAGTCATCCTTTATTGCAAAATGGAGTATGATTTTGAGGTCTTGCTCATCATGGATTTTCAAAATGCTTTGTCACTCGAAGCTGTTGATATTTTAAAACATCAATTTTTTTTTCTTTTTTTTTTTAGAGGATTCGGTGGATTCGGACTCAAGAGCTAACAACAAAATGTTCAAGAAACGCCCGATTTAAAATTGACGTATTCTTTGCTCGATCAAATCTGCTCATGTAAATTAATAAAATTAAAAAAAAAACTAATTCCAAACGGACAGCTTATTGGCATTCCTTTTAATGAATAGTCGAGCTCTTCTTTTGAGTTAAAATTAACAAAATTCCGGGGGTTGTGAGGTGGAGAAAATCCAGGCAACTCATTCTCTAATTCTTTATTCTGTGGACTTATGTGGACCCCTATGGCTCCACGTCGCCCCTGAATGGGCGAAAGTGCTCGGCCAGCTAATAAAGAATAGGAGAACGAGTCGCCTGTTTTTTCTTCGCCTCACAACCCCCGGACATCAAGAAATGCAACGAGAAGGTAAAGATTAATAAAATTGATTATGCCGATTTATTCCATTCGTTGGAAAGCCATTGGTTTCGTTCAGGACAGTAAGACACGCGACCGTAATACGCGGTTTAGTTTAAATGTCAAAATGTGAAGCTAGAGATAGGGTGCCGAAGATGACCCAATTGCGGTACCACAATCTCCGACCGAGAAGTCGATATTTTCTCAGCGCAGGTGTCACTTAGCCGAATTATACCTATTGTCACGAGTCGGATATTACATACCTCAAGTTTTTTGGTGGACCAAATCAAATGGTAACCGTTCAGGTCAACTCTAAAGGAAATAACCGTTCATGAACGACTGAAATCTGGCCAAACTTTCGTTATAATCCTCCATTTCCTCCATTTTATACCTGCAATCTTGGAAATTACGGTTAATTTTACTGTAGTAATATTCCCTTACTATAGTAGCGGGTGGGCCAGTTGAAACGCCCGCTAAGGGATCCCCAATATCGAGCAAGAGTTGGCAATATCGCAATATTTCATACCATCTAATTTTGTGTTCGGAACTATAGTAGTGCTTATTCTGTATAGTTACCTCGTTAGTTAAAACGATTTGATTGTTAACTGCCAAATGTGTAATCGCAGGTATAAATTGTCATTGAGCAAGTGGTTTATATTCGTAATGATCTCCTAATGTGTTGTCTATACCCTGGATCACTAGTTGATTATTTTTCGAAGAAATCTCGGAAAACTGTTGAGCATTTTGCATTACTTATGTTTAGAGTTGACTAGCTAAAATGAAAATAGAGGTATAGAAGCGAATCAGTCTAATCAAAGTAAGGTTTTGAAATTCAATTGCCCAGAAAAATCAGCGTTGTGATTGGTAAGTTTCTGAAGTCATAAAAATCCTAGCTCTTCTACTGCTCTCCACCTGTACTAAGTACTCAAGCCGTTTTACAAAGGCATATTAATGCCTGATACGGCTAAAAGGCTCTCCAAAATATTAATTAATCTGATTTGCCACTTTTCCTCAATTTCACGCCCTAAAAATATGTACAAAAATACATTTAATAACAACCGAATATTTTATCTCGAAATTTCCGATCAAGGAAAGATAACTGTTGTAAAGCTCCGCGATCATTCTTCAGAAACTATAACATCTCCCTAGATCTCTGACTACAATGTCACAGTTACTTTCGACTCGAGAGAGTCGAATTATTAGCATCGAGGACGACCATCTTGTCAGCCTCTTCACATTTATCAAACCTATTTTTCGTCCCCTTCGGAACAACTCTAAGTCAGTAGGCCAAGCGATCTTAGAATCCTTCTTAGAATCCTTCTGACAGCGCGCTTCATTTGTTTATCCGAGTATGATTGATCGAAAATGCAAACCGTTGGGTCCTAATTTTCTCCGATTAGTATTCGCTTTCATGAGCACCTTTTCGGATCACATGGTATTGAAAACGGATGGTTCTTCATTCAAAGAAATTTCACCGGAAAGCTAGAAATGAATGTGGAGCAAAAATTAACTAGCTGGAGTATAAAAAATAATGGAGACACTTGCTCCATTATTCGAATAATTCATCGTGAAAAACGCGAAAAAATAAATTTTTGTTAAGTTTTGACTGAGATTTGGTAATGAACGCAAACCAGACAATATGGATATTTTAGAGCGACAAGATTACGATTGCGAATGTTTCGTAACATATTACTTCGTAAGGATGAATTGACCACTGTTGGTCATCGTAAGCTACAATAATTGTTCGCCCAATTATTTTTGCCATTTCCAATCCTAATTTTTCCTTTTATTCTCTTCGTTTCTGTTATTTCTTTTCTTATTTTCTCTTCTATTTCCTTTATTTATTGTTTTTTCTCGAAGTGATTTTTTTACTGTTCGCATGAGTATTATTTTTGTAATGTTATACCTCCAATGAAACCAGTTTAGATGTTCAAGAAGTAAATTAACTTTCATCAGGATGAATTCAGAAAATTGAAATCAAATTAAAAAATAGGAAAGACTAAAATTTTCTGAACTTCAATTGAATTGTCTCTGTGTTCCAGTATTTTACTAAATTAAAATGATTTAGAACGAATGATGGACGATCTAGATACAACAATAGACTGATTTTTCTTTTTGCTAAATAATCTTGATTCAATTTCAACTTTCAATTGAGTATTAAATGTCCGTACAATTCTATCCAGGTAGGCTAAATGTAGGCATTGGATTATTCTAGTTGTTTAAATCATTAATTCAATCGTCAACCGATGGCTAAGGATAACGTAATGTTTATACTCAGAAATTTTCATCGCCGGAAAACATTTTTTTTTTCTTCAAGATTGACCACTGATCATTTGAATAATTATCCTCAGTATCCTAATAATCTTACACTAGGCGAATTGATCCTCACGATAGTTCTTCTGATATGATCTGTTATTCCCTGTTTTGTGAGAGGAAAAAATATTAAAACGGAGATTGCCTTCAAGGTTTAGATAATTATTGATTGCATTATTGAAAAAAGTTTAACTGTCGATCCATATTTTTCCTTCATTTTAACGTAGTGAATGGAAGTATTGAGTTCGTCCGGAAATTCGGATCCGAAACGAAGGTGAATTAGGAAGAAATTCATAGCACTACGCCCAGAAACACCTTCTGTACAAGTGTCCGTCTGTTCGAGGTAAAAAATCGTCGTATTATCTTCCGTGAGTAGCTTATTTTGAATTTGCCGTTGTTGAATTCTGGACAAGACGACATGACAAGTTATGAAATTTTGTCGCTATTTTCTGATATATTTTCTGATTGTTCTAGGCCGCAGAACTCAATTTGTTTGAACCATCCAGGACTTGTATTTAATTCTGAGGTCATCGGATCATTTATGCTTCTACATAAAGCTGGCAGTAGTTTGATAACTTGAATATTACTCTGTGCATATATTTCCTTCCTGTTTTGTCAAGTCTACATTCAATTTTGCAATCTCTGATGAGGAAAGCCGAGATATAACGTTTCTTGATCCAATCACTACATAAAATCGCTCTTGCATTTTTTAAAAATACTACTCTCGAATTTTTAACTCACCTTCGAAAAGCGGTATGTCGCTCATTCTTGCCGCCCTGTCGAGTGTGGCGATAGCCCTGGCTCCGAGACATGTCGTCACGTCCGACCGCGAACTACAATCGGCCAACGACGACGTCGAATCTTCTATCCGATTGTCGGCGACGGCGGCCAACGTTAAAGCCGGGACGACGAGAAGTACGAACAAATAGGAACCGGTCATGGTGATTATGGAGTAGTCGGAGCCGAATGTGAACCGAATGACGAGACAAACGAGAATGAACGCTCATCCCCTCGCCCGCTTCGCTGTTATATACTAAGGCCCAACGTCGCCTCCTCTCGTCTTCGAGCTGTAGCTAAGAGACCCACCCCTCAGACTCCGAAACGTGTACTCCTCCTTGTCTCCGGGTTGGTGCATCTTGCGTAAGCGAAAGTCGAATTTGAGTAAACAAAAAATCGAGCTCGAGAAGAAAATATGTGTTGGAACTTGTTACATCTCTACAACTAGATTAACTCTCGCTTTCTTGTTCCAACGCTTGAAGAGTGAACGATTATTTTCGAAATTTTTTGACCCGCTAATGAGAAAGATTAGAATCGATGAAGTTTTCGTATATTTCGGTGTGACTAGTGGAAACAGCTCGAGATAAATGATCAGAATGTCACTAAATACCAACATAATTATGACTAAAGTCACTTCCACGACTAATTAAATTTGTGATCTAATTCGAGTCTCAAATTTGAGTTCCCAAATGTGAATCTACGAATGATGATTGTGGCCTCCAATTGAAGTCAAGTGTTCCTCGTGTTCTACAATTGAATTCTGACTACGTGGCCTATAAAAAAAATTTTTGAGAGCGTCAATGTCCAGTCTCTCAGAAACCCAACAATTTTTTTAGTTGGAAGGAAACCTTCTGTCAAAATACGTCGACATATTCCGTAGAAATATTACATGACTATTATTAATGAGGAATGACTAGGGTTGAGTTAATTACATTTAACTTAGTATAATAATATCACAGGCTGTTGTTGAGTATATGCAATAAGTTTGATAATAAATTAACCGTAATAAGGTTTATAAGTTAGAATACAGTTTTTTTTCATTTTCTTTGTCCGTTGGTGTAGAATAGGAGGTGGAATCGCTATCCCAAGTAAGTTTGTTCACTTTCCTTATTCATTGCCGGCCTTCCATTTTTGATCGTGTGAATATTTTCTAGTATTATCCGACTTATAGTGCGACGATGCTAGCCAACTGATTTTCATTTTACTCGAATAAAATGAGCAATGATGAGGTAGTCGCCACGTTTATCTCCCCTTCATTCCAATAATTGGGTGAAAAATGTTATAGGAATGAAATTAGTTGTAAAATCGGCCCCTAAAGTTTTACCGTTTCCTTCTCGGACACCTTGTAACATGACTGCTGGCCGACCCTTCCCTACGTCTCCATTTAATTTACGACCAAAAGCGTCCCATGACATTTTTTTTAGCCCACCAGAAAAACCACTTTTTAAGTTTTTAATTATTTTTCGTGTTTTGACCTTACTTTAGTAAAATGATCATAGCTCGCTCAATTTGACCGCAAAATCAAATTTGATCACACCGTTGGAGAGGGCGTAAAATTTCCTGTCCTTCTAGTGCCAAATAAATGTTTTTTGATAGTTGAGACGTAATGGCTTGAAATGTTCACCATAGCTTTTCTTGGCCTGAAGGCTCAATTCTTTAGCCAACATTTCTTTCCATCGCTGTTGAGATTGAGGGGGAGAAAAACATGGTGACTTGTTCTCCTGCTTTTTATTAGCCTGCAAAGCACTTTCGCCCCTTCGGGCATCATCACGGATTCGTAGCACCATTCCAAATGGAAAGATGAAACATAGTTCCTTCCCATTTTGTTTATGCCTTTTCAATTTCTTTCAAATGGAGTTATTTCAAGTTGCTTTCATCCAACGCTTCTTAATTCACGACACTCATGTATCCGATTTATTCAGGAGAAACCTGGAGAAATCCATTTTTCCATCATGTCCATTTATGATCCGTCTAGATGTCCTTTTTCTTGATTGGGAAAGGAGGGAAAAAGCGAGAAATATGCATTAAGAGTGGAAGGACAGTGTGCGACCCTAGTAATGAAAATCGCGAGTTACTTGCCATAATAAACCTTTCAAATGAAATAAAAAGAAAACAAAAAAGGCTAACCATTCGACGAGTTGGTCTAGCGAATTGAGCCGTCAGGCCATGATGGTGAAAATTTCAAGCATGTAGGTTCTAAAGTTTCTTCAGAAAAGTGTTGATAGTGGACGGATCGAATTTTTACATTGGATATCCGGATTCTGCGCACCTTGAAACGTGAAATATCAAAGTTTGAGGAGCTAAAAAAATTGTTGTTCTTGAGCTATTGCAACGGTTTCTTATTGAATTACATGTAAAATACGATTTACGCTTGAAGCAGGCGAGTAGCTTCCTACAGGATTGCCGATAGTTAAATTTTAATGTTAGATGTCACATTTATTTTTTATTATTAGTATACTGTTTTCTGTTGTCTGATGTGCGGCTGTATATTTCAAGGGTACTAATTACGTATAGGGATGTGAAATGCTCATTCGGCTGACTCAATAATTATTAAACTAACGATCGCTTTCAACTGCATTTTCGATTAACGTTCCGCATCAAAGTCAGTAAAAATTCATCAATGATTTGAGTGGTGAAGGTTTAGAGAATAAATGACATGAATTGACTCTCTCCCGAGTTCTTCGCTATTATCCGTGTTATAATATGTCCCATGCTCCTCAGTCAATGGCCTTCTATTATTTTATGGAGCACTTTGAGCGAGTTTTCGAATAAAAATTCGAGTAACTTCGATGGATGCATTTCTTGAAAGGCATTTCATCGTTCATCACGCGGCTATTACGATAAATTTATTGCCACTGGAACATTTTATCGCTGCAAAAACAAATTAGCGGACTCGAATGAGGAGTTGGAATCTGAAGAAATTGTATCCTGTTCCTTCAGTTCAACATGTACACAATATCTAACCTTCCAATAAAAATGATATTGAGTTGATGATGGTTTTTTCGAACTATCGGTCAATTTAGCGGGCATGCTTAGAAATCTGATTTCTCGCGGTAATTTGTGGGTTGTGGTTGCTTTAATACATTATTACTTCTATGATTTCGTAATAAATGGAAGTATTTTGATCGTCCGAGAAGTCGAATTTTGAACAGAGGTGAATTCAAAACAAATTGTCGTAGTACTATACTGAGAAACTCGTTTTAAACCGTGTGTCCGTGGTATAGAACCGACAAAAGTTGCTGTATCTCTTTGGAAAATGAATGAAATGGGAGAGTTGAGGTCTTGAAATGTTCGTTGTGGTTAGCAGATGACGCTTGATTTTCCATCTATTGGCTCATATACAGTACTCCCACGCGATTTATATTGTTTTTTATTTTATTTTATTTTATTATTTTATTTTATTTTATTATTTTATTTTATTTTATTATTTTTATTTATTTATTTATTTTTTTGGTCCTGTAAAATGATTTATTTTACAGAACCTTTACTGTAGAGTTAGGCTCACACACCACAGTAGCATAATTTACCTACGTTTACCTACGTTTCAAAACCATATCTCATCAACTTAATCATATCACATTTAAAATATAATAAATTTTCTTTACAACGGTATGCATCCGTCTGAATTTGCGTGTGAAATCGAGAACTTTGTGGCGATTTTAGTGAGGTTAGGTAAAAATCACGACAGATTTTGTAAGTTAACAGAAATTGGAAAATTGGAGGGTAGGTAAACACTATAGGGTAAACTTTTTGATTAAAATTAGTTGATAAAGAGGATACGTGGTTGAAGTACGTTGCACCTTGTATTTTTTTTCAACTTTTCGTTAACTCAACTTTTTCTAACAATTGACTCTTCGGTTTTTCCGAACAATCGCAATGATCGATGGAAAATTTTGCGGTTTCGCGAGCCGAATAAATTCAATATTCATGAATCGATTCTTCATACAAAATGCTAACGAGTTGAAAGGGAAAGTTGCATAGGAGGAACAATAGCTACATGAGTCAGAACGGATACCGAGATCAAATCGGGTCGTATTTCAGGGATCCATTGTTTTCCTGCGAGTTTCCTTCTTTAAGAAGGAATACACGCAGAATAGTCGAGGAACCGAAAAAGCGGAGTAGATCATAGTATAATTGATGGAAAGAGTATTCCGTTTAGGAATAATCTGCCGATTGATAACCGAATTTTAGAAAGGTTATTAAAGAATTCGATCGTCTCGGTTGATCTATAAAACTGATCTTTTTCTTAGTTTCATTTGTCTCTCGTTTTTTTCTTCGGAAATGCATCATCGTCCTCTAATCCGTCAGACCTTTCTTGTTCATCTCTGTTAAACTGGTGAACAGAGTATTTTTATTTGCATTCTCTCGCAGTGTTTCCACATATAAGTAGCATTTTTCTTGCGCTGCCGGACATTATCTAAATCGCTTGCTTAGGTCATCAAACTTTTGATTCGCGTTATCCCCCGTTTCGTTCGACTTTTTTATTTTTAGATCACGATCACGCGCTCATCCGGTTCCGTCTGTATTTCTCCCTTCATGCCAATTTATCTAAATCGGAACCGGACGCCTCCTGCGAATCGATCGCGAACTCTTTCCTCCATCATTGTGTCATACAATATCCTGCGAGATCTTTGAGCCGAATCACAAAACCGCTGAAACTTTGAGTAGCCATGCGGACCATTTGTTCGAATTCTAATCTTGGAGATCCAAAAATAGTTTGTCTTGAACGATATAACATTCGAAACGCTCGAAGGAGCTCTTGTTCTGGAAAATTTTGAACTTGGTGATAGAAAATTCGATACTTTTTTATTTCCATTTTTACGTAGTAAATAGAAGTTCTGCAATCTTCCGAAAAGTCGAATTCGGAAGAAAGTTTCATTGCACTAGTGTGAGAAAAACTTTCTGAACAAGTGACTGTATTTCCGTCCGTCTGTGGTATAAAAGTGACAAAAGTTGTCGTACCTCTGTGAAAATGAATGAATGAAAATAAAGGTTAAAGAAAATGTTTATCAAATGAATGTGGAAAAACCGTTACCAGTTTTTGGATAACACACAATACTTCTGAAGTAAGCATTTTATTATTTTTTTTTCTACATTGATTTTACAGGCCATAAGAGTCAATATTTTGGAAGTGTTGAGGTCTTAAAATGTTTGTTGTGGTGAGCGAACGACGTTTGATTTTTATCTATTGGCTCACACACCGTACGTCTACGTGATGAGTTTTATTCGCTGTTTCACCTTTGCATATTTCGATTTTTACAGGCTGAAAAAATCAATATAATATATTTATGTATGCTCAAGGGTTTGAAATTTTTGTTACGGCGAGTAAATGACGGCTGATTTTTATCGTTAGTGTCACTCACCGTACTTCCACGTTATTCACATTTTTCGTGTTTATTCTTTTTTTTTTTTTTTTTTTTTTTTTTGCGATAACTCGAGAACCACTCGAGTTAGAGGTATCGACTCCGTTATGGTCTCATTCGATTCAGCGTCCAAAATCTATAGGAATTGACACCAAACAAACGTTTGTCCAAAAAACCTTCGAAAATACGAAATTTACCCCCTTAAAAACCGATTTGGCTAAAGCAGATTGGTATTGGTGAAAATTTCAATGATGTTGCTTTTATAGTTTCGTCTTAAAAATGTCGGCGGACGAACAGACATTTTTTTATTCGATATTCGGATTCTACGTACCTTGAAACGTAAAATGTTGAATTTTGAGGGGGGTTAGACATTTTTTTGTGAGTGATCGCAATGGTAAGTTATTGAATAAGAAACCAAAGAAATCAATCCATTAAAATTCAATCACACCGAATCCAGTTTTATGTAATTTTTATAGTCATCAATCAATTTTAAATACATAATTTGGACCCCCTAGAGTAGAGAAAAAATCACAAAAAGTACCGCAAGTAACGTTAAAGAGGCAAATATTTCAACAGATGGATATTAATTCCGATTGACGAACGTGGTAGTTGAAAATGCGGATCGAATAAATAAAGGCGAATTTTCGATGTTACTCCGCGTGCCACCCCACGCGCGTGCCACTTGATGTCCTCCCAGAAAAAGAACAGTGTGAACCGATAATGCTAACAGAGAGTGAATCCGTCTATAGGAGTGGTCCTCTTGTTAATGAGAGGACTCGATACCTTTGTCGTCGCTGTTAGTCACTTTCAAGCGATGTCCCAAATAGCTGAGACTGTTAAAGCTAAGACGCCCTAGACTGAAGATGATGGAAGGAATGCGACGTTAGAAATATTACAGTCGAGATGGAATCGATTTCTTATAAAATACGGATTATAATGGAAAAAACTGTATTGTTGTGTTACCTACCGGTAACTTATTGTGATTAGAGAAATTTCAATACCTAGGCAACTGAACAATTGTCATTCAACTGTTGAGGGATACGTTTCTTGTCCTGGATTTTCAGCTGGCCATACTTATACATTCTTTCCCTCAGTAAATCTCTGCGCGTGAGAGGAAACCGTGTTTTTGTTTTCCTTAGGTAAATCAGGGCGCGCAGTACGGGAGGGAATTCGGTGAGGGATGAAATGTGAACTTGATGGAAAAACGAAGATGAGCCCAGATAAGTGATGGCTCTGCGTATTATATTCGCAAGAATGTAAAAAATGTCCGAGTTGGGTAAAAAGTTACATAAAACTAATATTTGGTATGGGACGTTATTATGCCCTAAATTGCAAGATGATCGTTGGAAAATCCGCAAGATTCTAAGTCAGGCGAAGTATCTAAAATCACTGGTAGGAAAGTGTCTTAATTCATCCAAAATATTTTATATAGGGGTGGTTATCCAAATTATGAAACGGAAATTAAGATATTTGAGAATAGTTAAGTATTTTGACCCGAAAATAAAAATTGAAAAAGATTTCGGCATCCACATCTACTTGTTTTGTCAAAAACCACAGTCGGACAATTTTACCAGTGAAAAATCTAAATTGAGAAAAACTAGCAAGACAAATTTCACTGCAACGCCGCTGACTGGTTTTACCTGCCGAAAAAATTGTTCTCAATTTATTTTAGACATTTTCAAGGCGACGCGACGGTTGACAAAGCGATCGTTTCCCTGTGTGATGGTTGCCTAGGAGACAGTTTCATATGACAGACAGTCTCATGGAGACAGATGGACAGATGGAGGCAGTTTCATGTGAGACCAACGATACAACTATAGTGACCTGTTGAAAATAGAATTATAATTATCATTATAGAAGAACTAATTAAAAGAATTATAATATGAGTTTGAATATTTTTAGAACGCTTCTTCCATTGAACAGTTATCTCAAACTCAACAACCTCCCATTTCACAGGGTAAACACTTCATGAAAACTTAATTGTAACTAATTTATTTCTGGCTATTACGACCATGGCCATTTTATTACCACGTAAACTCGCAACGGCCGACAGACGTACAGATGAATTGATTGCTGTTAAAAATGTTCCATATTCCGAATAATAGTTACTTATCATGACTTCTCATCCTGTTGATTGTTAATTTAACTCTTATCACCCCTCCTGATAGTATTTCTATTCACAATGAGTTCCGATCCAATCTTTTACGCTTACATAATTTCTCGATCGCCAATCGGCCGTAGAAATCGTCGATTCTCATCGTTGTGGAACTCGAATAATTTCAACCGTCAGCTTATCGTGCTAATTGCATGACATAATTGCGCTTTCACTCATTGAACTTCATCAGATAACGAACTTTGACAATTGCCCGTCAACTGTTGGCGAGGCTGCTGCAAACGTTTGCAGCGGGAGAAAGCTGCTGCGATCTTATGAAACGTGAAATTTATGAACTGAGCCAAAGAGACCATAGCTGCCAGTTAGTCACGGTTCACGGAACGCAGTGTTCATCCTCGGTCCGCTGTGTTCATCCTGTCTGTGTCATCCGACGATAGAAATTAATTATTCTCTTTTAGACTGTTGAGGGAGTAACTGGTTTTGGTCGAAGACAATTTTTTTTTTTTTTGAATTTCCGAAGAGGTTAGTTACGTTGAGTTTAGTCGTATGAAGGCAAAATATCGAAGAAGAATTGAACTATAATAGAACTATGCATCGAAATGTATTTACATATTTTTTTTAATGATATCTTTTTTTGCAAAAGAAATTAATGGTTTGTTGGCCAGCCAATTCAGAGCAAAAGGTAGCTATCAAATTTGCTATTGAATTTTCCAAAAAAAGGAATATAATTTAGCTTTTTTATTTTTAAATTTTATTTGTTTGACGTATTTTTCACGCTAAATCGAATGAGATTAAAACGGGGACGGTTTTATATTGTTCAAGGCTGAAAGTATTGTTGTAATTATGCGTAAAAGTAAATTATCTCAATGATCCCAGGTATCGTTCTTTCACCGCTTTTAGTGGTGTGGGCCTCTTAAGGATCTGTAAGATAACGTGAAGGGTTATTTAAGTCATTTTCCAAACAATATCAAGGAGAGCTCAGCTAGAGCTGCACCTGTCTTAAAAATGGAAATAATTTATATGTTTTGGTTACCGAATCGTTATTTTATTCTATACACTCCGCTTATTCCTTGTATTCTAACATGTATAAGAAATAATCGCCTCTACGTGGTTTGAGAAACGTTTAAAAAATGGTTTCAAGAATTTGACGAAATTCCTGTTCAGTCTCTATTTTCATGTTTCTTCCCGCCTAAAAAAAATTGTTTGGCATTAGCTAGGAAGGAAATTAACGCTCTTTCCAATATCGTAATAAAATTTAAATTTGCATGCAAAGTAAGGGCGCTACGACCATTCTAATAAGTATGGACGAAAGCACGAAAAATAATTTAAAAAGTAGTGAAGTGGAAGTAGTAGTGCATGAGTAAAACATGCAGGAGAGGGGTCGGCCAAAGCTCATTTTATACCCTGTAGATCACCCTCGGCCAGTGTTAATTTACGGAGCTGTCAGGGGCAGCATCCCTAGCTAGAATTATTGCTAATTTGTCCAGGTTATTTGCAAAAATGAGGTCAGTTACGTGCGATGACCGTACACTTTCGCCGATGTCAATATTATGATCTAACAGGGACGAGCCGGTAACTGAACTTCGAGCTTGAGCGTCCGGATCCGGGAGCCTTCCTCGCACCGGTTGAGTCACTATCCGTTGAACAGTGCGGGAGAAAACTATTGCATCAGGCCGTTTGAAAAGAGATGCGCAGCAAGGCGGAAGGTGGCCAAGTCTGAACACTAGGTGGCTTGAATGATTCAGATAAAGGTCGGTGCTTTCTCCCCGGCGAATAATAAAAACAACTCGGGGCGGAATTTGACTCCTGATCCGGCCGACTGACCTATTCAAGCAGAAGATTGGGGCGATCCTATTTTCCTGATCATCAGGTTCATAAACGGTTAAAATATCTCTGTTCCATTACAATGTCTATCTATTACCAAACCAATTATAAAATCGAGAAATTAAATATTGTCATCAGATTGAGCCGGCGCTGACATCTCCATTATTACCCGTTCGTTCAGCATAGCATTTTCTCCTATTCGGACATCATAAGGGTTGCCTGCCTAGGCTGGAATCATTTGAATCGATTGGAATGATTATATTCAGAACAATAAATTGAGTTTAAGGAGCCAAAAGTGAACATGAGTTTAGCGAATTGAACGGTTGATAATCTGGAAAACGCTTATGATTAAGAAGTCCATCCACTTGTTATAGTAACCTGTCCAAAACATTTGTGCACATTTTCACCGATGAATAGCCTGGCAACTGTAAGGGAAAACTCCCTTGCAAATATCGTGATTTGGTTAAAGAATTGAGCCATTGTCAGGCACAGATTGATTTTTTCGAAAATTCCTAATAATTATGTAGCTTTTACTGTTTCTTCAACGCGTTGACGGCGTACGGACGGAAGTTTTTAATATTTTTATTGAATAGTTTGATTCTACATGCCTTGAAACGTGAAACATACAATTTTGAGAGGCTGTTCGATTTTTATTTGTGACCGATTAGGTAACTGATGGTTTCATAGATGGTCAGTGAAGTATACGATTTTTTTTTAAATTCCCTATGAGAATACGCCATTTCTAATCTCAATATTACAAGCCAATAGTAAAATTGGCTTCTCATATTACATCTTACAAGTGTCTCAAATGAACATCCCGGATTTCCTCCCTCGAATATGGGTATCGTAATGATCGCGTGGGGTTCGATGACGAAGGTCCGAGATCCCTAGGAGCGAGGATTATGCAATGAGAACATAAAAGCTACTCGGAGGGAGCGACAAGAGGAGAAATGGGCATGAACGAGTCGAAGCCGCGGACTCCGGGTGGTTTTGTTCCGTCTTCAGCCGAACCGGAACTAGTCCAACCCGTGGGCCATACAGAACGTAATAGTTTCTTCACGCTCGTCCGACTAGTTAGCATAAATTGGCTTGCGACATCGAACAGCCCGGCAGTTTTCGTAGCTTTAGCATTACTTGTCATAATTACAATTTTGCGCTTGCGTTAGAGTGTCAAGATATCGACGATTTAAAACGTTGGATCTATTATTGAATAATTAATTATTACACCATCGACGGACCATCCATGAACATCGAATTAATTAATAGTTCACCATACGCGCAATATTTTGATATAAAATTTTATCGGACACTTTCATAAAGTTTCGTCATCGCAAGATTCTTGATGCTTGATTTTTATCGTTTCTCTCTCCGTTATAAAACGCCGTATTTTCAGTCTGTAGGATGAGGTTTCTTATCTTTCTATTACAGTATTGATTCCCATCAAACTAATGGACTACCACAATAGCAGTGAATTGTAATTTTATATCAAAAAGTCCGATTTCAATTCTAGATAGATAATATTCCCTCGTCAATTTCTTAGCGAGCCACTTCGGTATTGTGATCTTGATACTATTCGAACCCAAAAGAATATTGATTGGGACATTCAAGATGCGAAAAACGGCTAGAGCAGTTCTCGGAGCAGCTAAGGTTGTATACCACGGCTTCTGTATTTACCTCTTGTACGTACTCACGTTCACAGACTCGACGCAAAAACATATCCTGTCTAGCCGAGTTGAATTCTTATTCGGATTAGCACAAATCCACGGCAGCTATTTCGTCGTTCGTAATTTTTTCCTATTATTATTATTTCTCATTTTTTTCGAATAACCGGTTTTAGAATTGAAGACCGAACGTGGTTTCATTTATTCCAGGGAGCTTATCTAGAGTTGTACGAGCTGGTGCACAGGGGAACGTTCGAAAGGCAACTAAACGAAATAAAATTCATCATCCCTGATAGCGTAATGAAAACGAACCGAATTAAACACATTAGTAAGTTGGTCATTCCATCACAAAAAATATTCATGAGGGTTTTCTGCTTATTTGATTATTATAGGTTTGAATTATTAAAAATATCCAGATTATTGAAATACTGCGATCGTAACCATACTGCGTTACGTTTTAATGTAATCGCTTAATTTCTTCTTTACCAGTGGCTTTCGTCGGCATTTTTTCCGTGAACCTCTACGAACTTTTGAAATTCAAAGGAAACGTTAGCGTCGTTATTCCATACTACTACGGCTTGTATTGTGTCCTTTCAACTAGTTTGAAGCTGTTGACTTTGAATGATGCTACAGTAAATCGGATCGCAACGCTTAGGTAATGCTCACCTGAGCGGTCATTTTCTGACCCGCCTAATTTCTTGGCCGCTATTAAAGCGAAATTATTTGTTACTTTATTCGTTCAATTGTCTTGTCGGATATTGTTAATGTTATGTTCGTTTTGTAGACGCGTGAATGATTTTTCATTAGGAACTCTATTAAGGAGGGCGTAGAAGATTTGCCGCGCGTCCTCAGCGAATACGTCGAAGCGCACCACAACAATAAATTCATCAATTCGATTTATTCGCCGGCACTAATCGTGATCTGCGTTCTATTTTTCGTCCTCATGTCCATTCAAACGTATTTTTGCATCAGCTCATTCGTCCTGCGAAACGATCACATAGTTGCTCTCGCTTATTTGGCTAATATAATATTCCAATGCTTCGTTATCATCATCATCTCTAACTCTGGCGAGATGTTGAAGAACGAGGTTGGTCGAAGGATAGTGTATAAAACAAGTGAAAAATCTTGATCTTGTGTTCGAGCAAGAAATTTTGATTGATTATTTTTCTAATTAAAAACAGGAGCGGCTTTTCAACGATGAACTGCTCACTTACTCATTGAGTTTGCAACGTGGGTCGAAAAATGATGGACAGAGAGAAGAACGAGCGAAATACCAAGTACGAAAGTTGAATCACGGTTTCATGGTTATAATGGAAAGCCAACTGGATGGCTCTTTTGTCAAAATGAACAATAATTGACGTGGGATTTCACTGAAGGGCTAGCGGCGAGAATATTGATGTAATCACTAAATAACCGCACTAGTAAACTTGCATACACTATTTGGAACGACACGTATTTTTCACGTGTTTTTACGTTCATTGGCTACCTGGACAGCATTATAATTTTTCGGTTGGGAGCCGAGAATTTAACGGCCGAGTCTTATGCGAAGAGTTACCTCATTTCATTTCCTAATTTTCAGTTTGATTATTGCTCGTTATGGTTGTGATTACAGGACCTAATAGAACTTCATCTGATGTCTAATATTTCGATGGCAATGACCGTGTCCGAATTTGCCAACGTCGATAGAAAACTCTTTCTTGGGGTATGATATTATTCAGGCAATGAAACAATTAATTTCAGTTGAATACTAAATTTTTTCAAATTTATTTCTATCAAGATTCTACTTGAACCAGAGGCCTTTACCTGAAGAATTTTTACTCTGTACTTAGCCCTTCTTTTTTCAGACTCTTCATTTGAGAAACATGAAGAGTTAAAATAGTAATTCCTGTTACTTCCTAAAATTATTGAGGTTAGTAGTCAAAATATATTTTGAGCAACTACGTAAAAATCGTAGGATGTGATAGTAAGGAAAACACTATACTTCTGGAGTAAACTGCCGAAAAAATGGAACGGAAAATGATTAATTCGAAAGAGAATAGTTTGTAGTCACACAAGCGAGATTATAAAATTGAGTTATTTGACTATGATGAGCCCATAATTATTTTTAACGATGCCAACTTTCATGGCATTAGAGTCGCCAAAAAATTTTGAATCGAGAATGATAATTAATTCACAAATACCATTATCGATGCGTTGCAATCACTTCAAATATGGCCGCAAAGAAGCAGATATAATTGCTCAGACGCAGAGTAGGATAGGCTTGGATTACAAAATTGACTACAAACCAAAAACTTGTCCATTATTTTCGCCTAGCGGGCAAATACAGTTCCAGCATTTGATTACGACATTAGAATAATATTAGTGGTACACTGGTAAATAATTCTTCAATTGAGAAGTTTTCAACTTTTTGTAAGCTAACATTGCTTCCTCCTGCCAGTTGTTGGAGTCAGTAGTTTGTTGTATCTTTTCTTTTCTTGCTCCTGTGGTTCTGTAGCAAGTGAAGTTATTTCGAATTCGAATTTATGACAAAAATACAAAAATGAAATTTTGAATACAAAATACGAACGAATTTACACACATACATTTCCACAAGATTAAAACAAAAACTGAAAAATTGAAAATTGTTATTCTGTGCTAACTTGATCGTGAATTGATAACCTCTAGTCTGTTGCTAAGAATGATAGGCGCCATTTTCGTCGAATCGCCATGGAGAGCGGAGAAACTCCTCCTCTGAGCCTATCCTACCCCAGATCATGTCAATAAAACATAAACCTTCGTATATTTTTTGTGAGCTAATGTCACACTGATTGGACCACCTATTGAGAGATTATGCTCTCCATTTTCCATCGATACTATCGAAGTACATTTAAATGAGTTAATAAATTATAAAATTTAATTTGAAGGGTATTTGGGACTCTTCCTAAATTACGACGACCCTCACTTTTAAATGCCAACTTTAGGAACGAGAAACTCTGCATTTCGTCACTCTTCATTTCAGTCTTACTTTTCGGAAAAGAAATCCAATTGTAATGTGCGAAGTGTGGATTTTCTGTGTTGAGAATGAGTCTTTTGGAACGGGCAACCTTCATTTTTCGGCTCTAGATTCCCAACGATTTTATATTTTCCTAATGAGAACTTAAATTTATTTTGAGTCATTATTATTCTATGATTGCAGATGATTGGAGCTTCTTTTACGTACGTAATAGTCATCATCCAATTGAAGGGGCTCAGTTTAAGTGAAAATGAATAGTTTTTGAAGTGCGACAACGGATCAGGAACGCCCGCACGCCTGATTTCGTATCTACTACAGTAGTCCCTCATTTTCAACCCCTCAATGTCGCATAATACAATAGTATTAGAAGAAGCAGTGCAGTTGTATTACAGTAGAGTAGTGATGAAGTATGGCAAAAATTTTAAAACCTACACAAGTTGCACAATGTCAATTTCTGTCGTTACATGCTTATGATATAGCGTTTGATTTTTCCCCAATTCGATCAAAATCGCGGGCTCATTTTCCAATTCTTTGTGAGGTGGCTGTTGCAAACGAGGAAAGTAGGCTGTCATTGGCCAAAGAACCGATCCAGTGTGGAACAATTGGGTGCGAAACCTGGCATTGTGACTTTGGCACCGCGCCTTCCTTGGCTTTAGACTTTCTCATTAGTAATCACTCGAGCCCTGTGGCAGGGAACTCTGAAAGCTCTCTATTGATACGTTACTTTCAAGGCGTTTTAGTGTTCGCGTGTAGGTCTACTTGAGCGTCGGTGTGTTGCCGATTTCTGTTTGTTTTACACGCGTTTACCGCAAGCCTCTCCTCGGCGTTCGCCAGCTCGAAATAGCGAGTGAAGCCGAAAAGTGGCTATTCAAGTTATTTGCTCCGGTCCTAGTCGTTGGCACTTGAAGTGATAGAATTCGGCTTGAAGATTTATGCTCAACTAGCTTCAATGCCCGTTGTTATAGTACGATGGGTGTTAGAGCTAAACTCAAAGCAATAAAATTGTCATTGGGTGAAGAAGAAATTGTCATTCACGACAAAGAATGTAATCCCCCGTTGATCGGTCTGTTTTTGGTTTACTGTTCAATTAAACCATTTTAATAGCCCAAGAAAAAATATTTTCTAACCCTCTCAAAATTTAATGTTTTACGTTTCAATGCATGTAGAACCTGAACATCCAATAAAAAGAAATTCTGTCCGTCCGCCGTACGCCTTCAACACTTTTCTGACGAAACTATAAATGCTGAATGATTGAAACTTTCACCAAAAATCAATCTTGACCAGACAACGGCCAAATCGCCAACCACCAATTTTAATGGTATTTTTGAGGAGTAGCAAATCCTTATTTTCCTACGTTTTCCATGGCGTCCTCTAACACAATTTATTATTGAAAGAATTAATCCTTTGCCGTGATTTTCAAAATAAATGTACGTGCTTGTATGGACAGATATTGTGTTCCCTTTTAAATAAATCATGGAATACATGTTTACTAATAATGACGCCTTAATGAAGCCACTCTCAATCGTTTTGTTGTTCATAATAGGAAGTAAGATTAGCTCTTCCTTCGGCTTGTGTTCGAACCAAAGAAGATGAATAGTAAATAATGTGTATCACTTGTTATTCGCAAGTATATATTTGTACCAATAAATAAATTCGCATCATAAGTCCATTTGTAGCTGTACTTGAACGAGCATTAGAAACAAAGGATAGATTCGTCTCCTCAATAAATAGACAAGGAACTATACGCTTGTCGAATTTCGAGCTAAGAAATTTCGAGCAGCCCATTAATCTGAAATTCTGATCAATGACTGGTCCCAAATTCTGGTCCCATTTGATACCAAATTCGGTTAAAAAATATTTTTCTCAAGTTTGGATCACAGATTTCTGAATAATTGGTTTTCAAAGTAGGTTTAATATGGCAATAGGCAATATTTGTTTTGAAAGCGTCTTAAAATCATCGGCGAGCCATCTTCAACTTCATCAACCATCAACCTTGAACCGATGAAATTCACAAATCCAAGTGCGACATAGTAAGCTTTCGTCAGCAAGGGGTTTTCATATAAATCGAAATCAGTGCTGGATTTCATTTGTCTTCTAGGGGGCTTGAGTAATGATCGATATCGGAGTATGGGCTCGGCTTCATATTTTCTTTGTCAAGAAAACTCCGATGGTGATGATGCGATGGCAGTGAGATGACTTCGTACGACGAGTGACCTCCTCCGTGGCCTCCGCCTTTTCTGAGTGCAGCCAGCGTAGCTACAGCAAGGGCGGCCATAGAAGCAGCCAATGCTTTACCTGCCATGGCTGCCAACGCAGCCATTCCAGCTGCCATAAGTGCTCCGGCGATAGTCAACGCTATTAATCCGTATCCTCTATTTTTCTTCCCTCGACCTGCAACGACGAATTCATGAGTTGAAAACAATCGGTTTCTGTGTTGAGAAAATGTAGGCTCTAAATCAAAACACAATACTTCCATTTACCACGTGCACCTGGAAGTACAAAAAAAAAACCACCTTACTGATTTTACTCAATTAAAATACTACACACAACTCTACGAACAAATAAAATTAATTAATGAATCAATACGATTAACATAATGTGTTTTTGCCCAGTACCATATTTTCTGAATGTCCTTAAGACATTGTATGCTACCTGCTGATGTTATCAATAGGATTAGACTAGATAGATTACATATTAGGCCGCTTGATTTTTTTTTTGACGTGATTTCAGGGTCCAATTTAAAATTAAAAAAAAAAAAAAAAACTCATGACTTCCAAAGTTGAAACTTTGAAATTTCGTTTTGAAAAAACTCTGAGTGGAGCAAAATTGTAAAACGATAAAAAATATTTTATGTCGTCTTCGTCAATTAAATCAAAAGTCCTGATGCGGGTTTTCTTTCAACCGATTTCCTCGAAAAATTCTCACAAGGCGATAAGATTTTATGAGCGCATTTTGTTCACAACTAAATTCTTTGAACAAAAAAGTACAAGAATTCGTTCGTTGTTTGATTTTTGCCGAAGCTAGAGCTGCCCAAAGAGAAAGTAAAAAAATCCTTGGGTGTACGATTGATTGAGAAACTGGGACTTGGTAATCAAATTTTGATCATCGAGTCGTTAAATAGAGACAACTTCGTCGGCCGAAAAAGTCTTTTTTTAATTTTGCCTTCATTAAAGTTTTATTATACTTTAAAATTTTATGACCCTGTTGTCGCGTTTTTTCGCGAATGACTTTTGAACCGACTACTTTGCATAGGTATATTGTATAGGTAGATCGAAGAAAAACAAAAACACGCTTTTTACCAAAAAGTGGAATATATCTCGAAAACAAAAAAATACTCTCTCTTTTTATTTTTAATCGATTCAAATTAAATTATCTCAATTTGCTTACACAGAACCTATTTTTTCGAAATTCGCGAACGTAGTGAAAAAAATTCGAAGAAAGTTGAAATTTCAAAACTTGAAAATCTAAAAATATGAAAAATTGATTTAATTGTTAGAATTTGATTGTTTTCACTACAAATTCGAGTTCTATGACTAATATTCTATAGGATAATAAAATAATATTGAACATTACTGTTAGTATTTAAAACGGATTTTCAAAGTTGAAAAAAATAACAACGTGTAGTACTAAAAATTTAAAAAACTGATCGTTGTCGTCAAATTTCCGTAGTTTTGACGTCAAATTCGGATTCAGCGTTCAACTTTCTATAAGGATTGCTTTCAAAATCGCTTAAAAACTAAAACCCTTACCGATGCCAGCGGAGCTCGAAATTTCGGCCGGTGAAAGACTTCATTTAAGGAAAATAATTTCTGTGGCGCTGTATATGTGTTTTTCACCAGATTTTTTGCTATGTACGTGTGTAAGGCGTTCAAATGAAGACTCCTACGTATTAAAACAATTAATTCACAAACATGTTGACCCCGAAAAACACGGTTAAAGTCCAATTTTCGAGCTTTCAAAAACTGATTTTTTCGGACCATTTGCAGATTTTTCCGAGAAATAAAAAAAATCACAAAAATACATCTTGGTGGGGTACAACTTTCCTGAAAATTTCAGATTTTTATCTGTATTGAAAGACGAGTAAAAATTCGTTAACTGATCGGTTGAAAAAAATCGCAGGGGTACACCTTGAATTTCTTGCGAAAACTTTTTTGTAATCGATTTCGCTCAAATTCAGCATAATGATAGATGATGATGTGTATATCAATAATATATGGTTCATTCTTTGTTTCTTTTGCACTTAATTGATGAAAAGAAGGTTTAAAGTTGAAAAATGTAACGTTTTCGTGTCTATTCCACTAATATTGTTGAATAACGCGAAAACGGTTGAAAAATGGATAGGTGCATTACATGGGGATATTGTGGACAGTTGAATTACGTATCTTTTGGTATATTCAAACATCTGAATTGACTACTTTTTGTTACAGTTATCCCCTGTGCAATTTACAAATCTTGGAAAACTCAGAGCTGTTATGTCTATCTCGGCTAGAACTTGGACCAAGTTGCAAACCCAATACTTTATGATACAAAGTTCATGAAAATACACTCACCCACATACCAAGTTTAGCAGCTACTATAAAAACGATATATTACACCTCAATCTCATTCTTCACTAAGAGTTTGAACTCTTTACTTTAGGTCTAGATTTAGCTATTCTTAAAAATTATCAGCTGCATTATTATTATAATGAGGACAATTATATGGAAATTTATTCAAATTTGGTTTTATTGTAAATATGTGTATAGTAAATTTTTATTCTGTTATAGATGAAGCACATATTGCCTGTATTTCTCACAATTACCTTATTACCACTTTTTATTAGTTCCTTCTTCAATGAAACAGAAGCTTTTGTTAAATGCTAAGTTTCGTAGAAACGATTCGAGGTGAGAAGGTGGTTCAATGATTTAAGGTTGCTCTCTATTGAGCGTTTGAAAAGCTGCTGTCAAGATTTGCGGTGAAGCTATCAAACGTATCAAGATAACGAAGGTTCTCGTTGAAGTCGTCGACGGTAGAGAGCGTAGACAGTAGAATCTGAATATCTGGTGTGCTATATCATTACAGAAACCAAGTGTCTGAACACTTGTTCGGATAATTTGTTTCATTATTCAATGATGAACCATTGTAATTGCTTACAAAAAAGTTCTGACCCCCCTCTAAGTTTGATGTTTTACGTTTCAAGTCATGTAGAATTCGAACATCGAAAAAAGTAAATAAAATTCTTTCCGTCCGCCGTGCTTCATGAAATTCTTGAAATTTTACCGAAAATCATTCACAGCCTGAGAGTGGCACAATATTTTCGCTAAATCGCTATTTCAAATTTAAGGGTATATTTGAGGGGGATTAGGACTTTCCTAGGTTTTTTAAACAGGTGTGTTTGGTATCAATTTATATAGATTTGAAACTGAATCGATTTAATTGGACCATTATGGAAATGGTTCTCGAGTCGTCGTCGCTGTTGTGTGAAGTTCTCGAGGTTGTGAAAAATTCATTATATTGGTACAACTTGAGAATTTATCGAGCGATAAAAATCGATCAATACTTGATAGAATGCTCATTGGGTACGCTTCTGCTGTTTCTTCAGCCGAATAATTCATTTTTCATTAGACAAAAAATAAAATACGATAGTTGCCAAGGAATTTTCCCTCATAGTTACCAATCCGTTGTTCAGTGGATGGTCTCCTTGAATCATTATCGAACCAAAGGAATAATGCACCCCTGTACAATAATTTCCAGCTTTTTTTTTTAAATCAAAATATTATTTTACTGATATGAACGACTAACCTTCGGACGATGTTAGGAAAAACGACAAACGTGGCAGCGTCACTTGTATCCGATGCGTGTCTATAAAGTGTGCAACGCTATCGCTCAACGATCTTCCGGACGACGAATCGTTGACGGTCTCGTTGTCGGCTTCGCTGTTGTACTTGACGAGGGCGAGAGTATCGTCCCACAATGTTAATCGGTCGAGATCGGAAGCTGCGTCGATCATGTGCACGGTTCGGTCTTTTAAACATCTGAACGCATTTCCTTCGCTACAGGTGGCGATGGTTTTGAAAAGTTGAGCAATGGGAGACGAATTCGATACATCGGTTCGAACGATGGCGATCAAAATTGACAACGTAATTGAGATGGAAATCCCGTTCACTACCGTCTTGGACATTTTTCGCCGGTCGAATGAGCCTCCGGTCCAAGAACGTCCTGAGTTTTATACCATTTCAGCTTTGAGGATATTTTCCGATCGGACACCTAGCCAACCGCTCGCCTTCTATTTTTGCGGTTTGATCGAACAGGGGAAGGTGTCGCGGTAAACTCCCGCACATCTAAACGACAGATTTCTTACCCAGGGACCGTGAGTTGAGTCCTTTCCCTTGGAAAATGTTCTAACGAGGCGATATTTCGGCTCATCGTCGGCGGTCAATCGGTGATCACTTTCGCGGTAGTAACATTTTCATGTTCCAGCTTTCGTTTTATTCCAGTGTTGACAGCAAACGTCTTGTGAGTAGGGAACATTTTTCCAGCGAGTGCTAACGATGAGGTTACAGCAGCCGCGTATGATCACCCAATTTATCTTTAAGAAGCGGGATTGACTGAAGAAATATGAGTTGTGTAGATCAAGTAAGGTGTTCAAGTTAAAAAAAAAAAAAAAATGGGAATTTTTTGTAGTGATAGGTACTTTTTAGGAAATGCTCAATTTATTCAATACTTGATATATTTTCTTACCAGGATTTCGTCTGAGCATCGCTATGAAGTCTTGGTGCATATAATTCTCATCGTGAATTTGTTTCATCTTATTTAGCTGCAGCCTTTCATTATGCAGAACCCGATGTAAATCAATGCAACAATTACCAATACTGTCGTAGCAAGAGTGAAACCTGTGTTTTCCATTTTTGACGATTTTTTAATTTTTTTTTTTTTACTTTTGCTTGCGACCGCCTCCTACTGAGGTCATCAGCATGATTTTCGTTAATGTTTATATGCAATTTCTTTGTCTTAGTGATAGTTGATTGGAGTCGTTAACGCGATAACTTAGCTATCGTAAAAGTAACCTAGTTTCAAGATTGAAGTTATCAGTGATTTTTATTCATTTTTGGGTGTAGCTAATGGATTATCAGCCAAAAAAATGGTAGTCCTTCCGTATATGTTCACGCTTTTAAACTGCCTTTCCAAGTTAATCGATTGAAATATTATTGTTGGTTTGACAAATGTAGAACGCCACGGACAGATGATTAATAACATAAAAAAATCTGATTTTTCACCGGTTTTCCTCAATATTTCGCTCGTCATTCGGTTAAGGACAAATTTGCGAAAAATATATCATGCGGTTGAGCCGTTGTAGCTATGTTTGGATTTTCAAGCGATTACCGCTAAAAAAATTAAACGATTACTAGAAATGCCACAGTGACGCAATGAACTCATCGCTCGAATAGCTCCCGCTTCGCGGAAATGGGATATTCCACGGAGGAAGTGATATTGCACATTTTTCTTATCATTTTGAACGTCCAGCTGTATTTAACTGTCGGTTGGCCGGTCTGTTCAGTTCCGCCGAGCAGTGCCATGAGTGAAAATGTCGACGATTCGTCGCTCATTCGAAGCAGCGACAAGTATGGTTGGCTGAGACAATATTTGGCATGCCTCACGAGTGAGTTATTTGTGCCATGAATCGGCTCAATTTCAAAAAAAGCGAAAATAATTTTTACAACTTCGAAAAATCTTGAGGATAATGAAATTAATTTTTACTGCACACACTGGTATTGAAATTTCTAATACCGTTACGTAAAATATCAGGCTATAATCGAATGATTTTGGACAAAAATAGTTCGAAGATACACATCTTGTGAAAGTTCCTTTTGGCTCTCTCATACGTAAAATCATTTGTTTCTGAATGTTGCTGACACTAACTATATTCCATATAACTATATTCCGTATAACTATATTTTCCTCCCATATAACTGGTTTTTCTAAAAAATTGTACGACTTGAAGTTGTAGATAGCTACTTTTTCTACCGATTCAATGATGGAAGCACTGTGCGTTGTACGAAGTATAAATATTTTAAATAGAATCCTTTTAATAAGAATGCCCACAGAATCGAAGAAATGTCGGAAAACGCGATTTTCATTGGAAAACCCTTCTAGCTTTCCGAGACTATGATTTCTAGAAAAATTGCTCAATTTCTTTGTTTTATGTCAGTTTATTAAAAAAAATCTCTGACTATAAGGACCTTGCTCAACGTTTCAAAACTATTTGTTTTATGGCGTGTATTGGAGAATATATAACGAAAACGTGATTAGGATTTTCTCATTTTCGTGGGTTTCTCGTGCCATTTTAATACGCGCCGGAGAAGAAAAGGTTAATTCTAGTATTATAAAGTACTCAACTGAAGCTTTCAAACAACGCTAAAGTTATATTTCTATGTTTCATTACGAAATAGTAATTTACCTATTTATAGAGCTGTGTTTGCATGTACCTTCTATTCGATAATTCGTTTTCATTGTTATTGGTTTTGAACTGTTCAAATTTGAGTCTAGTTAGTATAATATTCAAAATTCGGTACTGATCGGAAAAGAAATTAGACCGTATTTCCTAAAACTATAATTATTACGAGCCTAGATTCGGAGAATAATTTGGTTTTTGCGAAAAAAGCAACTTTTGACTTAGCGAGCAAAAATATAAGAGGACAATGCTTGATTTCATTGTTTTTCACCTCATTGTGTTCATAATTTATCTGCCTATGAGAGCCAAGCTGAACGTTAATTTTTTCAAATTCACGTCCGTTCCGCATACGACTTTTCGGTTGATCACAATACTTCCATATACTACGTAAACGTTGAAGTAAAAATTGAAGGAACTATTTATCTCAAATTATTCATTGGAATTAATTAATTAATTAGCTGATCAAACTTAATCACTAACTTCTTGAATTATTTTGAATTGGTGATTTTTCTGTGTTGTTAATTTGTTTTATTTTTCGTATCATTGTCTTAGGATGGACGTAGTTTCTATTCTTTATAAAATAACATGGTATTTTCTTGAAAAAGAAGATATTCAATTTAGTGTAATTGAACGGATTGATTGAAATTATCATGGTTTTTTTCCGCAGTGTCGTTTCTTTGCTTATCGAAAGGCTTCGCCAGCAGCTGGTCGTCCCCGATGATTCCATTACTGCAAGCAGCCGGCAGCCCCGTTGGGAAAATGACCGATTCCGAAATCAACACTCTGCAAGCGCTATCGCAATATGCCGGCGTCGTAGCTATGATCATCGTCGTGTACACACTCGTCAAATTCGGAACGAAGATCTGCGGCTATTCGCAAGCGGCTATGAGCATCGTCGGTTGGATATTGCTGATTTCCGCTGCGAGCAAGGTGATTTTATACGCTGGGCGGTTTCTGATCGCAACTTCGGTCATGGGCGCAGACATATTGGCTTCATTTTATCTCTCAGAGATAGCGCACGATTCCAAAAGGGGAACTATCATATCGCTAACCGTCTTTTCCGGCAACTTTGGATCGCTCGTCGCGTATTTTTTGGGCACGTTGAACAATTATACAATGTTCAACGTCATCGGATTGATCCCGGTTTCCGTTTTCGTATTTTGCTTCTATTGGTTCCCAGAAACGCCTGCGCAACACGCCTTCAGAGGTAGAAAAGAGGCTGCTATCAATAGCTATGCTTGGTTCCAAAATGTAACAGCTGAAGATGCCGGACAATATGTGGAGAAACTTTTAGACGACCGTCGACCGAATTTAAATCCAGCGATTGCATTGAAGGAAAAATCTAACAGGAAAGCTCTCCTGGTTTTATCCTTTATGGCAGCATACATACAATTATGCGGAGTCGCAGTTGTAGGAGCGTACACGAGTAAAATTTTCGAAATCGCCGACTGCAGCATGACTCCTAATCAATCGGCTCTGATGGTTGCCGTTATAGTATTTATCGCATCCCTCGTCGGCGCAGTTCTCATAGATTGGGCTGGGAGGCGATTCCTCGTAATAATCGCCGTAATAACCATGACAATATCTCAATATATTATCGCCGCGTATTTCATTTTGAAAGAAAACAAATTCGCCTATATTAAATCCTACCAATGGTCCATGTACGTGGGCTTAGGTGGTTTTCTTGGGGCGAACGCAATCGGGATATCGTCTGTAGCTCCTGCAATTGGAGCCGAAATGGTGCCAGCCGGCGTCAAAGGAATTTTATGGATGATTGCCGGCGTAGCGAATCTGATTCTAAACAGCGCCGTCCTCTTTTTATACCAGTTCATTACAGACAATACGTTCTACTATGTGAATTTCCTTCAAGAAGCGATATTCTGCACCGTCGGTATAGTGATAGCTTGGTATATCATTCCTGAAACGAAAGGTAAATCGTTGGACGAAATCACAGCTGAACTGAACGGTGGCGATTCTGATACGATGTACTGCATCGATCGAGAAGCGGGCCAAAATGTGAATCGCGGTGAGAATTTAGCAAATCGTTTCAACCGAGCAACGATCTCCTAAAATAATAGTTTTTCGAACGGGGAACATGTTTTGGTCACTATCGGGCCAAAAATGTCCCACGAAATGTCATAAGGATCATCAAAGTCATAAACTCCGTTATGGTCTTATTCGATTCAGCGTCCAAAAATCTATTGATTTGAAATTAATTCCACCTTAAAACACACCTTTGTCAAAAAAAAAAAAAACTTTGAAAAATACGAATTCTTCCTCTTTAAAACTCCCCAAAATTACCCTAACAATTGAGGTAGCGATTTGGCTAAAGAATTAAGCTATTGTCAGGCCAAGATAGATTTTTTTTTTTAAATTTCAAGTATGTAGCTCTTATAGATTTGTCAGAAAAATGTTGACGGTTTACGGATGGACATAATTTTTTCGGTATTCGGATTCTACGTACCTTGAAGCCGAGGGGAAACTGCTAAGCACAAAAATGAGAGGGGAAAAGAGGAAAAAAATGTTTTTACTTATTTTGAAAAATTGTGGCGCAGGATGGGGAAACGGGAGAGGATTCGCCAAGAGATGAAATATGAATGGTTGATCTTACCTGTACACCAAAATTAGATTTTGCGAGGGATGAAGTAGCGCGTCATCATTTGAAAGTATAAAAAACATTTGTGTTGGGAAAAGCGTTCGATGAAACTTTTATTTGGTTCAACGCTTCGCCATAATCGAGGGAACCACTGGTGTATAATTTACAAATACTGTAGAAATTTATCGAGCTAGTCGCGAAAAACGGAATTTCCAATTATTAAAACAAGCTCATATTTTGGAAGCTAAAAGATAAAAATCACAACTCATCTGCTTGCAAAAACTAACATTTTACAACCTTAACTTTTCAAAAATATTGTATCTCATTGTTTGTATAAAGCAAAATAGAAAAAAACTTCGAACGCGTATTTCTCGGAAGTTCTATGTGTGATCCAAAATCCGGATACTGACAATTTTACACTTTCACTTGGAGAAAATTTTTGAAGATTTTTATAGCTTCACAAATGCACGAGTTATTGGCCAGATTGCTCAAAATCTCGAAAATTCCTCATAAAAGCTGAGATAACTTGGGAACCATTAAGGGCGTTCGGCCCACGTTTTTTGGAGGTTTTCACCTAAATTCTGCCACACCAGTGGACCGATTTTCGAGTTTTAAAGCTTAAAATGACCGTTATAGATGTGGCTATATCCCCTACCAATTTTTTTTTTTTATATCTCCGTTTGAGCGAAAGAGACGCAAAAATGTGTGTTTTTGGGAGGTTTTCACCTAAATTCGGCCACACCAGTGGACCGATTTTCGTGTTTTATAGCTTAAAATGACCGTTATAGAGGTGGCTATATCCCCTACCAATTTTTTTTTTTTATGTCACCGTTTGAGCGAAAGAGACGCAAAAATGTGTGTTTTTGGGAGGTTTTCAGTAGATTTCTCGAGTTGTAGGCGTCAGAAAAATATATTTCAAAGCTTGAACAGTTTCTCTTGGCCTTCTTTATATTCCGTACCAAAAAAACCGCAAAATTTTGGCAAAATTTTCGGCAAAAATTTCGGCCCATCAAGTGTCGCGATCTGTCGGGCGGCGGAGTAGTTGACTACTCCTAGCAGTCCCTCCGCTCCGCCCTTCTTCCTCACCCTCCTGCTTCCACACGGCTGCTTCGGACGGCAAGGGTACAACGTTGCCTCCTCGCCTACGAGTAGAGCCTTTCAGGATTATTCTTGCCGGTCCTCGGATCGTACAGATTGACAATCTCACGTCGATCCGTCTTGCGCTGTTTTTGAGATTTTCGCTCTCTCCGTTCAGGCGTTCACTAACATTACCTCGTAAGCAACCGGCGCTATTGAAAAAGTTTCCATTTTCGTTTTTTAAATAAATTAAATTTACTGCAAATATATCGCATTTTTTTTCTGCAACCATTTCTTACAAAAACACAACTTCTCAAAAAGATCAATTTTCAAAAAATAAAATTTTGTAGTGTTACCTACTTAATTATTTATTGTTATTGTTATTATTGTTTTTGTTTTTTAAATTTATTGTTTAATTACGGCCGATTGACAATTAAAGAAATGAAAAATTCGTGTAATACATTGATAAGATTTAGTGAAATAACTAAATTCCGAAGGCGGTAGGATTCCTTTATATATTTATATGGTATTTTCCCTCTCCCTCGAGTTATCTTTTTATTTAATTATAATCCTACCGAAAAATCCGGAAGGGCCTAGCTGTAATTTTCGTTCAGTATTCTGATATATATGGCGTGTAAAGAAGAATGTGTAACGAAAAAATAAAACGTAATGCCGATTTGCACATTTTTGAGGTTTTTCGAGCACCGTTCCCAAGCACGTCAAGAAAAAAATATGAACATTTTAGCACTTGAAAGTACTCAGCAAGAGCTATCCAACAATGATAAAAAAAAATTAGTTTTAGATTATAATAAGGGGGTAATTGATGTTTTTATGGACCTTTGTTTGAAACCTCATAACTTCTGAACAACTGTTCGAGTTTTGAATTCCTAAATTTTCATCAAATAACACAATTTTGAGGGCCAAATAATTTTATTCATGCACTAACGTTCGGTGAGTTTCTGAAATTTGTTCGGATTCTCTCATTCAGTGTGATAGGCTTGAGAAAATCGTAACACATCATCGCAGCGGCCGAGGTTACAACGTTGCCAGATCGACCGGCTCGAGGCGACTCCAAGCCAACACGACTCCGGCCAAGTTGCCTCGAGCCGGTCGATCTGGCAACGTCTTTTTCTTGGCGGTCCTCGGGTAGCTCTGACGGGAAGGCGGACCTGTGTGGATCTCACTTCGACCCGCCGTTGCCCTGTTTTCAGGATAATTTTCGGCCTTCGTTCCGTACTTCTTTCCATTTTCTGACTATCTGATCATCTCGTAAACGATCGGTTCTCATGAAAAAGCTGACTTGTTGTTTTTTATTATAGATTTATTTATAATAGATTCATCTTTAGAATCAACAGAAAAAACTTTTAAAAACACATATTTTTGCGCCTCTTTCGCTCAGATGGTGACATTTCGAGAAAACATTTTGAAAGTGGATATTCTCTCTTTCAGAAAAATGGCAAATTAGGTCGTTCTTTCTTGAATTCGAAAAATTTAGCGTCAACCGAGCTTTACCTACTCAGTCTACATTTTCGAATTCGGACCTCAATCGTTCCGCTGTTACGCTGTGCCCATTCTAAAAATTATCGTCCTCCGTTCAGTTTTCTCACACCTAGTAACTCGCAAACGATCTGTTGTATCGAAAAACCTTAAATTTTATAAATTGTATGTAGATTAAAAAATGTGCTACAATCTGAGGAAATTTAACGCTGAATCCGAATTTGACGTCAAAACGACGGAAATTTGAAGACAACTATTACCTTTCCCCAGTTTTAGTAACCACTCCGTTGTTATGTTTTTCAACTTTGGAAATTCGTTTCGAATACTTGCAGTACGGTTCAGTTTTAATTAATTATAATGATTCCAACAGAAAATTAGACGTACAATAAGAATTTTTGTCGTGAAAAGTATCACATTCTAACAATTAATGAATTTTTATAAATTTTTTCGGTTTTCCGTACTTTTGGTTGGTGTTTGGACTTAGGAATTTTTTTTAGTTACGTTCGTGAATTTAGAAAAATTGGTTCTGTGTAAGCAAATTGAGGAAATTTGATTTAAAATCAATAAAAAATAAATAAAAGGACAGTAATTTTTTTTCGAGATATATTCCACTTCTAGGTAAAAAACCTTGTTTTCGATTTTCTTCTAGCGCGAATTGCTCCAAGGGGACATGACATTAAAAATATATAATCAAATCACCAAGTCGTAAGATTTTATGAAAAAAGTATTTTACGAAAAATCAAAGGTCTAATTGAAAAAATGGGATTTTGGAGATCAGGAAATTCTATTTAATTGATGAAAAGGTCGTAAAATAATTTTTCCAGTTTTTTATATATCGATTCGCATGGCACATTTTCAGTAAAGATGTCACCCAACTCTAAATTTACAATAAATACGGGGGGATATTATCTAGTTCTAGACCCATCAATACCACACTTTAATCTTGCAAATTGGACTCAAATTGAAACAGTTAGGTTTACAAACAATGGAAGAAAGCTTTCATTCAGAAGTACCTAATGGAGGTTTCAAAAACATCGATTGCCCCCTTATTATTGCCACGTAATTTTTTTTTTTTTTACTATGGTTGGAAAACTCTTGCTGAGTGTACTTTCAACTATAAGAACGTTCACATTTTTTTCTACATTATGTCTTATTTTCAAAAAATAAAATTTTGGAGTTTTATTTATTTAACATTACTATTGTTTTTTAAAGTTTTCTCCCGCGGAATTGTGGTTAAATTGACGGTTGAAGAAATGAACGATTTTGTAACAAATTGATTGGATTTGGCTAAATTAATTTATTTTGAAGGCGGGAGGATACCTTTACAAATGGTTTTTCCCCTCTCCCTCGAGCTATCTGTTTATTAAATTTAATTCTACGAAAAATGCCTATACAGGAAAAATTGACGACCAATCATTTACCTTTACAATTGATCGCAAAATGGTGATTCTATATTTATTGGTGCTCCAACGATTGGCCAGGGACAAAAGGTAGGTAGTCAAATTGATGTAGAAAAATTTTACGAAGAGAGATTTCGAGGTTTGTGTGACACTGAAGAGAAAACAATTAAAATAACAAAAAATTGGAAAAAACAACTCCAAAATTATTTGCCTATAAAATAAACTCTGAAAATGAAAACATAACTTCATAACAAATGTCCCAAATTCACCGCACCAACTACACATTTTGGGGACTATTTTACTGCTCGTATTCCTGATTAATTATCCTCCGCTAATAATAAATAAAAAGTATTTATTACAATAAGCTGGCATAAAGAAAAATTTAAATTCCTCAGCGTTCAAATATACCTATTTTTTTTTTCGGTCTGTAAAAATCAAACAGTGTCAATAACGCGGAAGTACTGTATGTGACCCTCGTGATAAAAATCATGCTTCATTCAATCGCTGTCCCAAACATTTTAACACCTTGAAAGTTCAAATATATTGATTTTCCCGGCCTGTAAAAATCAAAATACATAAATAGGCACTAGCCAAATCGTGAAAATTGCTCATCATGTAAAGGTACAGTGTGTAACCCAATATCAAAAAAATCAAGCGTCATCAGCTCGCTACCATAACGAAAATTTTTAGACCTAAAAAATACTGACTCTTACATACACCCTGTAAAAATCAAAATAGAAAAAACCTTGAACACTTGAATATTTTGGAACTAATGTGTGCTATCCGTATACGGTTGAAATTATTTACCTATGCTGTCTGTAAAAATCACAATATCGTCAATACGCTAAAATAACACCGAAGTACGGCGTCACCCACGCATAAAAATCAGTCGTCCTTGAATCGCCCTCCTCGACTTTCATGGCCTTGGGCATTTAAATTTTTGAGTCGACCTGCACGGTATTTTTCTTCAACATTCACATCGGAGAGGGAATAAAACGGTGGGAAAGGTAGAGGGGTTGGAGGTGGTCCAGGCTGCTGCGATCTATTGGGTTAACGATTAAGTACTGACGACCTGCCGTTCAAGGTCAGAGTGATTTTCAGCGCCATCTGTTGGTTCGTTCTCCTCGGAGGCACCTTGGGCCGAACCCCGTTAAAGCTATCTGTTACGGTTTCATTAGGGCTCACGTCTGTCAGGGCTTCAAAAATGGTATGTGCGGAATCATTGCGGCGTCGACGTTGTTTCACTTTTTACCCACACTGAATCTTTTTCACAACAGATCAGTGATATTGAACACTAGTCGGTACCCTTCCGTTCAATGGCTTCTTTTCGTCGGAAAACTAATTTTGCCTGACAACATTAAGTAATTATAATGCTGATCTCGCTTCCCCTAATAGAATCCGTGATGCAAAAACATGTTTATATATTCCACTAAAATTTTGTGCCTGGATGTTTTTGGTTTATTATTCAATAATAAACCATTGTAATCGCCCAAGAAAAAAAATTTTATAACCCCCCCTCAAAATTTGATGTTTTACGTTTCAAGGCATGTAGAATCCGAATATCCAATAAAAAAAATTCTGTCTGTCCGCCGTACGCCGTACGCCGTACGCCGTACGCCGTACGCCGTACGCCGTACGCCGTCAACACTTTTCCGGCCAAACTGTAAGAGCTAAAAATTTGAAATTTTCACCAAAAATCAATCTCGGTCCTACGACGGCCCAATTCTTGAACCAACTTGCTAGCTCAATTCTAAGGGTATTTTTGGGGGGTTTTGAGGGGGAGAAAATTCATATTTTCCAAGGTTTTTCAGAAAAAGGTGTACGTGGTATCAAATTATATAGATTTTTGGACGCTGAATCGAATGAGACCATCGCGGGGTCGATAGCTTCATTGGTTCTCGAGTTATCACAGCTTTTGTGCCGAATTTGGGAGATTTTCAGAAATTTGACATGAGGGTATAACTCGAGAGTTCTTGGAGCTATAAAAATCGTTCTATACTCATTGGAATGGTCGTCAAACACTCTCTCCTGCTGTACGGTAGGGCAAGAAATTTAGTTTTTAATTTGGAAATTAAGAAAAATAAAATAGATTAAAATTACAAAAGTTGCTACGGAATTTTCCCCGATAGTTACCATTCTGTTTTTCGGTTGAAATGCTTACACATGTTCTGAATAATGACTATCTGAAATGGATAGTCTTCTGAAATTTTATTTGAAGCGAAGGAATAATAAACCACTGTACAATCATTTGCAGCGTTTTTCCAACTGCTTCGTTCGGAGTTTTCGAATCCATCGGAATGACTTTCGTTGAGGAAACTTCGTAATATACTCGTCAAGAATTCAGTCCCACGAGGTGATGACGTTGTACTCTTGAATCGATCGGCTCAAGCACGTAATTCAATTTCACGTTTATCAACAGTCGGGAGATAAAATTAGCTGCAATTATTTATTTTGATAATCGCGGGGCGCATTGTGAGCTGATAAGATTCTCTTGATTTCGACCGTGCGGAGGACATGCTGGACGATTTTAGGCCAAATAAATCGTTGATTTGACATTGGAGATTTTTCACTGTGTTTCTGCGTCGTTTACGCTGATTACGGCTTCCGTGAAGTCCCGTTTCTGGTATATATACTTCTATCATCTCTTGAACATGATCTCCCTTCGGAATCTCGTCGTTCCCGATCTAGTGATTGAGTTCCCAAAAAAATGGAATTTTGTTAATCGATCCTGCAGAAATTGAAAAAGTGCGTAATATGGAAAAAACAATGAATTATATTATCACAACTTAATGAACTATAGAGAACAGTGAACAAAAATTTCTCTTTGATAATACTAATAAATTATTATTATTATTACGAAAACCATTAACCGCATTATCATAATAAATTTTTAATAATTTTTTTTTTAGAAAACATTTTTAATATAGAAAATATTTTGTGACACAGTTTACGAAAACGATCAGCCCATCGTTAGAATGTTCAATGAGTAAACCCTAGCTTTAATTTAAACGAGGCCATGCGATTGCCGTTTTAGAGCTTAGTATTCTTTTGACTGTTAATGCATTGTTCCTTTAGAACTGTGTTTTTTCCGTTATTGATTGAAACAACTGTGATACTCATTATTGACTTAATTGTATGTAAGCGTATTTTTATTTCGTATTGGTACGGATTTGAATGTTATTACTGTCCTAAACAGTAAGTAGTGCCCATCTCTGTTGTCACATAATCCTCTATTTTTACAATGGGGCGTTCTCCTCGATTTATTTATATTTATTGTTTCTCATAAGTACATTCCACGTGGATAACCGAATTATGGCTCAAATGCCTGAAATTTCATCTGTAAAAACCAGGGTCACAAGCCCAGTCTGTGACGTCAACTAACTATTAACTCTCCTCGGTTTCCTCTGTTTCAACGATTACTCCTTCATTGTTTCCCTTAGGATTTCGAATTTTCAATAATCGATTGATTTTGAATGTATAACAATTATTGAGGATGACATTTTGAATAAAAAATCGACGCTAATACCCCATTATTACTCCAGTATTCGAACCTGTATTAGAAAATTACTAGAATGTATTAGGATGAAAATTTCGTCCCAATATTTACCTAAGTGTACGTAACTTACGTTATGTCTTTCTTCACATTTTTTTCATAATATGCAGTATTGAATTTTTTTACTTATCTATGTGGAAAACATTGGGAAAGGAAACCTAATAATAAATGCTATTGATATAGCTTCGTTTTTCAATCTCCACTATTTTCTCGTTTCGTTGATGATATCGAATATTTTTAACCATTTTGCTTATATTTATTTCCACTGCAGTTTGTGGGCAGCGGGTCGTATTTAATGTAGATAACACTCGTTGCGAAGATTCTTCTGTCTCTTCATAACAATTGTCCATGATTTCAATGAAAACTGAATGGAATTGAATCGATACTTAAAATGCACGTCTAATGAAGGGGCAAAATACCATCAGCGAAATTCTCATAATTATTAGTTTATACTTATCTAAACTTTCAATCTTTTCTCGTTACCGTATTTCTTATTTGCTTGTTATAGCGAGGCCAGCGAATAAAACGCTGCAAGTAATAGTTGATCGGTTTATTATTCATGATTTGAAAAGTGCTGCGTAATAAATTCGGAATTTTGTCACCTCAGTTGATGCGATATGATGCCGGGCCGATTTATAGCATACGTTAGGAGGGTAATCGCTCTCCTGAAAAATTACGTTTTTGCAGTTTCGCTAGTTGGCCACACGTTCAGTTTTGAGCTTAGACGTCGAGGAGGAAAATTATAGGTCTATCATGGGTCTTGTTTAGGTGTAATATTGCAGGAATATAGGAATCAGTGACACCGTGACCTCAATGCTGCTTATAAGCACAAAATCTTATGCCGGATTGATAACGAATTTTCGTTTTGCTATAACTTTGGGAATCCACCACTACAGCAGGCGCAGGATTAAAATATAATCCCATGCTGGGAGTATAACAGAAAATATTTATTCTTCATTTCCCTCGTTCCCTGATTCCGATAAAGGATAATTTTTTATTTTCTTCGAATTACCTAAGGAGAAAATTTTCCCCCTTATGTCGATATCACATAATAAACCGCTGAAATCTCGTACCTCTTAATTATTTAAATTCAAAAACGAATACGTCCATCTTGAAAACGAATGTCTCGCTCCGATCATTAGGATGGCCGAGTGGTTCGTTTACAGGCCCATGTAACATATCGGCTGTGATATTAACCCACTTGCTCCTCAACGAAAATGGACGGAGTCATCGAGCCAGCTGTTAGGAGAGTTAGTTGAGCGTTAAGTCGGCCGCCTCAGTCACTTTCGACGATCTTTACTATCTTTTTTCTTCAACATCTTTCGTTTTCATGGCGAACGAAATTTCTTTTCTTCTTACTCTTCCGTCCGGTAATCTAATTCACAAAATGATTCAATTCGATCAGCCAAGAGTTCGCTAAGGATTACGATTGTTTTGCGAGTGATGAGATTCTATTGTCGGGTGCAACTCTGCTATACAGCAACATTTTATTCCACCATTTGCAGATTAAACCAAATTTCTTAGATCAAAGACTGGAAAGGCCGCACTAGACAAGCTGAAATTAATTTTTTCTCCGCCTTCTATTTTCACTGAAATGTTGGGCGACTATGTTTCGTCTGTACCTCGAAACGTGCACATTTTATGGCCTAAGTAGCTGTGTAGGTCTGTATTTAAATAATTTTTTTGCACTCTGTTGCCAATTTTCTAGTGATCTGTGTCGGTCACTAATGATAATAAAAACTCGAGGGTCGATTTTGCCGTTCAATTGATACAACAGATTTCCTTGTGAGATTGAAACATTATTTTTTTCACAAGTATCTCATCGTATCGTCATTTTGAATACTTGAACAAAATTTCTGTTAGGTATATTGAGAAAAACTTTTTAAACCGGTTAAAAAAATAATGTTTGGAAAAAACGTTAAAATATACTTGTACAAATTCTTTCAGTAAAAAGGAATTGACAATTTTTTATCTGATGTGTGTTCATTTCTTCGAATCAGTAATTCACAGCCAAGTGAAAAATAGCTTCGCTAATAGGTGCGATTTTTAATTGAGAGGCGATTACTGGCAGACCCTAATTTTTTCTACGCAATTCTAAAAACTATTTCTAAAAGTTGAAATTCTGGATCAAATGGTCGAAAATGCTAATTTCGAGCTCAATTCTAAAAAATTTCCGGTATAGAAGGACGCGTTTTATTCACATTTAATCGAATCGAAGTTTTCAATTAATGAAATCGTTCGCATTGAAATTCAATAACGTTTTTCAAGTCTTATTCACTATACCTGGTACGCATGATTTTACGCACGAAAGATGACAATGCTTCTTTCTGTACTCCGACCTAGCTTTACCATGTCCTCGGTTTTCACGTCCAAGATCAGGTTCTTTTGAACCTGCCTCCAAAAAGCCGAAGTGGGGCGGTTCCGCGTTTATCGGTCCTCTTCCATCGTAATCTGAATCAACCGGTTCACTCGAGGAAACCAGGCTCGCATGAAGATCATCTGCGTGTCTTACTGGAAATAAAAAGACTGGACCGCGACAGAATTTTTTCCCTGGGGAAAAACGAGAGGTTCTCCTACGGAGTGGGAGGCGGTAGGTAAATAATAAATGTACGGATGTCATCATAATTCCTAAAAAAAAAATTAATGTTGTTAAGTGACATATAATTGTGTTTACCTCTTTGAATTTAAAATTCCTAGGTTCATAAGGACACTTTTCTCTGTCTTGGTGCCCGAAAGGGCGAAATTACACTGAAGAAATGCAGGTAAAGGAGTCCTTTTCATTTAGTTGTGGAGTTTTTAGATTTACCGAATTTTTTACCTGTCTTGCGTATTGATGTAAGTGAATTGGGTCAATTTTCGTCGTTGAATGCTAAAATAGAAATTCGTTTGTTGCTGTCGAAACTTACCTTGATTTTTCCAAAGAAAAGAAAAGGCGTTTTGTTGAATGAAAAAAACAAAAACTACTAAAAAATTGCTCACACAAGAAATTTATTTTCTAACTCACTGTCGCTAGTTTCCAGGTTTTTCTCAAGAAACTATAAAACCTGCACAGTTCTTGAATATTTCGCCAAAAATCATTCAAGGTCAGACAATGCCTTAGTTCTTTTGCCAAATCAGTACCCCCAATTTGAGGATATTTCTCAAGGGGTTTTGAGGGAAGAATTCGTATATTCCAATTTTTGTTGAGATCTCGGTGTATTTGGTATCTATTTCTGTAGATTTTTGAACGTTAAATCGAATGAGACAATATCGGGATTGACCGGCGTGAGGCTGAATCTAATGAGCAGTTCTGACGCAGCCGCACCTCATCTCGAATCGCCGCCGTTGCGTCTTTGGACGCGTGTAGGAATGCTATTAGAAATGGCAAAACGGCAAGTTAGTACTCTGCGTCTGGCCAGCCTGACTCGAGCCACAAGACGCAGACGCTCTTGATAACGGACTGTTTAGCGGTAGCTGAGTTTAAGTCTTGCTCGTTAGCATATTCATTCTAATCTTGGTGCTTGAAGTGGTAGCAGGAATAAGTAAATTGACGTGTTTCTCACGAATAATTCGAGGGAAAAAACTGGACCATAAGTTAACGAATTTATTTACAGGTACTTGAGTGAGTCGATAAATTAATGAAATACACTAGAAATAAATAAATGTACCGATGATTGAATTCTAAAAATGTACAAATGTTTACAGAATGCTTGAATTGAGCAAAGAGTCACGTTCCGACGGTTTCTCTGTTGACCCATTATCGTCATTTGACCGATTAGTATAGAATATGTATTCTCCTATATATATTGAAGATAGATAGAAAAATCGATCTCCTATACTCAATGCATTTGACTGATTATTGGCAGTTGGGCCGTTCAAAATCGTTTCCGAATAAATCGAAAGAACCTTAGGAACGTCTCTGTCGTCCTCGACGACCGAAACGTCGGCCTTTCGCGTTTCGGCGAAAACATCTGGCACGACAATAAAAAGGAAAACGATGAAATAGAGTCGATTCACAGGTTGCGAGAATTCGAATTGCCTTACAGTTTTTCTACCGTTTTCCAATTAACGTCAGTCACTCACATTTAGCTTAGCTTTCCTTTGGCCGTTGGAGAATTGTCCTAATCTTTTTTCAAACCGACGCCGACGGCGAAGAGGGCGAAGAAAAACCCGGCAAAGCCGGTTGAAGCGACGATAAGCACAAGGCCACCGAGAAGGAGCGGAACCAAAGTGAAAAATTTCAATTTGTACGCTAATAGCAGCGGGAGCATGTATTTCCGAAGTTTTTTCAACCCTTTGATTTTGTACTTTTTGACCCCTTTGTGCTTATGACCTTTTTGATCTCCGACGCTCTCGTGTGACTCGTCGTCCCCGCCCGTGTTGACGTTGACGATAACTTCCTGCGGATGTTGTGTCGGATGATGAGTCGGTTTGAACAGGCCGCCTTTGTTACCTGTTTTCTTTTTCAATTGGATTTTATTCAACGTTTTCGGCGTCGACGTAGCGATTACGGCGATTTTAACAGGCGCCTTGTGATGAATGGATTGGGAACGTTGAGTGGTTGTTGAACGAATCAGTTCAGCATCTGCAACAAATAAAAAGGGATTTGCTTACAAGATATTTCTACGTAAAAATAATGGTTTTTCATGCAACATAAGGTAACAGAAAATTCGAATTGGGTGGAAGTACGGTGTGTGAGCCAATGGATAAAAATCAAGCCTATCTGCTTGCCAAAACGAACATTAGAGACCTTCATCATTCAAAATAAATTTACTCTACATTTAAAATCGAAGGAATTTCTTCGAACGCCTATGACTCGGAATACCGCGTGTTATCCAATTTAGCACAATTACTTGGAAATCAATTTCTAAATATTCCATTCATTATTCACAGAGGTACAGCAACTGACCACGGACAGAGGGACACACAGAAACTTGTTCGGAAAGTGTTTCTGAAAGTGAGTGTTTCGGAAAGTTCTATGAAAAATGTCTTCCAATTCACCTACGTTCCGGATTCGACTCCATAATTACGAGGATCCCAATACTTCCATTACTACGTAAACATGGAAGAAAAAACCTACACCGCAATTATCCTTTTAAAAAACCAGTCTTTTGGGCTGAGACCACATTTGCTGGAGACGCACGCGCTCCTCTCCGTTGGGAAATTGCTTAGCTTGGAAAAATGAGAGGAAACCGCCAAGAAAAAAAAAAAAACTGTGAGGGAAAGTTTGGTGAAAATGATTTTATTCCTGTTTTCCTTTGGGAAATCCTATGCGTCCTTCAGGAGGGAGGTCGTTGGGATGAGTTCGAGTATGCTGAACCGTTAGCTGAATCATATTTGGACACCCTGGAGAATCGGAGATTTATGGCAGACTGCTGCATTCTCTTCAGACTAATCCACGCAAATATTGATTCTAGTTCATTGTTGAATTAAATTAATTTCCAGGTCCCACAGCATTTCACGAGGCAACCTTTGATTTTTTACGTTCCGTTCGGAAGTAGGAACAATCTCTTGAATAATCCGTTCTCCGTTGTCAGAGGGCCATTAATGCGGCGAACGATACTGCCAAGTTCGACTTTTTTTTTAGTTTACCTTATTTTAGGAGATATGTCACGAATAGGTTCTCACGGATATAATTTTATGTTTATTTCTGATGTTCTATTTCTATTTTGTTGCGTGCACAAGGCTCCTTTTTTCTTTTGATTTATTGTATCTTGATTTTTCAAAACGATTCGAAATGTATCGAAAAATGTTGTTTTGGTCGAAATTTTGGATCGTAGAACTTTTCACATCGCTGAAGCGGTTTAAATATCGCGTTTCGTTTATACTAAACGCATTACAAAGTTATAGCCAGGCGAATTCCGAACATTTTCCTCATTAGGGTCGGGTGGTTCGTACTAGTTTTAAAAAAACTCTCACTGCTAGAGCAAAATTTTGAAACGAAAAAAATTATTTTACGACCTTTTCGTCAGTTAAATCAGAATTCCTGATACCCAAAAATCCCACTTTTTCATTTGTAGATGATTATGTTCTTCAAACAAAAAAGTACAGGACTTTGTTCGATGGTTGATTTTAGTATGAGCTAAAGGGGCTCGAAGTTGAATGTTCAAAAACGAGGGTATGGATTGATTGAGAAACTGGGAATGAGGTAATCGAAAAGTTGAACTATATTCGTCACATTGGAGCCAACTCACCGGCTGGAAAAATCTTCTTTTTTTTTTTTAAATTAGGCCTTATTTTATTTTTATTGCGCCTAAATTTTATGACCCTATTTTCCGCGTATTTTGGCCTGTTTTTTGCTAATAACTTTTGAATCGAACACTTTTACATAGGTATATTACTCAGAGGCCAGGAAGAACTATCAAAATCCTACAATTTAATATATTTGTCTATAAATTTATGTTATGTCCCCGCGGAGCTATTTGCGCTCGAAGAAAACTCAAAACACGTTTTCTATTAAAAAGTGGACCATACATCAAAAACAAAAAATAATCACTCTCTTTTTTTTTTAATAGATTCTATATTGAATTTCTACAATTTGCTTAGACGAAACCAATTTTTTCAAAATTCGCGGACGTGATGAAAAAATATTTTAAAGTTAAAACTACAAAAGTACGAAAATCGAAAAAATTCAAAAATTATTATTAATTGTTAGCATTTGATTCTTTTCAGTTCAAATTCGAATTCTACGTCTAATTTTCTATAAGAATGAGTAATAAAATAATATTGAACAGTACTGTAACTATTTGCAACGAATTTTCAAAGTTGAAAACAGTGGTGTAGTACTTAAACTGGGGAAAAGTAATAGTTGTCGTCAAATTTCCGTAGTTTTGACGTCAAATTCGGATTCAGCGTTCAATTTCCTATAAGAATAGCTTTCCAAAACACTTAATAACAAAATTTTAACTTCTTACTTAACTTGATTGACTTGATGACTTGATTAACGGAAAATAATTTCTATGGCGCTGTATATGTTTTTTTCACCAAATTTTTTGCTATGTACGTGTGTAAGGCGTTCAAATGAAGACTCCTACATATTAAAACAATTAATTCACAAACATGTTGACCCCGAAAAACACGGTTAAAGTCCAATTTTCGAGCTTTCAAAAACTGATTTTTTCGGACCATTTGCAGATTTTTCCGAGAAATAAAAAAAATCGCAAAAATACATCTTGGTAAGACACAACTTTCCTGAAAATTTCAGATTTTTATCTGTATTGAAAGACGAGTAAAAATTCGTTAACTGTTCGGCTGGAAAAAATCGCAGGGGTACCCCTTGGATTTTTCGCGAAAACTTTTTTGGAATAGATTTAGCTCAAATTCAGCATAATGATACTTGATGATGTGTATATCAATAATATATGGTTCATTCTTTGTTTCTTTAGCACTAAATAGATGAAAAGAACTGTTGAAGTTGAAAAATGTCATGTTTTCGTGTATAGTCTACTAATATTGTTGAATAACGCAAAAACGGTTGAAAAATGGATAGGTACATTGCATTGGGAAAATGTGGACAGTTAAATTACCCATCTTTTGGTATATTCAAACATCTGAATTGACGACTTTTTGTTACAGTTATCCCCTGTGCAAGTTACAAATCTTGGAAATCCTAAAAGTCTGTCTGTCTCGGTTAAAACTTTTCGCAAATTGAAAACCCCAATTTTTTAAGAAAACCATGAAAACACCTCCACCTACATACCAAGTTATAGTAACTAGGTACTATAAAAACTATACATTACTCCGCTCCATACAGAAATAAACTAGGTACTATATAATAGTAGTGATAAGGACACTTCCCCCACTAATATAGGGCCCATACTAATACAGGGCTGCGCCCCTTCGTCGGGCCGTGCCGAGCGGATGGGTGGCGGAGCGCCCCCGACACGGGGCTGGGTGGCAAAGCCGCCGGGGGCGCTCAGCTCCTGGTGTTCAATATAACTGTATTTTAGGGTGGCGAGTTATCATAGTCGAAATTTCAAGATGATCGAATGAAATTCAAGAGATTCTTGGATTCGTGCTCTTAGTTACGCTATCCTTTGGCGAACCCCTTCCTCTTTCGCTAACGTCCGCTGACAGAGTTGTGTTTTGAAAAATTATCCCATGGCGCAACTTTCAAAGAGAAAGAACGTGCGTGTCTGGCTAGATAGAACAGCTCGAGAAACACAATTTAATCGGCTGATGGACAAAGAGAGAAAAAAGGCACGTTCACGTTTCAGTGAAAATTCTGATTCTGATTATACTAATTGTCTATTTGTCTTTGCTTCATCTGGGAATTCTAGTCATGATTCAGATGATGATTCTATTGAGGGAGGGTTTTATCTCGTGATATTGCAACTGTTTATTGTTGGTTGTGAACATCTGTTTGTTTTAAATTATCGAAGTAAGAATTGTGTGTGTTAGTGCACGCTTAAGGAATTGTCTCTCAAAGCGGATAGTTCAACTTCAGTGAATGTTTGGTTGACAACCAATGTCCCTCATATTGATCAACGCTCGTTTCCACGCCTTGTCTGGGCAACACATCCTATTTCTCTATTGGTTGACTACTCCAATTCTCCCAGCCTTGAAAGTGTTCTATCCTTTTTCTGCTCTCATTCGGTTATATCGTAACTCTCGCTTCGTACTATGGCGAATTTAGTGTCCGTCGATTTCGAAGTTCACGGAAAAGTGCAAGGTGTGTTTTTTCGAAAGTACACGCAAAAAAGAGCGGAATTACTCGGTCTTGGAGGATTTGTGCAAAACACACGGCACGGCACAGTCATAGGTCATCTGGAAGGGAACCGTACGAAAGTCACAGACATGAAGCGTTGGCTGGAGAAAGTCGGAAGCCCCAAATCGAAGATCGATAAAGCGATTTTCACCGACGAGAAGCCTATATCGGAATTGTCGAGCAGCAATTTCATCATCAGGCAAACGTGACATGCGATAACCTGGCATTTGTATGTGTTCCTTCTCAAAATTACAGTACCGTGAAGCGAGTTGTGTTGTCATAATTGTGTTGTCGATTTAACTAATTCGAATATGATTAACATTTCAGCCGACTGTTCGTTTTTCTTGACTTCGATCGCCCACTCGTCTTAAAAATAATAAAATTATTTCATCAATCGCATTTTGTTAAAATATAATAGAGATAGCCCCAACTTGTACAGAAAAATAAGTCGATTGCGAACTACTGTGGAAAAATGTGTTACAGAAAAGCCCAAAAAATCACAAATTATCTGTTGGTAAAGACAGCGGCTTAAAAGTGTCAAATATCTTCCTCTTTGTTCAATTCCTGAACCAATTTACTACTATGATGATATTTCCCTCTTTTTAATTTTACAGGAGAGTGATGAGATTAATTTTTTTCTAATTGTTTGAGCTTGGCGGAGTTGAATTAGATTTTTTCGAAATTTATCTGCCAAAAATTTCGCTAATTATTTACTAGGTATATCACAAATTAATTACGTTATTTTTATAGTAGCCATAGCGTCTACTCAGTAATAAAAAATGTAAAAAAATGAAAATTTTCAAAAATCAGGTTTTTACGTGCTCGTCTTGATTTTCATTAAAATTATAGTCAAAACCCCGAATATATTCCCACTATTTCAATGACAATTTTATCTTACTAAAGCAGCTGCAAATCCCTTTATAACGAAAGTGAACTCAAGTCTTATTATTCCGTCAAAACGAGCACTAAATTTTCTAGTTTAATAAGTCAGATTTTATATATAGGTATTTATTATGCAGTTTATTTATACACTAGTTGCAAATTGATGTTGCCAATTTACAAAAGTGTTTGTTTCCTATTTTTTTTTTTTTTTTTATTTATTTATTTATTTTTTTCTTTTTTGTTCTTATAATACCTTCTACTGTAACCTCAAATCCAAAAGGAATTGAACGGTCTATTTAAAATAATTTTACGATTTAGTTCATTAAATCTAGTTAGAATACCAAAAAACGTTAGTTTTCTACAAAAAAAAACGGGATTTTTTTCTAGAAGAATGGTGCTTTTATTATGTTGATAAATCTTTCGCACGATGGAGATCTTACGAACCACTGGAATTGAATTCTGCAAAGGAATCCAAAGATCGTGACGTGATAACGTAACCATGAAAGATCTTCCTTCCCGGTGTAAGTGAAGGGATCTTCGATCCGTCAACTAGTGAAGGAATTAAGCTGGAATGAATGAGGATACGTGCTCGTTTGCGCGGAGCATTTTCGTTGAAATGCTCTCACCTTTAGTGCGTAAAGAGGAAGAGTGTACTATTCTGTAAAGGAATACAATGTCAGCGAATCTACATTTCACGACGGCTCAAAAGCTTATTGGGAAATCTATTATTGCTTTGGTATCCAGCGCAGCTAGTTAGCCGTAACGAGAGCCGGTTTCTCCCGCAGTTGCGCCCAATTCTAGGCAGCTATTCATCAACGCGTACGAGCGGAATTCTATTCAGCGCTAAATGGGCCATCTAGTTAAGGTGGAATATGTGCTCGAAAAATGCGCTTACTTCTTTCGATAACGTTATTCTAGGATATTTGTTGAAGATTAAAGGATAATTGTCGTATTTCCAAACACCGGCTTTAATAGATGGCAGCCAACTAGTTATTTGGATAATTGAAATGAGTAACAGTAATATAAAACGCTTTACGCTGCAAAAAAGATATGCTTTGGTCTTTGTTTTAAAGGTTGTCGTTTCTGATACATTGAGTCCTTCACATTGATGAACTTTCGTTGACAGAAAAAAACGGTGAATGTTGAGCTCGAAAATAATTGTTCGGATTCACTGTTCGTTCTTCTTTGATAACTAAAAAAGGCTAACCTCTCTTAAAACTTGATGTTTTCGTTTCAAGACATGTATAAAATCCAAATATTTTATTTAAAAAATTCTGTCCGTAGGCTGTACGCCGTGTACATTTTTCTGACAAAACTATATAATATCTAAATACTTGAAATTTAGCAAAGTTTGATTTTAGTCTTACAATGGCTCAATTCTTCAACCAAATCGCTATCTCAATTTTTAGGGAGGTTTTGAGGGGAAGAAAATTCGTGTTTTATAACGGTTTTCAGACAGAGGTGTATTTGGTATCAAGATTTATAGATTTCAGGACGCTGAATCGAATGAGATCATCGTTGGATAGCTTTATTGTTCTCGAGTTAACGCAGCTTTCGTGTACAATTTTCATGATTTTCAGAAATTGACAACTCGAGCAGTTCTGTAGCTATAAAAATTGTTCTATACTCGTTGGTAAAATCGTCAAACACTTCATTCAGCTGTACTGTTAGCGTAATATTTAAACTTATTTCTTGATAATTAATTAAGATTATTAATTAAGAAAAATAATGCCAATGACTATAGTTGATACGGAGAGGTTCCTTATATTTACCACTCTGTAGTTTGGTGGAAACGTTCACAAATGTTCGGAATAGTTACTATCACAAATCGATAGTCTCCCTAAATCATAATTGAAACAAAGGAATAATAAACCATTGTACAATCATTTGCAGCGTTCTTTTATTTTAATTTTATTTTTTTTATATTATTAGTAGTCTTGTGAGTTTCAAATAAATTGAACAAAGCGTCTTAAAAAAATACCAATTGTCCACACGATAATACACGTAGATGTTAATAATAATCATCATAGTTATTAAGAATTATTGAGACGATACTATGCGTTCTATTATGTTTTTTTATTGAATGAAAACTAAATACGAATTCGTTTTGTCAATTTCATTGATTTTTTTTCTCCGTTTCTTTCTCCCCGATTGTTACTCGACAACTTTGAAAATCCTACAGTTGAACTCTTGCAAGTGAAAACTTTCGGTGCACGACCTCGTCGTGAACAATGCTGGCAATAGGGCAAGTGGTAGGCGTCTCGACTGGTATCCTCTAGTTCGTGACCTTTGACTCAATCACGAATAGGAAACCGTACGGAAGCGCGATCGGATGAGCTAGGTCTGCAGGTAAGGAGGTTGGGTTTCACCGCTAACTGCTTAAATGCTATTAGCGCATTGACCGCTTCGAATTTTTTCAAGCCCGAGGTGATACGCTAAAGGCCGAACTGTACTACAAAGTTGGCCTATTCCTGCGCTTCGGTAAGTCTGCTGCTGTGTGGAACGCTCCTATAGGAGTGACATGTGTTAATACCCCCAATCCAAATATGATAATTACTTTTGCTTTGTCACCTTTCGAGAAAAATAACACGCTCCGGTGGATGGTCTCAAATTCGTAGATTTGGATAATGAGTAGGAAGGGAAGCACCAATGATATTCAGCAAACAGCTTCTACAAATAGCCTTCAATTAAGATGTTTGAATATACACGAAAACTATTGGATGGACAGCAAGTTCAAATTGTTTGGTTGTTATTTATTTATTCCGTTGATACTACAAGTATCTATTTCGCCCGGACAACAAGTGTTTGTGTTTATTAATAAAAAAGTCATTCTTGCATTGACCTTCCACAAAGGCACCAATCTTTAATCTTCTTTAAAACTTATTAGGTTATGGGCCCAGCCGAGCCGAGTAACTTGATCAGGTAGTTACTAGAGGTGATTGAGAAGTGAGATGACTTCAAATCTCATGAGAATCGACCCATTAGGGAAATTCAACTTCGATACTTGGTGCATACAAATAGAAGCGCTACTCATCAAGTCCGGGGGATGGCACTATGTCAACGGGACAGAGAAAAGGCCATCGGATGCTGCCGCAGCTCGAATTTGGGAGAGCGAAGATTTGAAGGCCAGATCCGATCTTATTCTGTCGATTAACCCATCCGAACTGAAATTGGTCAAAGGTTTGAAGACATCGCATGAGGTTTGGTTGAAATTGCAAGCGAATTTTGCATCAAAGGGGCCAGCCCGTAAGGCTACATTGTTGAAAAGACTCGTATTATACAAGATGTCGATAGGAGATGATATAAGAGACCATATTACGAATTTTTTCGATACTGTGGATAAATTGCAGGATATGGACATACAAATTAATGATGACCTCTTATCGATCATGTTACTATACAGTTTACCAGAATCGTTCGAAAATTTTCGATGTGCCATAGAATCTCGCGATACTTTACCAAGTCCAGATACGCTTAGAGTTAAAGTTCTGGAAGAAGCAGATGCGAGAGGGAACAAGAAATTCGAAAACGGTGACACTGACAATGCAATGATAGCAAAGTTCAAAGATCAGAAATTCAAGAAAGTGATTAAGCCCGTCAGGTCAGAGAATACCGAATTCAAGTATAAATGTTTCAAATGCCATAGGTTCGGTCATAAAGCTTCTGAATGTACTCAAAAATTTCAGAAAGCGTCAACTATTGAAGAGAACGTTGAGGAATCTTTTAATATGGCATTTTTAGGACAGGAGAAGGGTAAGATTGCAGATTGGTGCTTAGACAGCGGTTGTAGCAGTCATATGTGTAATGATCGAGATAAGTTTGAACAGTTGAAACGAGTCGACAATATGACACTTAAACTTGCTAACACTTCGAAAACGGAAGTAGAAGGAAAAGGAATTATAAAATTGAGAACAATAGACAGAGGTGAAACTAAATCAATTTTGTTGAAAGATGCATTGTATGTTCCCGACTTACGGACCGGACTTCTTTCCGTGTCAAAAATGACAGATGCTGGAATGAACGTCTTTTTCACTCGAGAGAGGGCATACATTTTTAACAAAAGAAATGAAGAAATACTTTCGGCAAGAAGAGTCAATGGATTATACTTTGTCGATGAATTGACTGAAGAAGCGAAAGCTATTGATGAAGAAGATCAAAATAAAGAAAAGTTCAGCAACTTAGAACTTTGGCATCACAGATTTGGACACCTGAATGAGATGAGTCTGAAGAAGATGGTAAAATCAAAAGAAGTAGTCGGCGTAAATCTGGATGTGAATGAAAAACTACCGACTTGTGAAACATGTATAAAAGGAAAAATGTCACAAACTCCATTCCCGAAGAAATCGGAAAAGAAAGTACAACCCTTAGAAATAATCCACTCGGATGTTTGGGGACCAGTGCAAACACAATCGCACGGAAAGTCGCGATACTACGTTACTTTCATCGATGAGGCGACAAGATGGTGCGTTGTAAGTTTCTTGAAATCGAAAGATGAAGTATTTAAGGCATTTAAATCATTCAAACGATACGCGGAAAACCAGAAAGGGAGTCGAATCAAATTCCTTCAATCGGACAACGGAGGCGAATACATGAGCCGCGAGTTCACAAATTACCTCGAAAGTTGTGGAATTGGAAGAAGATTAACGGTACCGAATACTCCACAGCAAAATGGAATTTCAGAGCGCATGCACAGGACTTTACTGAACATGGTAAGGTGCATGTTAGCTGATTCTAAATTGCCACATAGTTTCTGGGCGGAAGCAGTATCGACTGCAGTACATATCAGAAATAGATGTCCATGCAGCGGATTGGATGGAAAATTGCCGTACACTTCATGGACAGGAAATTCTCCAGACGTTTCCTATTTTAGAGTTTTTGGAAGCAAAGCATACTTGTTAGACAAATCAAAAACGAAAGGAAAGTTAGAACCTAGAGCTCGTGAATGTATTTTCGTTGGGTATTCGGAATGCTCGAAAGCTTATCGGGTTTGGGATATTGAAAACAGAAGAATTTACGTCACAAGAGATATAAAATTTGTGAACGAAGCAAAACGAGAAGCTATTAAAGTTCAAAAATTGAACGAAACGAATGGCGTTGAAATTCAACTTGGTATACCATCAACGACGAAAGTAACACCATGCGAGGAAGTTCAACCTCAAATTCAGGAATTAGAAAATTGTAACTTAAGGGGTATAGAAGAAAACTACCAAAATCATGAAGAAAGCCGTGAAACTGTACAGAGTGATCAAACAAAAGTTGAATTGGTACGTGGCCGAGGACGACCAAAACTTGTGAAAACGAGCACGGGACCAGGTAGAAGAAAAAGATTCTTCAACATGATTCCAAAGACCATCGTGAGTAATCAACACTCTAAATCTAAAAGAAATGAAAACAGTGAGTCGGCGGAAACTTCTGAAAATCTTCACAATGATGGAAACGAAAAAGGAGAAGAAATACATTCTAAACATACTGAAGGGGAAATAGAATTGACTAATCCCGAAGTATACGAGATAGCAAATGCAGCTGAGGTAAATCCAACAGAGGCTCTAACTGGACCTGACTCGGATGATTGGTATGCAGCTATTCGAAAAGAATTTATCTCTCTTTTGAAAAATGAGACGTGGATTCTTGATAACAAGCCATCGAATCATTGTGCGGTAGGATGTAGATTAATTTTGTGCAACAAATTCAAGGCGTCTGGAGAAATTGACCGTCGAAAAGCAAGATTGGTTGCACGTGGGTACACTCAAAGACCAGGCATCGACTATAATGAGACGTACTCGCCTGTTGTACGGTTAAGTTCTATCCGCACAATCATGGCATTGGCTGTTAGAGAAAATATGGAGGTAATCCAGATGGATGTCGAGACGGCCTATCTAAATGGGAATCTTGACGAAGAGATCTACATGGAAGCTCCACAACACTTCGAAAAAATCCTCATGGACATCATCGAAAATGAAGAAGGAATAATTCAGGAACAAGCGTGGAAGATGCTAAGAGATTGGAAAGATGGAAAACGGTACTGCAAACTTCAAAGGTCACTCTACGGACTCAAACAATCAGGAAGACAATGGTACTTGAAGTTAGACGAGTGGCTCAAGACACAAGGAATGGTACCTTTACATTCGGATCCATGCGTGTACACACAAGGTAAAGGAGAGAATGCTCTCATATTGTCTGTATACGTTGACGACATAATATTAGCGTCGAAAAGCCACGATAATTTACAACATTTCAAAAGTAAGATGATGGAAAAGTTCAGAATGAAAGATTTAGGAAAAATTCATTATTGTTTGGGACTAGAATTCGAATATGACCAAGAACAAGGAAAACTAAAAATTTCTCAAAGGAAATACATACAAGAAATTCTGAAGAAATACAAAATGGAAAATTGTAATCCATCATCGACACCTTTAGACATGAACGTCAAACTTGAAGCAGGAGAAATCATCACAAAAGAAGAGAAAATGCCGTATCGAAATTTGATCGGTTCGTTGATGTATGTAGCAGTAGGGTCAAGAATCGACATAAACTACGGTGTCAACTATCTTAGCCAGTTCAATAATTGTTACAATCAAGATCACTGGAAAGCGGCTAAGAGAATATTGCGTTATCTGAAGGGAACTTTAGATCACAAATTGACGTATTCACGGATCCACGACCCACTAACATGTTTCGCGGACGCAGATTGGGGCAACTGCAGGATAGATCGACACTCCTTTAGTGGATACCTTTTCAAGTTCTCAGGCGCCGCAATTACGTGGAATTCGAAAAAACAGAGGACTGTCGCACTGTCAAGTGTAGAGGCAGAATTCGTGAGCCTATCGGAAAGCGTTAAGGAGGCTATTTACCTGAAACGATTTTTTGAAGAGATAGGATATCCCATCACACTGCCTATCGTCGTGAACAACGACAGTCAGGGGGCACAAGAATCTATTCGAAATCCAATCTACAGGTCAAAAACAAAACACGTCGACATCAGAAACAACTTCATCAAACAAAATCAAGACGAAAAATTGATTGACATAAAATATTTATCAACGGACGAAATGGTCGCTGACTTCCTGACAAAGGGCCTACCGAAAGCAAAACACGAGTTTTGTACTTATAGCTCGGGAGTTGTCGCAGATCCAATTTTGACTTGAGGGGGCGTATTGGATGGACAGCAAGTTCAAATTGTTTGGTTGTTATTTATTTATTCCGTTGATACTACAAGTATCTATTTCGCCCGGACAACAAGTGTTTGTGTTTATTAATAAAAAAGTCATTCTTGCATTGACCTTCCACAAAGGCACCAATCTTTAATCTTCTTTAAAACTTATTAAAAACATCGCATTTTCAACTTTAAACATTATTTTCATCCATTTGAGGCGAAAGAAACGAAGAATGAAGCATATATTACTGATATACACAACATCAAACATTATTATGCCAAATTTGAGCAGAATTGAAATCGAAAAGTTTTTCTAAAAAAATCAAGGGGTACCCCTGCAATTTTTTTAAAAACAATCAGTAAACGATTTTTTACTCGTCTTTCGATACAGGTAAAAATCTAAAATTTACAGAAAACTTGTATCTAACCTGCTAGCAATTTTTCAATTTTTTTTCAATTCTCGGAAAAAATTGCAAGTGGTCCATAAAATCCATTTTTGAACTCTCGAAAATAGAACTTTAACCGTGTTTTTCGGGGTCAAAATTTATGTGAATCTTTAATCGTTTTATTACGCAGGAGTCTTCATTTGGATGTCTTACACACGTGCATAGCAAAAATATTGGTAAAAAAAATTTAAACAGTGCCATCGAAATTATTTTCTGTTTATTGAGTTTTTAACCGGCCGAAATGTTGAGCTTTATTTTATGTTTATATTTACTCAACCCGAGATGAGAAGCTTTTCTGAAATGTACTGGTATATGAAATCAGGCGAGCTCCGTTACCGTTAACTTAATATTTCAATTTTGCTTTTACCAAAATGCTTATTTCCATTATCTTTAAAACGCCTAGTCAGCTAATTTTGTTCTGTAGTTTCTAAAGGTTTCAAATTGCACCGCAATGTTTGTACTTCTCCGTTCGATAAAAACGTATTTTCACCGTTGGCCGGCTAAAAGTAACGAGAAATAATACCCGGGGAAACGTTTGAGTCAGAATGTGTTCGCGTTGGCTCATTAAGACGTTGGATCCTGGAAGAAACTTGATTTCGGTACGCTATTTTCGAATTCTACTGCACTGAGTGCATGAATCATCTCATTCAACCGTAGCTTCGTTTACCACTGGGGAAAATTATATTCAATTTCCGTCGGTTTGGCCAACCGGCGATTTCACCTGAACTAACTCAACAATAATGACAACAAATAACATAATCTCAGTAAAAATCAACGTAACCCGAACTTAGGCCGAAAAGCTAGATTCAGAAGGCTATAATTATAAGTAATACTTGAGAATCGTCGATTCTAATTTGACTGAATATCTAATTGTCAATATCAGCGTATGTCAGATATATTTATACAAAATGCTTCGGGGTTTCGAATAATCGGTTTAAGGAACACTTGAGGAGTAAGATGAACCTGTTCGAGGTTTTCTTGCATGTTGTGAAATTGCGGATAATCAATGGTTCTCAGAGAAAATATCAATTTTCTTTCTCTAGAGAAGAACTCGTAAATAATTAATTTCGCTCATATTTTGTATACGTGCGCTACTGCAAGCTAACTTAATTTCCCATTTGTTCCAGTACGGTATAATCTAGACGTAGTAAAATTTCTCTCCAAAAATCGAAGTTTAGCATTTCACCGTTTTCGAAAATTAGATAACTACCCCAAAATTCTAAGTGAAGTTTAGCTACGCTTTGCCATGATATTGAGCAGTTAGGAGGGAACAGGCGGATGTATGGCGTCTTATATGTGTCACAGGGGAGGACGGATTACCCGTTACAGCATCTGAGACTGTCCAGTCACTGGCCGTTTACTTGGAACGAATTAGGGTCACAGGCTTTTATGCGTTCGACGATTCGAGACATGCCATCAGTTGGGTTTGTGCAAGATGCATCGAGATGGTTCACCTTTTGCATTACGTTGTATTGTTGTTGGTTGCAGAGTATAAACTGAGATCCATATTCATAAAAGGGATCGATTCAGACGAACCAAAAATTCGAAGCTCGTTTTGATAAGTCTCACTTGACCCCTTAGAACACACTGTAAACACACTTTTTGTTTAAAGCGCAACTTTCGGAATCCCATGTATTGGTAAATAATTTTTATGAAAGCCATCCATATCCCTTATACTTCTTAGCACTATCGCCCTACTTTGCAAAAGGTCGGCCTCCCAGGAGGTTCGAGCTTCTGAAACCAATTGAACGTTAATCAATAACGAGTTTCACTAATTCGGCCCGCATCGCTAATGCCATTAGCATTGGGTCGACCTTCCGGCTGCGATGCTCTCCGGGGGACGGGTCGAAGAGAGATGCTGACTATGGTGTTTTCCATGTTCTGATCATTGATATAGCGAAATCGAACTGCTTATAGCACGAGAATCGTTTTGAACTCGTTAAATTTAGACATTAAATAAGACAAAAAATAAGATAGAATAAGACAAACATTAAATTTTTTTTTTCAAAGTCAAATTTTGACTTTGAATGTTCTACCCTAGCAAACGTTGCTAGTATGCCAGTTAACTGGGAGGAAAGTGAATAATTTAAAACGAACCGACAATATATTATTTTTTATTACCTGGTTAAGTAGTTTTTGACATATCCACGTGTACGTATTCGAAGGGTCTTTCTTTTTACTTTTATGTTCACGTAGGAAATGGGGATTGGGATCGTCCAGAAAGTCGAATTCGGCCAATTTCATAGTACTATAATAGGTACCTACTCAGAATGACTTTGTGACACCATGGGGAAGACGCCTATTTTTTATTTTCGGACCTAATGGCCTGAATTCTGTTATTTGGTTTCAAGGCATGTAGAATCCGAATATCCAATAAAAAAAATTCTGTCTGTCCGCCGTACGCCGTACGCCGAAAATTAGCAGTTTGAATAAACCCGGAGATGTAACTTCAACCGATTGAAGTAACTCCCTAGAGCGATCTGCAGACGGCTGAAAGACAGACAGTAACAACAAGACGGTCTTTAAGACTGGAGTCATGCTAAATCGAGTAAATGACGCTAACTCACTGCTACTTGTTAGGTTTTTTTAATCGTCGAGTTAGTACCGCCCGAAATTCCTCGGTTTTTCAGATAAATTGTGACGGGGGTTTGGTAATCTCACAGCAATCAAATTATTGGACGCTGTTAGTTTATTCTCCGAATGAGACCATCGCCGGGTCGATAGCTTTTATGGTTCTCGAGTTATCGCAGCTTTACTTTTATGTTCACGTAGGAAATGGGGATTGGGATTTTCTCCGCAGAAAGTCGAATTCGGCCAATTGGTCATTGTACTATAATAGGTACCTACTCAGAATTCAGGCCAAAAAAAAAACGAAAATAAAAAATAGGCGACTTTCTGACTCAATTGTCTGTCTGAGTGTCTGTGGTCCACAAATGACGATTATTGACGTATCACCGTGAAAAATCGACGAAAGTCGATGACATTTTCAGAAAATATTCTGTCTGAGAATATGCAAACATTCCGTTATTAGATCTTGGAATACACTCAGTACTTCCGAGTTATATTCGCTCAAGGTTTTTTCTGTTATGATTTTCATCGGCAATAAAAGTCAATTTTTTGGAACGGTTTTGGTCAAGGTCTTGAAATGTTCGTTGTGTCCAGCAGATGATGCTTGATTTTTATCGTTTGGGTCACACACCTTACTTCAATTTTGAGCTTTTTCGCTCTTTTGAGCTTCTCGCTAGTAGCTATTTTGATTTTCGATTTTACAGACCGCGAAAATCATTATATTTGAAAGCTTGCAAATTTGAGAAGCTCTGGTCTCGAAAGGTTTGTTACGCGTTTGTTGACGCCTAAATTTTTCGGTAAGGTCGCACACCTTATTTTCACTAACTCGTATTTTTCGTTATTATATTTTAAACATTTTTAAAGCCTCTTTGCTGTTAAAATGATTCCTAGACAAAAGCTGTCTTCTGTCATTATGTTCACTCATAATACTTCCACATTATTGACCTATTTCGGTTTTTGGGTCTAGAAATTTTTCACTTTTTTTCAACGATAAGTCTCGATGCAACGTGTTCATAAATTTCTTTCCCTCCTTATTGGTTACATTTTTTCAAAGAGATTATTCCGAAATATCCTGCCGTCTTATTTGAGGCCCGAAAAGAACTGTCACTAGTTCGAGTCGGATAGCCAAGCGAAAAAATGGAACGAGCGCTTAGAAGCAAGCTATTATCATTTTTGCCACGAGAGCGACGCGACTTCTGTCTCATGTACTTCACATGGGGGCCGCGGAATGTGAGCTATGAGCTTTGTCATGCTCTACCGTTTTAGAACCTAGTGCGAAATGGGAAAGAACTCGGAGTCGGAGTATTCTTCTCATATTCCCGGTATGCCATCTATACTTTCATCGAACTATGCGTTTGTCGACAGATTCGAGTCAAACGACGGCCATTCGTTTCGAACGCGATTTTTTTGTTATTGCCATTTCTCGCCTCTCTGTTCAACTTTCGATCCGTTGTGTGACAATCATTGCGCTCAGGAAAATAACGGACTTCCAACTGTCTCAAAACGCGCTGAGGATTTTTTCCCATCATAGGGGTTCCATTTTCAGCTATTCAAGTTCGATTGTGACGAGATCTATTCACAGTGATGCGAAATGCGTGCCCTGAAAAACGAGATATGTATTTCATGATCTCCAGGGGTTGTGAGGGGGAGAAGAACCAGGCGACTCATTCTCGTACGTTTGGGTCTTCTGGCTGGAAAAAGTCTAGGTTTCTCTAAACTCAAATCGAAATTGTGCGATGGATTTTTCACGACCGATCTAATTCTCATGGTTGGAAGACCGCTTGAAATTCATTTCGTGATTCTTCTTGCTCTATTTTTCTTAATTAATACCTACTTAGTTTGCCGATGTTTTATTTTTGGTCAGGTGTAACTTTTGGCTTACTCCAACATGAAAGTACTGTGAGGCATATGCAAACTTCTGTACCTCCACGCTAGTTTAACCGGACTTTTCTCTTCACATTCACATCCCTTGGCGGTATCCTCTCACGTTTCCACGAGCCGTGATTTTCCAAGGGAAAGATCGTGCATTCGTCTAAATATCTGGACAGTTTTTTCTATTCACAACACATAGAGCACTGTCATGATGGGACGTATAAAGGAAATTTGCCATTGTAGAAACGGGGTATAAATCTAAGAGGAAAACATTCCGAAAAATTCCCTTCTGCAGTAATCTTATTCCATCTTACAAACATATCTGAGTGCTCTTCTAGATCAGTAAACCACTCAAAAAACGCCTTACAATTGACGAAAATACGTCTGTTCTCTACGTAAACATAGGAGGAAAAAGAAAGTGATCTTCATGCCCTGCGCGTATTTCTATCGCCAATTGTTATACGTGAAAATTAGTTCTCTTCGCGGTTGTTACCTTTCGAAGGTCTGAGAAATCTGTCGATATTAGTTTCAACAATGCGGAGCTATTGTGTTGTTTATTCGGGAACGTATTTTATTCCTGCGCCTTCCATTTACCTCCTCGCATTATTGAAGGTATTCCGCTCACAATACCCCGTGCCTAGATATTTTTTTAGTGGTTTTTTCCTCTCTTCGTCGAACCATCGAGTTCGTCAAAACGTAATGGTAGAACTTGATGAAATGAAATTACACGAATTCGCTCATTGTTTACTTACTTATTCATACATAAGAAATTAGTTCTTCGCTAAATTTAGCCCGTAACACTGGAAGACCTTCTGAATAATTCGAGACAAATGAGGTCCAACTAGTTTGAGCGATTTTTCGAAAAGTGGATCCAAACTAGATAAAAGCTCGAGAAAAATAAATGAATAACGCAGACGTGCGGTGTGTGCCACAAAAAATAAAATAACGTTCTATCTACACACCATAAAGAAAATTTCGAAACCCGTGAGTATTGACAACTGCGGCCTAAAAAAAAAATATTATTAAACCGTGTGCATTGATCACACGGTGCATCCATGTTTGAGACGGCAGATAGGTATAACAATAATAAAATCGGGTAAGTCTTTCAAAGTTCAGTAAAATACAATATTGTTAGGTACTAAAAAACTAGCCAGGTGACCAAAAAACGCACGAAATATTTTATAACGCGGAAGTACGGTGTGCAAGCCAAAGGATAAAAATTTAGTGCCATCTGCTTGTCATTACAAACATTTTAAGACCTCGACCGTTTAAAAATATTAATATTTACGGCTTGTAAAAATCAAAATAGAACAAATTTCGAACGCGTCTATCTCGGAAGCATTGTATCTTATTTTCAGACACATTTCTCTCTGAAAGTTCTGAAAATTCATTTAGAGAACATATGAAAATCGCATTAATTTTTCACTTAGATATGGCAACTTTTGTCCTTTTTTGACCACAGACACCAAGTTAAATTTCTTGTGAAAACACCGCGATGCATTCTTAAAGAATGAGGATGGTCATCTTTCGGTCAACGTGAGTGACCTCTAATAGAAAGTTCCGTCCTCACATTGACCTGCTGCTCTTAAGCCCTCGAGGCGGACAGTAGGCAGGTACCTGACGTACGATCTTATCTGAGTACCAAACTAAGAGAAAAAGCCGCGTACCACTTTCGCATTGACAATAGCTTTGGCGAATGAAACGGCCAAAATTAGCCTATTTGGGTTGCGTTGGAAGACAAGCTGGCTATCGATATGAAATCTTGATAGAAGGAGAAAGTGTCTACGTCCTACCCAACAATAAAATATTCCAGTTATTTTCAAGTTTCCCCCCCCCCCCCGAATTAAAATAATACAGCAGATGCGACTTGAGCATTCATTCAAATCCTGACTCGCCTATCTCAGTGATATTAACGTCGTTATAATAGTTGTAACGACTTTATAACCAGACGATGATCCCTCAAGATGCGAAAGCGATCGGAATTTAACCAATATTACAAGAGAGAACTTCTCTACCATTGTAAAACACGTTCATTGATTTATACCTACCATGTAAATATCAAGGTAAATAATTAATTTACTTTGTACGAGTTTGTTTTGTGAATCGCTGAAGAATACTGTCGCTTTCCACGGAAACAGCGACACGCGCTCGACGGCTCATCCGTTGGCTCATTCAAAGTCAAGGAAGCAGAAACAATCAGAGCGTCATTTCAGAACAAGAGGAGCGGCACGGTTCAGAACCAATCAATCGGTACGCGGCGAGACATCGGGTTTTCTAAACCTTTCGCTTCGAAACCGATAAACCGACGCCCGCAAAACAAAATTAACCTTCGATTGGAGACGGGTAAGCGAATGATCGTAAGTAGTTGGCAAAATGAGGTTTTCTTTTTTTAAAGACCGCAAGCTTTAATGATTATTCAACCGGTGCAGAAATATTCGTAAATTCAGTAAATCTGCGGATAGATTACTTTCAGAAATTACGAGACACAGAAATTAATTAAAATAAGTTGATCGAAGGTGAAATTAATGTATTATTATCAGCGATATTCTGTCACGGCGTAGTAAGATTTAACAGTTGACACTTATCTTTTATGTTACGCTACCTTTTAATTGATTGTGACGACTATTAATTATGAACGCTACTGTAGACACTAATCACGCTTTTCTTTTTTGGAAACTCAACTCCTGTCCACGAATGATGTTAAACATAGTTATGCTCTAACTAATATTATATAATAATTGCCCACATGCATAGCGTGTGTCACCACGAATTAATAACGACAGTGCAAACATTTTCTCTGCTTTCAACTGCAAAGAGATGTTCCAGAGAGTCCTTCACGCGGTGGAAAACGGCCGATTCATAGGCAACGGTGCATATAACTGAGACCGCACAATAACGAGAAAAGAAGAAGAAAAAAATAATGACATCCTTCGCTTGAGTCTCTTGCACGATCTTGATTAGTTTATTGACGCCTATTAATAATTGCACAGGTGTTTACAGCTTTTAAAGTTGCTATTGAATACGGTCGAATGCTTACCACGCGGTGCGCATTGTTTCATCGTTCCATGTTCACGATTAAAAGGCAGTAATCGTCTATGGATTTTTCTCTCTTTTAATAATTATTTAACAGTATTCGCATTGCATAACCGAAGGCGGAACTGCATTCGGTTTGAATGTGGCTCAAATATGCTGAATCAAAGGAATAACGCTGGTCACAACTATCCCCTATCATAAATAATTGGTCGAAATGGTCTGGCTAAGCGCAAATGTCCTGAAGTTGATTTAAAAAGAAAAATGTAGTGAACGAAAAATTGTTAAGAGACGCTTTCAATTCTAAATGAGCTCTTAATCAATTCCCATGGCTGAGATCGTCATCAAAGTGCATGTCTCTGATTGTGACCTCAACTGAATTTCAGAATACTTTCCTGAGGAAGGAGGAAGGAACGCTAAGGAAAAATCCTTCTCGATGAACATGGCTTTCTTTCGCGTGGGCTGCTAGGAACGATGAAAATTCTAGAACGAGTCTTCATCGTGTATCCTAACGAAGCGTCCTTAGCTGGATACAAAACTTCAAAAGACTATTTCAGCAGTGTCGTTGTTTATCAGTTTCGACACCTTCGTTTCAATTCTCACTTTTACGGAATTCCCACATTTTCATTATCACTAGCGCCATTACGTAGATTGAACCCTATTTTGATGAGGTGACTTCTGCGCATAATTTCAGCTGATGAACGATTCCATTTGATACACAAAGATTTAACGGCAATAAGCCTTTCATGCTCTTCGGCACAATTTGCCAATCGCAAAATTCGGAAAAGGCCAGTTTTCAAATGTGAACCTTTCCTCCGCACACAATCTACTCTTCTTGTTTCAACTTGGAATTCTCAACTAACATGCTCTCTTAATTGGCCTTAGCAATCTTATCTATAGCCTGAAAATAGCCACATTGACGTCAGCTCCATGATCTTCGCCAAAATCGAACTGCTCGAACGGTTTTCGCGTCCGCACGCAACGAGTTAACCTCACGAATAAAACATTGCGTTTATGAAAATCTATTCCCTGTTCCGGGCTCTTTCTCTTTGAGCAAGTCCAATGCTTTTGTGTCCGTTTCATTAAATGGGCGTGTGCTCCGGTTTTCGTTCACGAATCGGCCAACCGGAGCGACTAATCTTAATTAATTTTCAGGTCGGTGTATACAGATCGGTAAACCCTACAAGGAAATACCTGCTGACTGCCATGAGCGTGTGCGGAATTTATTTCGGTTTGAAAAATGTTCCAGCAAAGCGTTGGTTTTTAAATATTCGCCGCGGAATCGCTGGACTTCAATTGCTCGCTTTATCGTATTTAGTGGTGCAGCAACTCTTTTCGTTCGCGCTACTTTTCCATCTCGTTTCTTTTCACTTGAAGACCCCTCCTCCAATGTTTTTTTGAGTTATCACTTGGAAATAATGTCTTTATTGATGTTTAATAACTGTATTATTCTAATAAATGTATCACAAATTTAATACTTTGTAAACTTTTTATAATCAGACAAGGTCTCGTTGTCTGTGATGAAATCAAAATTAATTCTTTTAATTTGAATCCTTAGGTAGCGGTTCACAAATAATGAAAGAACCTATTTCTGCCTGCATTTTTTTCGGTTTGAATACACGTGAGTATCCTTTCTTTTACCCGAACGCTCAAAATCTGCATACTGATTTTTTTTTTTTTTTTAAGTTTGATTTTAGTGTAAATCTACCTGTCCTCGTCTATTCTGCCCTTGTCTACTCCAAACCTATGGACTGTACTAGCCCCTCAAATCGCCATTAGGTTACTCGACCACGATCCCTAATTTTTTTTTGTTTTCAGTCCGATTTCAAGGCTTCTCTAGCCGTCGGTTTTTTCCATTCTTAGTGCGCCAACGCAAAAAATGACAACCCGCCTAATTTGCAACGACAAATATCACAACGTATCCTTGGTGTCTTAAAGTGTCCGAAGGTTATAGTCGGCAGACGATGGGCCTCATACGAATCAATTGTCGAATCTGAATAATGAAGTACGAACGATAAAAGTTGCGAATAATGAGTGGGCGGATGTACTGGCTTATTTGCCAGTATTACTGATGCGTGAAGACTAGATGCAATTTGTACATAGCTCGGCGAGCAGCTGTCAATTACGGTTTTCTATAGCGTTTAAACTGAAACGTGTTTCACTTTCTTCATGGCTCCAGTGACTTAGTATCTCGGATATGATTTTTCCATGTTGAGTCATGAGGTTACTCCAATATTCAACCGGAACATTTATTTCTTTCTCTTTTCACTAGTAACGCCTAAGTATCTAAAATGAAGCAATAGGAGCTTAACTTGATCAGTTTAAATTATTAGCGGTTGTTAGATCAAACGGTTTTCTCCTGAGTAATGAGTTCAGCCATTCAAACCGCGTCATAGAGGGTGATGCCTCGAAAGTATTTATCTTCCCATCTTGAATTAGTTCATCGAAACACTCCTTCTTCAAGATATAACTAAAGTTCTCGAATCACGAAAAACTCTTACTATTCTCTCTTGTTTTCTGAGGACGAAAGCACATGAACCATATTTGAAACAAAAATTCTATCTGTCCCAACAGCTCAATTCGTCAGTCAGGTCTCTGCCTTAATAGTACTAATTTTGTGAGGATTTAAAGAACGGGGAGGTTTTTGTATAACCAACTTCAAAAGGAGGAGGTTACTTGCGTTATTTAAAAAAAGTATCATCTTATCATATTCTAATATCTATTTTGATGGTTTCGAAACGCTGAATCAAATGCCGATATAAGTTAGTCAATTGCTTCAGTGATTATCGATTTATCATTGCTTTTATGGGCTTGTGTAGTGTCCACAATGGTAACATAATGATTTAACGGGTATGAACTCTTCGAATGCCGAATAGACCTGAAGGAAAAAAATTACTGCCACTATAACAAAATGTAAACATTTTGAGGATATATATAGCCATTTTCGGATAATAAAAGTCATTAACTAAAATTAAATATTAGAACTCGTTTCTCAAGTTTGGAGTGATTTTTTAGGATTTTCTTCCTTCTTTATCTTGTATCAAGAGAAGAGAAAAGTTACATAATTTAAATGTTATATTTTATTACCTATTTATTTTATTTTAATTTTTTTGTGACGGTTCAAAAGTAGACCATTGGTATTCATCGGTGAATTTTTGTGGAGTGTTTGAGTTTCAGTAAATGAAGGGGAGGGGGAAGCACGATATCTATTATTGCACAGAATAATACTTTGATTATTGATACTGCAGGTATGTTGTGCTCTTCTGAGACTCAGATCGGCTCAAATGCTGCGTTAAGGTCGGATATTTTTTATAATCTTGTATCAGAGGGTTTTCCTAATGCTGTAGAATTCCAAAACAGAAAAAAATATTTTTCTCCTGGCATTCTGAAAAATAAAATATTCCTAACGAACCGAACCGAATCAACATCCTACGAGAGCCTGCGATACTATGCGATATAGGCGCTCTGAAAGAAGAACACGACCACGAAAAGGTGAAATCGTTGATACTTTCGCTTGTTCGTCGTGGTATCGTATGAACTTGAGCAGATCATCCAGCGCCGTTGTAGGATTATAGAATCCAGCCAAACTGCAGAATCACTGTCATCAATCAGACCGTGCGTTTTCAAACCGTTAAAAAGCCGTCTCTTAAGCTCAACTGCGTAGCATACTTTCTGTGAAAATAGAGGATTTAGTTGGTAATTCTTCGAATTCTTGTGAGAAATAATAAATTTCATATACTAAATAATAATAAATGTATAATGTATAAATGTGTATAGGTATAATAAATTTCAAATGTCATAAATTTACTTCTATTTTTTTCGATTTTGTTCAAGGTTGGACCGATGAGAGTTAATATTTGTCAAGAGCGAAATTTTCAGATTTTGTTTCATAAAAAAAACTTCCTTTAATCTTGAAAACGAATCAATTCTTTACACCAAGGAATCTATTAATTACCTCATTCAGACATTTCCCAGCTTCATCAGTTTTGATAACTTCGAATTTCTGAAGCACATCCAACATGCTACCCTTAGGAAAAATTGAAAGAACTCTACAAATCTGCAATGTAAAAAACTAAAAGCGTAAGAGGATTTTCTTGGGTAAGGGAGGGTAAGGCAGAATCACCGTTTCCACCTGGAAAATCATTCTATATCATATTCTTAATTTCTTAGCCTTGATTCCCTACCAATTTGACCTCAACACCAAGCCCATTTTATGTCCCTCTCCTATCGTGAAATTCAATTTTATCTTTTACAGTCCATAAGTGGGATTTGAGTTTATTTGTTTACATTCGAATAGGAGTGTCATAACAGGGCTATTGGCTCTATCGGTACTATAGCCGTGTTTATCCTTGAAATTTTAATACTACAACATCTTCTTTCATGCAAACTTCTTTTACAACTTTTTTACCAACAACATGTAAATGATTGAAACATTTACGAATATGCGTTTCATCTGAAAGCAGATATTTTTGAAAGTATGTAACGTGAATAACTATAATGTCGATAGTTATCGTGAGATTCTCTCAGTTTTCTCCATTAATAAGTAACTTGTATGCAAACAATTAAATGTTAACGAAAGTCAACTTGCAAAACTGATATTTTTCATTTTCTTGCTCTTACCAGTTCATTTAACTGAGTCACTTGATTGTGTGAGTTTAGATCGACGAACAACGATTAAGTGGAAATTATCGTGATAATAATCGCCGATTTTACGGGTAATTAGGTTCGATGTGATAATACTTTTCAAATGCTCTCGGTTTTTTATGTAATTATAATAATGTAATGTAAATTATAATATTAATTTGTTATGCGACTTATGGGGAGAATAGGCAACTTCTCTATTATTGAATTCGGCCGCGGTCTTTCGCCCTTTCGGGCATCCTGAAGGCTACGTAATCGGGTAATTATGGCCGTGTAAAAACCTCAGCCGAATGAAATGGAGAAAAATACGAAAGAACGAACGACGAGACGAGTGAACTACTTGGTCATTGGAACTACACAACAATTGCTGAGAGATCGATCTACTATGATCTATTCTACGATTTATAATGATTCAATTTTTGATTTATTTATTTTATAATGATTTAATTTTTTGATTGATTTATTTTATGATGATTCATTTTTTGATTGATTGAGTTTATGATGATTCATTTTTCATCGATTGATTTGATTATTGTTGGCGATTTATGTTTGATTTTTTATTTCATGATTTATGATATATTTTTCATTGTCTTATTTGATGATTATTATGATTCTTTTTTCGTTTTCGCTTGAGTTTTTTCAATGTAAAATCGATTGGTGGAATGGTGACGTCGAAATGAAATGAGCACCATATTCGCTAGATGTACCATAAATAAAAAATCTGTTTAACCATTCTCAGCGTTTCACATTTCTACAACAATATACAAAAAGAACCGAGTTTCACTCCGTTCGGAACTTTTTTCAGATTCAAATCAGAACAGATGGAGGTCCATTTAATGCAAAACCCCTCGCATTCGTATTGTATTACAGTCGGTCCATTTGCGTGTCGAATTTAAAATTCGGGGCCCGACTACGAATTTGAGCGGCACTTTCCCGAAATCGGAGTTTCTTCATGTGCAGAACCGACCCAGTTTGTACGGAATTCCAAGCAGCATCCGGGCCTGATCCTCGCTTGACAAGAACTGGCCCAGATGTGAGTCGCTTCGAAATTATACCATTCCCCTTTCACACTAGAACAAATAAGCAGTTACGGCTCGTGGCAATAGCAGTCTCGCCTAATAATTTACAAAGCTCGGCCCTATAAAAATTGACGGATGAAAATTCGCACGCCTGGAAGCCTATGCCGAGAAAATAAGGAAGATCAGTATGTTGAACATTTGGTTCAATGGCGTTCCTAAAAGAGAGAAGAGATGCTTTAGTTGAGAAAATTTCACTCCACGTACAACTGGTAAAATATAAAAAATTATTCAGAATAGAGTTTCATCCATTATTGAGACTATCCATTTCGATTATTCAGTTCCAAATTTGTCACAACTTCAGATCATAGATCTATTGACTATTGCATTTTTTTCAAATTCCGAGTATTTTATCCTTGTGTAATGATGACGGTTTTTAGCTTGAAAAATGGAAATGGGAAAACATCCAACTTTAGACACGCGTTTCCTCCCCATTGAGTTTTCAACGCGGTAAATTTAGCGAATCGGTCTAACTCAATGGCGTAATCTTTTACAGATTTTAAAATGCCGTATCTACTGTACAGTAAAATAAGTAGATACATTATGTCTCAAATTTACCAATCCCACCTGACCATACTAGCTAGTTCAACCCGTTTTCCTTTCACTATTCATCCCTTGTTGAATCTCCTCGCGTTTCCCCCACGCGTTCGGCGCACTTTGATTTTTCAAAGGGTTAAAAAAATTCACAAATATACCGCTTTTTCCGTGGCGGTTTCCTCTCACGTTTTCACGCGCCGTTATTTTCCGCGAAAAAGAACGGGCGTGTATGGACGGCTAATTTGATGTGAAAGATACCATTGACATGACTCCAATCGAAGCCATTCTTTAAATTAAAATTTTAATATTAATATTTTCATTCTGTATTTCTATTTTTGCCAAGTTAAAAATCACTACCAATCGCTTAGTATGATGAGCAGTTTGTAGGCAAAATGATCTTTCCATTGCGCGTTTGACTGAAATATCGCAATAACTGTATTGGCAGGGTTTTTTTTTTTAACCAAATCACGCAGCGGACGATGAGGAAATTTCGCGGATCGAAAAATCGCTTCCGATACGGAAAGGAACCACTCAAAAATACAACTCTCTCCTTCCAAGCGAGCATAATCCAGTTATTCCAGATTCTCGTCTTCCAGGTGATCGGGGAAGGAGGCCGCTATGTCAAGTTTGTTAACGCGATGGCCGTGAACTCTGCTTCCGAAATTCGGGCGAGGAAGTCTCCCGACGCGAACTAACGAGATCTCATCTAAGTGGAAACAGTGTGAGTTATGATCCGCAAAACGTTGGCCTATTCAGCTAGGAAAAACTTCTCCGGGAGGTTAAACTTGCGTGTGCGGCCTGAAAAATGATTTCGCAAGCAAGGGATGGTTCGGCGTGTCATCAGACTCCGTGTTCTAGAGAAACCGGAATATTCTCCCGCGAGATAAATGAAATAATTCCAGTCGAGCAGCGTGGCTTTTTCAAATTCGCGAAGCGTATTGTAGAGGTGACTGTTAGAAGGCATTTAAAAACAATATTTTAAATATTTTTACATAACTTTTTCCAAAACTTGAAAAATTCCATAATACTGCAATAACTCGAGAACCGTTAGAGATACCGGTAGTCTGATTGTAGTCTCATTCGATTCAGTTGATTGCTGGAATAATTATATCATTTTGTAATAAGGTGTCCAGGGAAGGTTGAAGAGCCATTACGCCCTAATCTTTCCCCTGGTGAACAAATAAACGATTACAATCGATCTATCTCTCCCTCTCTCGTTCAGGTTTGTATTTATATCCCCTGGTGAAGCACTTCTTCTTTTCTTGCGTTATTAACTTGGAGCAGTCTTCCGCAAATGATATAGAATGGGAATGAACTCTTTTTTTTTATTTTTATTTATTTATTTATTTACAATAACAGTCACAAAAAAAATAATAATAATAACTCTTGCCGCGATATTCAAAGGGAAAGAACGTGGTGCCGACATAATATTGCCTAACTTCACGAATCGCGCACTCGCCAACCAGTTATTCAAATCTGCTTTATGAAATGCGTCCATTTGCTCTTTGATTTGAGTAAAGTCAGCCGGTTTCCGTCTACTCGTACTTGTTCTACAACTTGATTCACTTTCAGGTGGATCTGAATAGTAAGGCTATTGCCTGAGTGTGGCCACTCTATTCGTCGTAGCTTTCTTGCGAATGACACGCGTTCTTGGACTTCGGTGAAATTGTCATTTGCGGATAGTTAGCTGGGCAGCACGCTATGGTTCGTTTGTAGCTTCGCGTGGCGAATCTCGACTAATGGAATGTTCTCGTTTCGAAGGATGTCTCAAATTTATACTTCGACTCGGCTCTCATTCAGTAGTAGTACATTAGTTGTTCGGGAAATTAATTGGCATTCTAGATTTATTAGACTTTTGAAGAATAGGACGATTTCGATTCTTCGTCAGAATATAGGAAATTTGGTTAAGGTGAGGCTGAGAGAATTTTCTCATAATTTCTCATTGATAATTCACTTATATTTCGAGGGTTAATGCTTACTTTGGCCTCCTCAGGAAACATCTTCTAGTTGATTCGTTAATTTAGGTACCGCATTCACCTTAGATAATTATGCTCGTGTGGGCCAAAATTGCTAAAAAAAAAATAAGTGAATATCGCAAAATTTCTCTCATTGTTGTTCGAAAAAGAAACTTCAATGTACAAGCGACGTAATTTTGTAGAGATTTGAATTATTGTGTTTTTAAATTGAATACCTAGATGTCTAGTCTATTCTTCACTGTTGAACCCTATAAGAAATTGATGACATTTGCTGTACATGTCATCTCTTTTTATCGAATATAGAAGGTTGAATTTTTAACATAGGACCTTTCTTCTATTCACCATTTCATTGGAGCCTGCACGTCTAAGAGTCATTTAGACTGTTTTGATTATAATCATCAGTAGTTAAAATAGGTCATTTTTGTTTTCCTTAAAAATATCAAATCGCGACCTTGATTTATATTTTTATGACACAGTAGGTATCAACCTGCTTTTTAATTCGCGTGGGAACTCATACTCTAGCTTCAAATTTGAAAAAGGGTTACAATAACTGTTATTTTTGAGAGGAAAAAAGTTAACGATCGGTAAACAATTGTTGTTCTCAAAAATAAAGGTCATCTTCATTTTTTTATGGTAAAATGGTTACTAATCGTGTGAATATATAAATTAGCAGTGAAAAGAAAAAAATAATTAAGCATCAAGAAAAAATAAATTGAATCAGAAAGATATAAATATAGATCAAAATAACTTGATTAAGTCCCAGGTTCGAAATGAATGTCTGTTGTTTCATTTGGACATCCCATGCTTCACCATTTTGCAAAGTTGACGCTCGGGGTGGGGTGTCCAAGTATTATGAATTTCAATAGAAATCACTGCTTGCAATCACAATCCCTGCTTTGACGACATCCAGTTGAAATTTTTAGGTTTAATTTGAATTTAATTTGACAAAAATGGAAGAACACCCCCTTAGTACTGTCTCAAATTAAATGCAAGAATAAAATCCATGACATTCACGTTATGATAAGTTATCATTAAAATTATAATTAATTTTTACAGAAAAACAATCGTCTCATTTGGAAACAGTTTACCTTCAACTCGTAATATGAAGGTTATAGGGTTACCTTTATGTGTGTTTTGCCGACCAAAAAAATATCTCTCGCAAATAACAGTTATTTCGCAACTGCACAAAATTATGGTTTCTAGCGTCGTGATAATCAAAATTTACAGTAAAGGATAGCAAGTACGAAAATATTCAATATGTTTTACGTTCTATAATATCTTACGGTTTCAAACCCCTGCATTATATTTTGTGAATCAGTTGATAGAATTCCAGCAAATACATCAAAAGAGCAATATAATTTTGTTTGCAAAAAAAAAAAAATGTGAAAAGTGTTATTCCAATTCTTGACGTCCAAGACTTTCGAATGACATTGCATTCGAGTGTTCGATGTATCTAGGTTAGAAGATCTTTTTGATACGCTGCTTGCATTTTACACTTTTGATCGCTATAATTGTAATTAGCTTCGTGCGAGGTGATAGTGAGCGCTACATCAAGATTGAAATCTTCCGATGATTGCACGTGAAGTTCTCGGCATGATAACAACGTACAAAGTAGCATTTTTCGAATCATAGAGTATCGCTGGTAAAAGTGATTTCCAAACGAATCAAGCTTCAACGATCAGTAACCCGTTCTAGAATAAGTGTTCGCTTTTTAACATATCTGATCGATTTCTACCCCTCAGCAATAGCAGCTTTGATCGCTTGAGATCTGGACAGTAACCTATTTCAACAGTATGAGATGATATGGCCTCGTTTGCTATGTATGCTGAAATTCATCTTGTTGATTCCCGCCCGGGCTTATTTGAATTGGAGGCAGGATATTATTGGACGTATTACTGGTATAGATTAATTAGTATAGCTTGTGTCGGTAGGATTGTGATGGTCAATCGGCCATTCCGGTAGTAAATGATTGTGGAAGTGCTTAGTGGAAGTAGTGTGATCGAAAAGTCGAATTCGAAACGGAGGTGAGTTCGGAAGAAATTTTCATCGTTAAATACTCTGAAACACTTTCTGAACGAGTCTGTATGTCCGTCAGTCTGTGGTCAAAAAGTGACCCAAGTTGTCGTATCTTTGTGTGAACCGAATGAAATTTTCAGATACTGATCGTCAAGTAAATGTGCGAAATTAGCCTTTATTGGATTTTGGATAACACACCGTACCTCCCCGTTATTAACCTGTCTCGTGTATTTTTCGGTTTTTGGGTCTCCAACAAAGTTTTTCTGTAAGAATATTGTATTTCACTAACATTGAGGCTTTTGAATGAGTTTCTTGATTTTATAACAGGTCACATCTGTTGACTGACTCGAACATGAAAGTACTGTGTTATCGATTTACTGTCTATCGAGACACCACTAGATTTTTCTGAACTATGGCTGAATTTATTATAGGCTCTACATTGGATCCCACTCTATAACTTCAAAAAATAGGTGCTCTTTGCGCTACGCAGACTTTTCAGATGTTCGCTTTCTTCTGTGGATACTGTGGAATCGAATGGCCATTAGGGTGCTGAGTGATTATCAGAACTACAAAATTTTTTCGACAAATGGTGCTCTAAAATGGAGAAATGAAATGAATTGAAAATTTTTAGGATCGTCATCAACCTCTGAATTTTCTACTTCCCTATTTTAATGCTATTATGATTACTGTGGGATAGAAAATCCTTCGTTTCAAAAACAGAAACTGAAAAAAATCTTTTATTTGAAAAATCTGAAATGGAAAATTCTTCCATTTGAAAAATCTTCACAGCGATGCGAGGAAACATTTTTCCAATTCGCTGATTTGCGATCAAATGCAAGATACAATGAATCAGGAGGGAGGGGGAATTCTCGAATGACCACTTTCTCTCCAACTAGATCACTAAAACCTATGGTTACTGATACAATATATTAATGGCTAATAGATTCACGTGAAGGTTTATTTGAAGAAACTGCTCGCAAGCTGTAGTTGGGTTGGATTATTGACATCTCAAATAGAATGAATAAATTAATTATAAGTTAAATAGTACGTCAAGTTCCCGCCTTCAATACCCAAAATACCCATGCGATTGAAGTTACGTGTCAATTTCGTTTTCACCATCCACCTTCACTATTAAAAACTAAATTTAAAAAATATAATAAAGTTGAAAAAAAATTTCTCGAAATAAGTTTTTCCCGAATTACCTTGTTCCTCCGATGATAGCGTTTCGTCTTCCTCGTCCTCATCCTCGTCATCGTCTTCGTCGTCCTCCGGTTCGACGTCTGTTTGATGATTTTGCCCGTACTCGTGGTCCAATTCCTCACTTAACGGTTGAATGTGTATATTCTGGGCGTTGATGAACGGTCGGTCGAATTCGTTTTTGTGATTGTATTTAGTTTTGAGCACGCTCGCTTTGTAACGGGGATCCGGATCAGCGACCGGGACGATTGTCGTCAGGTTAGGAATTACAGTCGTCAGATCGGTTTTTACATTCGGCGTCGTCGCCGTCGGTTTGACGATAAGATTGTACTTGGCCCACGCCCCGGTCGTGTTAATCGCACGTCCATCGCCGCCGTGAAATTGGGCTGAACACGAGGAAATCACCACAATCGCGGTCGCGGCTGTAATTATAAATCGATAACTTGCGAACATTTTTTTTTAACTTGAAAACCGCTTTTGGCGAATTAAAGGGGAGATTAATTTTAAAAACCGCGAAACAGCTCACTACGCGACAGCGGGGAAAATCATAAGTTTGTGTATACAGTATCCGCGAACACGGAGCAGCGACGCCGACTCACACAAGCATAGTAAGCGTCAACAATGGTCTGGCTCGAGGAACTTGCTGTAGACCCTCACTCCTGCCTCTGGATGTGCTCCCTTCTCTCTTCCTAGTCAGGAACGCGTGAGCTCCAGGTTTAAACACCGCGTCCAACCGGTATCATATCGGCGGGATTCGAAATTACAGCGGTGTGCATACATTGCACAGTACGTGCATGTTTGAGTAGGCAAACAGGTGTAACAAATTACGAATTGAGGAACTCATTCAAACGTTAGTACTTATTGCTACCAAGAAACTAGCCAGGACATCCGAAAACAGAAAAAAAATCGAGTCAGGTCAATAACGCGGTAGTACGATGAACATCAAACGCCATCTGCTTACCATTAAGAAAATTTTAAGACTGACCCTTCGAAAATAATGACTATAGCGATTGTACTGTGGCTTATTATTTCTCTGCTTAACTTATGTTTCAAGGAGGCCATCCACTTGTTAATTATTATAATATATTCCCAATCTCTTGTAACTCCTAGAAACGTATTGGTAACTAAGGGTGAAGTCCTTGACAACTGTTATAATTCAAAATAATTTAATAATAAAATAATGTAAAATTAAAAGTGAAGTTAATTGCCTAATGTTACATTTAATGAGAGTGTTTGACGAACATTCCAACGAATGCAGAACGATTTTTAGAGCTGCACAAATGATCGAGTTATGCAATGTTGCCAAATATCTCATAATCTCGAAAATTACACACAAAAACTGTGATAACTCGAGAACCATTGAAGCTATCGATTACGTTATGGTCTAATTGATTTGTTTCAGCGTCAAAAAATCTATATAAATTCATGTCAAACACACCTATGTTTCAGAATCTTGGAAAATACGAACCCCCCAAAAAATACCCTCAAAATTGAGGTTGCGGTTTGGCTAGAGAGTTGAACCATTGTCAGACCAAGAATGATTTTTAATAAAAATTTCAATAATTTAGTAGTTAGCTTACTTACGTCAAAAGGTGTTGGCGGCGTATGGGTAGAATTTTTTGTATTGGATATTCCGATAAACGTAAAACATCAAATTTTGAGTAGGGAGTTATAAACATTGAAGAATATTTTCACCGTTACATCTCGGATGTACTGTGTGTTAAGTATTCAAAATTCAATCTCGTCGTCTTATTTTACAGATTTTTATATTGCAATATTTTTCTGGAAATAGCATTAAATTCGATTGATTTTTTATAATTGATTATGTTTGTCATTTTTTGACCACCGAGAGAAAGAGAGGGAGAAACGTACACAAGGACAGACGCACGCACTGACAGGCGGACACAGAGACACTTGTTCAGAAAGTGTTTCTTTCATAGTCGTCGTCATCACTAATTTCTGGGATAAAATATCACAAGAAGATCTATTGATGAAGATCTATTTCGATTCCTAGCTTGACTATCTTTTCTATCGTCCTTATGATTCATCTAATTGAATAGTTCCCGTTTTTTCATATTTTTGAGACGAGGAGACATCGATGGCTGAAGATTAGAACGCAGAATACAAACGCAGAAATATTAGTACACTTACTAGTCTATTAGGCGTGCGATCTAAAGATTAAAATCAATCATTGGCTTAGCATTTCAAAAATTTGAAATATCATGGAAATATTAATTTATGGGTATTAATGTTGTCGAGGAGGTTAATTGTAATAGACCACAGAACTATTTATTCACACGATCTGACTCCAAATCAACAGCAAAGAAGTGGAAAAACACGTTTCTTACTACTCAATTGTAAGCTTTTGAGCAATCTCAGTATTTTCAGCTCCAAACAAATTTTTCTGGAAGTATGTTTCCGAAACCCCCCCCCCCCCCTAAAATATGTCAACACCTTGGAGGATTGCGTTCCATTAGAGATTCGTCGATAACAGTGAGAAAGAAGAGAAAATTTCTTGGGCGATGACTCTGTTTTATCGCCGATTGAATAATAAACTGACGAAGAAAAAACAGACAAAAACGAAACCTTAGGTTTTACCGACTACTAAAAAATGTCTTCTTTTCACTTTAACGACATTCTTTCACGACCGTCGTCTATCGTCCGAACCGTTTTTTTGTTCATTAGCACCCGAATCGAATAGCATCATTCGAGATTCTATTGTAATGACCTGATTTACTTTTCGTCGGAAAAAGACGTCAAGTGTGTAACCGTTATACTAGGCAAACTCTCAGTCAGAACAGGAGACAGTTCTCACAAACCGTTTTCTTGGGAAATCGAATCGTATTCTCCGATTGGAGATCGACAAGGGGCACAATGAAGATCTCCTTCCCTTGTGATTCTGTGATCTCACACTATCGCCTCCGATGCCGCACAACAGGTTTCGGATCGGTTCCGTTTCGGCCCGCTTTACTTTCAACGGGCACGTTGAATACCTATATTTCAGTATCCTCGGGCCATTAAAATGTAAATGGTTGTCATGGCCACATGAGCCCGGCCTTACTTGCCGCTAATACTTGATGGAATTTTCTGTCGGGATTTTTCCTCGTTTCATTTCGGTTAGAAAGTGTAGCATTCAACCTATTTTAAATGTACAATTAAACTAGAATCATTAGTAGAAGGTGTTTCTAGAAGCGGACCAGAAAAAGGAAAAGCACAGGGCACATTTGTATTCAATCGACGCTATTTATTTTCCGCTCGTGGTATTTGAGATTACGTCTAAGACGTCGTTTTTACGTTTTGATCTCGTATAGTTTTTGGATGATTGAAGTATTCAGTTCACATAATTATTCTACAATTCTCGTGTCTACGTAGGCACTCGTAATTGAGTAGTACACTTCAGTAGCTGGCCATAGAAGCTCGTGAATGAACGAATAGAAATTTATTCCAAAAGCTGTCCCGTTCATGTAAAATAATAAATAAGGTGAACGACTCCTGGGTCAGATGAAATGGCGACATTTCCTGATGAACCGAAATTTTTTTTCTGGATTTGCGTTTTTTATTCATCCGCTGTTTCTTTATCGTGGTTAACCAATATATATTAATTAACAGCCTTAAAATTCGTGCCTTTTTCGGTTTTTTGGTCTTCTGGCTAGTTTTTCAGTAGAGTTTCTCGATTTTAAAATTGGTTATACCTGTTGGCCGACTCAAACAAGGAAGTACTGTGCGTTCTATGCATACTACTGGTTTTTATTCGAACCCATTCTTCAATTTAAAGTGAAAGGTCTATTTTTTGGAAGAAGTTCTACCATGTTTTTTTACAATGAGTTTATTATCGATGATTAAAAATTGATAGATTCAGGAGATTTCGCGCGTTTCAAAAGTTGCCGGCGTTTTTATCCGGAAACTCGGTTGAATCAGAATTGAATAAGTATTTTACTTTTCGAAAGTTGGGCTCCGTCGCTGACGGAGAAGCACGGAATGGATCTCGCTATAATATGTTGCACGAAAATATCGTTCTTCTTTCGGCCGCAAACGAAATTACTGGGGGCGGACTTACAGTAGGCGTACGCAGTATTGAATGCCCCACCTGGCGGTTACTCTCACTGAAACCTCAATCACCCGAGGTCATAACGAAAACCACGGGCTTTGCTCCTTGTAAGAAAGTCTTCACCGGCTACTTCGACTCGAAATACAGACACAATGCTCTGCAGCAATGCAGTATTGGATAAAAGTGAAGTTTCCCCGAACGAATTGCAATTGGAAAATTCTCAAGCGTGGAAAGCCAGTTTAAAGAGACAATTGTCAGGGTGTTCACGATAATTGTCTCGGGTTGAGAGCGAGTCATTTGGAGACCTCAGTTTATTTTCTTTTTTCCTCGTTTCTCCTACCACTTTCGCAAATGGCATCTCAAGGAAGATTCGGATTTGTGGAGTATGACAGAGAATCATGTGACCAGCTGAAAACAGGGGGTCGCCTAGTTATAGAAACTGATGTACCTTCTATGGCATGCTCTATTCTCGATGAAATGGCCTCGATTCAGGCCAAAACGCTGCAAATGATTGTATAGTGATTTATCATTAATTTGCTTCAATTATGATTTTATTACTTGTTAACTTTCCCAAACATTTGTGAACGTTTCCACCTTCCAACAGACTGATAACTATGAAAGACAATCTGTCACTATCATAATTTTAATTAATTCAATTTATCTTAACTTTTGATTTAAATTAAAATCAGAAATGGATACAGCTGAAAATAATTTTTGACGAGCATTCCAAGGAGCATAGAACGGTGTTAATATCTGCACAAATTCTTTACTATAATCATGGTATATATTCCACACAAAAGCTGCGATAACTCGAGAACCATTAAAGCTATGAACCCCGCTACGTTCTCTATCGATTCAGCATAAAAAAAACCTACAGAAATTTATATCAAACAAACCCATCACTTTAGAACATTGAGGGATAAGATTTTTCCCACCCATAAAACCCCACGAAAAGGATATTTTGCAGGGTTTTTAGGGGGCATTTTTTCCGTTTTTTCACACTCAGGAATGTTCAATTATCAATTTCTGTAGATTTTTCAACGCTGAATCAAATGAGACCATATCGGAGTTCATAGCTTCGATGGTTCTCGAGTTATTGCAGCTTTTATATGGCATTTTCGAGATTGTGGAGCTATGAAAATCGTTCTATTCTCATTGGAATGCTCGTTTGACACTCTCCTTAGCTATATCGTTAGGAAATTATATTGATTTCAAATTCAGTAATTTGGAAAAAGAAATTCCAATCACGATTTTCACCACCAAGTTGGCCCTCAGTTACCAATATGTTGTTAGGTGGACACGTTCACAAGAGTTTGGGTTAGTTTGTGGAGATTGAGTACCGGGAGAAAGAAAGACAAATGTGAACTCGATATGGAACTGTTTTATATAATAATAAAATATGTTGAAAAGACAAGCGTTCGCGTCCGTATGTGGAAAATATCGAACTCTAGCTATTTGTTGATTTCACGTCGCCTTTGTGAAGTTGGGTGGTCAAGTTGTTGAAGTTGGCTTCTTGACACTAAGCGAGGGATTTTCATCTGTGACGTTAGGCCACTACAGGTCACCTACTATATTAAGGGGATGGTCTTTTAAATCATGGTTAAAGCAATTGAATATTAAACCTCTGCAGGATCTTTTTTTTTTTAAATATATATTCGGAACCTACAAGCCTTGAAACAATGAACATCAATTTTTTTGGGAGCGGGAGGAGAATTTTTTTAGTGTGCGATTTGAATGGTTTATTATTTAACATACCTCGTTTCTCCTCATCCAACACGAACATTAGTGCTGCGCTTTTTTCCGTTTATTGACCGCACAAGAAACAGTCAGTATTCAGAAGGTGATAAGGTGATTCTGAGGCTGAGACAATCTTCCTCAATTCAACTACACTCGAAATTCGATTTATTGAGAAATGGTTCAAATAATGGTTCTAATGGTTCAAAATGGTGAAAAAAACAACGCTGGAACAATTTCATTACTGTGAAAGGTAGGGAACGAGTCAATCAACTATAGAAATCAAAGTATTACCCTTTGCGGCTTCCAAATAGTGAAATGGCCGCCTACATTTGATAGAGCGCGGGAGTAATTCATCTTGTTTCAGAGAAACTTCGATTTTCTAATACGCAGCCGATGATATTGAGCTCAGCGTTGATACGGCAACCGCAAGGTCTATGTACATTTGGACGGTGGCTTACAAACGGGATAGAACTCTGCCAAGTTCAAAGGGGAAGAGGCCGTGCATCGTAACGAAAAGGAAATTATCCTGCCGAAGGAATGGCATTCGTCAGTAAACTGCAGATGCTGGTGAAGAGTTCTGTAAGAGTTTAATCCGCTGAATGCCGAGAAATTTGTGGGAATTGTATTGCTCATTCGAATTTGAGCAGTTTTGAATGGTCGACAAATATTTCATCGAAAGTGGACATACACGCGCGTTCTTCCTCTTTGAAAATCGCCGCTTGGAATCATTCCTTCCAAAAATTGTTTCTGTTGAGGATCTAATGTCCGTGAGAATTGGCGAAAAGATTCGTGAACGATTGCTTCCCATGTTTCTCGGTCTGAGAAACAAAAACTCCGAAAGAATCCTACGAAATTTCCTTGCGCATAATAATGGCCAAAAAAAACCTATGAATTGTCGGCAGTTTTCGCAATTTAGCGGTTGTATAAAACTCGCAATAAAAGTCGCATCCTACAGAAAATGTTACAAATTCATTTTCTAAGGAGCGTTGAATTCTACGTCGAATCATTTTACTTCTATGTTTACGTAGGTTGAAGTATTGTGTCGCCTGAAAACTCAAATTCGGTCAAAAAGTGACAAAAATGTCGACCAAATTTTTCCTTCGCATTTCATCCCATCCTGTTTACGATTTACCAATGGAAAACCATTTTTTTTCCTTGGCGGTTTCCTCCGATTTTTCGACTAGCCGTTATTTCCCAAAGGAAAGAACGTATGGCCAGTCATTAAGTGTCATTCCTAAGATGTGCTTTCCAAAAACAAAGAAAATAACTACTCATTTAAATTGAATTTATCATGACGAGGAACTCATTCTAGTGTTTAATGACAAAGTGTTGCTTTCACCTTGTTAATCATTTCTGGGGACATAATAAAAGATAACCAATCGTTCCAAAACTGTTCAAATCTACAAACATCGCTGATCGCCTTTCTTCCTCTCTGTTTTTCTCCTTCCGCAGAGAAAATTGTGGGAAAATAGCCGTCGAGTCATGACACTTTCTGACAATTACTCCAGCTAAATGCGGGTTGGCACGGGCGAGCTAGGTATTTCAACTTTAATTTCCCTCGGTCATGAATTCAGCGCGAAAACGAAAGTGTCTCCGAGTGTACAAGTCGAAGAAAGCCAACCCTCGACGAACGCTGTCTCCGACCAACGGTTAACGCGTTAGTGGCCGTTGCGTGTGGAATATTCAAGGTGAAGTACGCGCATCAACTGGAGCGTGTAAGTCTTTCTTTCCGATGCCGAACTAGCAGCTCTTGACCGTATTGACTATGCTTAGAAACGTTTTTTGGTCCGCCGAACCCATAACGGGCAATCAAAAACAGCCGAAAAGCTTAATTAGAGTCTTCGGCGTGGATTTTTCGAGTAACTGTCGCTTCGATGACTGGGTTTTCAATGCGAATGCGGATAAAGGTTCCGCCCTCTTTTTTTCATCGACTGTTTTGTACCAATTACAGTCGATACATCTTTGTCGTTCATGCAAATCAGACTGCGACAGACTACTATCTCATCGCGGACAGATGTCACATGGAACTGGCGATTTCCTTTCGTTTCACTCGAAGAAAGCAAGTGATGGATAGAGTTTTGGCAAGGCGGAAAACAGGATTTTTTTTTGCCATGACAAAAGAATTGCCGTCGCATTTTTCATCTTTGCTTTCTACCTTGCATTAAATAAATATACCGAGATGCTGAATTATACCGTTCAATTGAAAATATTTGGTCGCTGAATTTGCAAAGGGCGAAAATGTTATTGTTTGGGCTTGTTACTAATCCATGTTTGTTTACATTCAATTCTGCATTTTTCCTAAAAGCTCCACAATGATGTTACCACTTATTCAAGTTCTCCTATCTTCCTATGGCAACAAGTACCAGGTGGTTGTATATAATTATACCGTCTTTTTTCAAAGTCATTTGATAGAGTTTCATATTATGGAGGATAGGGTGAATTGAACATTTGAACCGGCTGAGAATAGTGAATGCTCACGTGAATGATCATATCAGATTGGTACCTCGTTGCGTCAGGTGATTGTTTAACTACTCTGGTGAGAAAATAAGTGTTCAAATAGACGTCTTGACGCACTTGTTGTAAATCATATCGTTAGAATTTCGCCTTTAAAACATCTTTGTTATTTTTTTGTTCCTTTCCAGTGTTCAGTAGTTTGGGGCGTAATACGCCCCAAATAATAAATAAGTATGGAGGAACTAACACCTCTCAGGGGGGGCTTAAACCCAATAATTTCTTTACCTCATACACTAAACCCATTTAGTTAATCCTAAACCCAATGACTTCAATTGAAACCCATGAGCATTACTAGAGACCGAATAACGTCTACTAAACACAATACCTTCATTCTAAACCTTTAGCTTCTTTCTAAACCCAAAATCAATTAAGTTTCGCTCTAAACCGAACAAATTCTTCACCCTAGACAGAAAACCTTCACTCTAAACCCAATGAATGTCACTATAACCTCAAACTATTGTCACCTAACCAAATCCAATCATTTTCCCCCCAAATCCAATAAAGTTCTCCTCGACAAAATTACTTATTAATTATTATTTATTGATAATTGTAATTATTAATTACAACCCTTATCACCAAATATAATAACTTTTGCTCTAAATCCAATAACAACCCTGAACATTATAGGTTCGTCTTAACCCAATTACGTCACCTGTATCCTAATTATTTCTGCAAAACTTTTAACAATTCACAAAGCCCTAAATGGGTTTCTCTAAACCCAATAAATCCGTTTTAAACACAACAGTTTACTAAGCCCAATAACCATAACCCTCCATAATTCTAAAAACTGCTTCCTGAACACAAAAACTTCGCTCTGAACATAACCAAGTCACTTTTCACCCAAAAGCTTCCTTCCAAAATTGAAACTCAATAATTTTTTCTGGCCCAATATCTAACTTCTTCCTAATCCTTGTAATGTTAATTAATTTTATCCCAATATCATCTCTCTAAGTTCACTCCTAGTTTAATAACTTATTTGTGGACCCAATAAATTTTACCATAACCCCATAGCTTTACGTTTACCTTAAATCCAATACGTTTACCTTAAACTTAATAACTCTACCTTGGACCCATAAATTCTACCTTAATTTCAAGAAATTCACTCTAAACCCAATAAATTATCCTTAGCTCAATTATTCCTTTAATTTAATCATTTACCCTTCACTCAATTACTTCACTCTCAATAAATGTTTTCTAAAACAAAACCAACAATTTTCCCCTTGAATACAGTAAATGTTCCTCGAAGCTCAAAGACTTCTTTCTGAACACTAAATGTAATAACATCCCAACATATATGACGTTAACTTCCCCTCCAAACCCAATAGTGTCTTTCTAACCCCACAAATTCACTCTAAGTCCAATAACTTCTCCATAATTCTAAAACAAACTGAACTAAATAACTTCATCCTGAACCAAACAGTCACTCTTGAGTTGACAACTTCCTTCTAAACCTAAAACCCGATAAAAACTCGATAACTACCTGAAACCCAACAACTTTGCTCTTAACCCAATAAATTCTTCTTAAATGGAATAATAATGCCAACAATTTTCACCCTATCATCAATAAATTTTTCCTAAACTTAAATCCATTAATGATCCTCCTAAATCCAATAAATTCTCCCCTAATCCAATCGATTATTGTTAACGTCATACCTAAAAAATCTTTTAACGTCAAATATGATAACTTTTGCTCTATTCCCAATAACTCAACCTTAACCTTTAGAACTTAGCCATAAACCCAATGGCATCACTCTAAGTCCAATAACTTCTTCATTCTTTCTGAAACGTAATTCCAATTAAGGCATTTTTATTTGGGAAAAACCCCGTTTTTTCTTTTCCCGAATTTTCTGAACTAGCAATCTCTACTTTACGATCAAAGTTCATAGATGGCCGTGGAATCTGAATTGTTTTAGCAATACTCAAGTAACATTTTCTATGTGTAAAGCGCTCTTTTCGCTAAATAGCAAAAGAACAGCGGTGTTTTTAGAGTCGACAACAAAAGGAACACGTTACACAGCGCATGCAAACATTCGCTTTCAGTCGAGCTACGCCCGTTTTGCTTTGGCGAAAGAAAGTCGGACTTTCAGAATCCAGCAGTTGTAAAGCTAGCGCCGGTTGTAGCCGTGAGGTCCGCGGCGGTGAGGATTTTGAAAAACATCATGAGTCACCGAGGTGGAAAATCTGTTTCTTGAGATGGAGCTGTTTCGCTTTCAGTGGCTAAGACTGTATTTAGTTAGACTCCTGAATGGCCGCACCGGTCATTAGAGTCTTGGCCGAGAAAAGCAAATTTTTAATGATGCTATTAGAGATCCTTTTACGTTACTAGTAAAGAAATTCTTCCGTTTCGGCAAATTGTGTCAAACGTTTCACCCGAACTTCGATTTCCTCCGAGCATTTGACTATTTTTACTCGGGTCGGTCACTATGCTACATTTTTTATTCGTTCGAGGGCCGAATATTTGAAAAGTGTGGAAGTACGTATAATCGTTGTAATGAAATAATTCGAATCACGTTTTCCGCTACTGTATGTGAAGATCACTGTGCTTACATTAGTTGTGTACACTTGTAATAGCTGCCCACACAGACACGGATTTTTCTTTGGAAAATCGTGTTTTGTGGAAACTCAGAGGAAAACACCAAGGGGAAAAACTTGGAGGGAAAGTGTGGTGTAAATGATTTTTGTTTTCCTTTGGAAGATCGTACGAGAGGGGAAAACGAGAGAATTTGCCAAGGGGATGTAAAGGGGAAACTATGGTTGAACTTGCCTGTGTAGCCAGATGAAATGATTTTGCCAAAAATGGCGCGGTGCTTTATCAATTGAAAGGGAAAAACGTTCAATAAGATTACCTCTTGATTTGGCGCATTGTCAAGTTCACAATTTCAAGATGATCGAAGGAAACCAATGAGATTCTTAGTCCGATGTAGCGTAGTCGTAGCCTATGTAAAATGTCGCCAAGAAAATTCCGTACGTCAACAAATAAAATATTCGTCTTCGAAAACTTTGATTCGGGGTGAAAAACACGAATCCGACAGAATCCAAAAAAATTTCCTTGAGCGTTTCGAGATCATTTTTTGTAATAATAAAAAACGGCGAATATCTGCACTTTTTTAAGTTTTGCTGCTATAATACTTCTAAATGGCCCATCGTACGAAATATTGCATACCATCTATTTTTGAAGAGCATTAAATTCTGCTTCAAATCTTTCTTTGTTTGTCCAAGCCGCTCGAGCCGCTACGCCATAGCATTTTTGGAAAAAAACACACTCTTGGTCTCTCTTTAAAGAGAACACTTTGAACCAAACATTGAACAATAGTCAGTGTATTTGAAAAACGTTCAATAAAACCGTCATTTGATGTGATTCGTTATCATGCCCGGAATTTCAAGATGAATCAAAGCGATTTTCAGATAGGTTTAGTGCCCTTAGATACGGTTACGTCTGCATTGATGAAAATAAATCAAGCTACTCTTTGGTGAGCCTCTTTCTCTTTCCTTGCGTATGATAAATCACTTAACGCAAATCACTGGTCTCCTGCGCATCCGTTCCCGAATCATTCGACGATTTTCATGGTGAGTGCTAACGTCCACTAACACGAATGATTTTTGCGAGGAAATGACCCCATGCCGCGATTTTCAAAGGGAAGGAACTCGCTAGTATGGCCAACTACTTCAAAGGCGGGAGTTTTAACAATCTTTTTGAGCGTTATACGTAGTTTATGTAATTTCCAAATTATATACTGGCCTTAGTTGCTTATTTTACCTTAAACCCAATACGACTACATCGTATTACATTATTTCGAACTCGATAACATACTCTCCGCCCAGTAAATTCTACTCAAATGTACAAGTAGATACTTCATCATTAAAATGATTACTTTCAACCAAACCTCAATCAATTCTTTCTAACCCAAATCCAATAATTTCCCCTGAATATAACCAATTCCTCCCTTAACCCAATGACTTCTCTCTGAACCGTAAACCCAATAACTTTTTTAGCCCCAAAGAGCGTTTTCTCTAAACTAAATAACGTCTTCTTGAACTCCGTAACTTCATTCCAAGCCACCTCCTCCTTAGATCGAATAACTTTCTTCCTAAACCCAATAACCACATGTGTTCAAATTGTTTTTTCCAACACCTAAACTCACCAACATTTTACTTAGCCTCAAATCAAATAACTTTTGTTCTAAACCCAATGAATTACTTCTAAACCCAATAACTTTATTCTAATCTTGATAAATTCTAATTGAATTTATTAATATCACCCTAAACCGAATAACTTCTATCCTAGCTACAATGTTGATGGCTATATTCATGGACAGCGTTATCTGTCCTTAATGAGCTATTTAAATTATTTTCGGGCCTTTGTTGGCGGTAGTCCCATCAAGTAGACAGCTGAAGTTGTTCAACCCTCGAAGCTTTCACATCGCCAGTAGATATCAACTTCGACTGCCCATCGTTGGCTACCGCGCAATAATAATTCTTCTTTGTACAGATGGCAACATCGCAATTTTTCAGCCGCCTAATTTCGTGGATTCAGTCTGCAAAAATGCTCGTCTTAGTTAATCTGTCGAACGAGGGAAACTTTTACTCCGTGACTGTCACTTAGGCGCCTCGAAGCATCCGAATCGGGCAAATTGCATTTTACTGCGATGGAGTTGATATCGGGCAATGAAAGGGTAAACAAAGCTATAGAATAACGAGATAGGACATGAGATGGCTGTAAAATATGTCAGTATTGGCGCTGTACGTATTTGTAAAGTTGTTCGGTCACGGTGACTTGTCCTCGTTCTGATGAACCGTCATCGTCTGTTTCCATTCCTTCGAGTAGCGTAGAATTTTCGAAACGGTACCTTACTCTCGCAATATCAGGAACGCCTCAAATTCATGAAACGGCTCGAAGTGTAATGACTGCATGAAGAAATTATTAGACTAATTTATTTAAGAATGGTAGAAAAATTTCGAGTAAACTTATTTTCGAAGCCTCAAAAATTGGAAAACTCTACAAATAGGTGAGCTTTGATCATCTTTCTGGCTAGAAAACCTAGGAGGAAAAAACGAAAAAACAAACTTACCAACCTATTTTGAAAAGGAGAATAATTGGGTAGTGCGGTGTGTAATCCTCGCGATAAGAATTAAGAGCATTGTGCACTCCATAAAAAATATTACAAGATCTGAGCGTTTGTATAATAAACAATGTGGCCTGTGAAAGTAAAATTAAGTTTCAGTCATGCTGGATTTCGAGAAAATTTCTGCAACGTATTGTAGAGCGGTCTCTTGGAACAGTATTCTCGTATAGCGAATATACAAAGATTTTCATATAGCTTCTTCCAAAACTCAAAAATGCCATAAAACTGCAATTACTTGAGAACCGGTAAAGACACCGACATGGTAAAGGTCTCATTCGATTCAGCGTGAAAAATACATGAATTTCAATACTCGAAATGCCCCTTTACATTAAGGATTGATAGTTTTTCGATTTTTGAGCTAGTACATTGTCAAATTTGAACATCACTCTCTGCTCCCATCTGGCTGGACAACGAACCCATTCAATTTTTTCTCAAAAATGACGGCAGTTATCGTGCGAAATGACACACATGTATTACTAATCTATTAGTATTATTATTACTATTATTTGTATAATCAGATGAAATAAGCAGCTTATTGGCTGATCGGCTCTTAGCAAACTAGTCGCACAAAGAGCATAAGTTTGGCAATCTGCTGAAATGAGATTTAAGTTGAAAAATGAACATTTATTTACGTAAAAAAAATAGTTGTTTTGCAGTGCCTTGTCCAGAAATTTACCACAAACCAGCTACGGCGATGAGGTATTCATTTTGCCTATGTTATTCTCATCCAGTATGGTAACGTAGTGAACACTACTCAGTTCAGTTGAGACACGCATATCAGGAATGTAATGCAAAACGGCTTCGAGTTTTATCGAAGGGGTGCACAATGCGGTTTTCAGTATCTTTTCACTGATTAGGTCGCAATTTCTTTCAAATAATCCCAGTTAGTTACCTCCTTAGCTCAAGTAATCCCCTCAAGCTTCCATATTCATGAAGGAAATGGCAGTATTGTTATCGCCTTGAGGCCCGAATGATAGATTTGACAAATTCACTAGCTAGGTAGTTAAAACATTTACCGTCCGTTCTAGGGGAATTTTCGGTGTGAACGTGAATAATAAATCAAAAGTGGAAACAATAGCTGGCATTATGAGCACGTACTTTCCCTTTGAAAATCGCGGCAAGGAATTGTTTCCCTTCAAAAATGGTTAAATATTTCGGTAGACCGACTTCAATTCGAAAAACCTGCTTAGCTTGTGAACCAATAATCTCTAATGGCATTGGCGAGCCGTTCTCAACTGATTACCTATGAAAAGTGTTCGAAGATTCCTTCCAGAAAACTCTTTCTATCGAAGACGGCATTGCACCTGCTTGCGAAGTGTTGTATCATTTACGGCTAATTACAGAAAATACAATACCCGTTCAATTTTCGGGAAAGAAAAGATTTAAAGCAGGAAAGCTTGAGGTGTCTGATCAATTTTCTGGAGACTCGATTAAAAATTCCTCATTCGTGGACAGATATTACTATTTCTGTCACATTAAAAACAGGAGAATCGCATTATCGAAAAACTTTTTTTTTTTTAATATTGTCTTGGTTTTGAAAGAGGTGCAATGATTTAGCTGAAATATCCGTAGTGATATTATAAAATATTGGAAGATTTTTCACTGCGGCCAACAATCGGTGGTTGTCCAAATATTTTGAGCAGATCGACGCTCTAGTTGCGAACAAATACATCGGATGGAATATCACAGATTGAACTCATTCTGTTAGAATTAATCGCGCGAGAGGAAAATATTTGATCAGGTGCTCACCGGCAAAAGAGTCGTATAAATAGGATAGAGTTGGCAGACACTTCAGAAAGATGAAGATCTTCGCTCTGCTATTACTGTGCGCTCTTGCAGCGTTCACCTACGCTGGTAAGTCGAAAAAAGTTGAATTAGTCAGTGAAACTGGATTTTTATAATAGCACCCCTCTACTGCAGTTCTTCGAGTGACTATTATTATTTGCTGCGTTGTGTGAATAACACCGATAATGTCTGTTTAGCAACATTCTCTACATTTTCGATAACCGAAGAATCATTTATTCGCAGAAAATCTAAAATTTTACATGATTTTCCATTCAAATCCTGTCTCAACAGCACTGTTTTTTTTTTTTTGTGCATATTTTTCATTTTATTTTCATTTCTTTTTACGGAGGTGTTTCTTATTCGATTTTTGCTCTTTTTTAGCGCTGGATCGCTTTTGACTTACTGTAATCTTTTCATCTTATGCCTCTATAATGTGATAAATAAACACCAAAGCAAAAATCGTAGCGAATGAGCGCTTATTGTAAATAAATTCGATATATTCCAGACGATACCAACGAATCAACTGAGTTTGGCGGTTATGAGATAGACAACTTCCAAGATCCAATTTCAAAGTATGATGAGGACGAAGGTGTCTTGTACCGGTCAATATTCCTTGGCCGCTTTCATGACCGCCTAGGACGTGGAGGTCGCGGACGCCGTTCATCCGACGAAAGCTCCGAATCAGACTCATCTAGCTCTGACGAGTCAGATGAGAGAAGACCATCGCGCCGCCCATTACGACCATACCGTCCACAATTTCCAGCTCGTCCGCAACTTCCAGCACGACCACAACTTCCAGCCCGTCCAAAACTTCCAGCACGTCCACAACTTCCAGCGCGACCACAACTTCCAGTCCGTCCACAACTTCCAGCACGACAACAACTTCCAGCCCGTCCAAAACTTCCAGCACGACAACAACTTCCAGCCCGTCCAAAACTTCCAGCGCGTCCCCAACTTCCAGTCCGTCCACAACTTCCAGCACGACCACAACTTCCAGCACGACCACAACTTCCAGCCCGTCCAAAACTTCCAGCGCGTCCACAACTTCCAGTAAGACCACAACTTCCAGCCCGTCCAAAACTTCCAGCTCGTCCACAACTTCCAGCGCGACCACAACTTCCAGTCCGTCCACAACTTCCAGCACGACCACAACTTCCAGTCCGTCCACAACTTCCAGCACGACCACAACTTCCAGTCCGCCCTCAACTTCCAGCACGTCCAGTGCGACCACAGCCAACCAACACTAGCCCGCTGGTCGAATTTCTGGTTCCAGAATCAGTGAACGAAGTTGCACCTGCAGCACTTCCAGAATTGAGTAATACGAGCCCGGAGGTCGAATTTTTGCTTCCTGAATCTGTGAACGAAGTTGCACCTGCCGCCCTTCCAGAATCAAGTAATACGAGCCCGGAGGTCGAATTTTTGCTTCCTGAATCTGTGAACGAAGTTGCACCTGCCGCCCTTCCAGAATCAAGTAATACGAGCCCGGAGGTCGAATTTTTGCTTCCTGAATCTGTGAACGAAGTTGCACCTGCCGCCCTTCCAGAATCAAGTAATACGAGCCCGGAGGTCGAATTTTTGCTTCCTGAATCTGTGAACGAAGTTGCACCTGCCGCCCTTCCAGAATCAAGTAATACGAGCCCAGAGGTCGAATTTTCGCTTCCAGAATCTGTGAACGAAGTTGCACCTGCCGCCCTTCCAGACTCGACCAATACGAGCCCGGAGGTCGAGTTTTTGCTTCCAGAATCTGTGAACGAAGTTGCACCTGCCGCACTTCCAGAATCGAGTAATACGAGCCCGGAGGTCGAATTTTTGCTTCCTGAATCTGTGAACGAAGTTGCACCTGCCGCCCTTCCAGACTCGACCAATACGAGCCCAGAGGTCGAGTTTTTGCTTCCAGAATCTGTGAACGAAGTTGCACCTGCCGCCCTTCCAGACTCGACCAATACGAGCCCGGAGGTCGAGTTTTTGCTTCCAGAATCTGTGAACGAAGTTGCACCTGCCGCCCTTCCAGACTCGACCAATACGAGCCCGGAGGTCGAATTTTTGCTTCCAGAATCTGTGAACGAAGTTGCACCTGCAGCACTTCCAGAATCAAGTAATACGAGCCCGGAGGTCGAATTTTTGCTTCCAGAATCTGTGAGCGAAGTTGCGCCCGCCGCACTTCCAGAATCGAGTAATACGAGCCCGGAGGTCGAATTTTTGCTTCCTGAATCTGTGTACGAAGTTGCACCTGCCGCCCTTCCAGAATCAAGTAATACGAGCCCAGAGGTCGAATTTTCGCTTCCAGAATCTGTGAACGAAGTTGCACCTGCCGCCGCTTCAAGCTGAAACCCCAGTTATTGCTGAGGCCGCATGAGCATACTTTTTCAAAATGACAATAAATATCCAATTCTTTCCTAATGCTCCATCACAGATACAGTCTATTGTGTCGGCAGACATAATAATCAGTTCACCGGCTTTATCGTAGAACTTTGATTTTTAATCGATGTTCAAATCATGAGTATAATAAATCCTTATGACGACTTTTTGCGAGAAAAAAAAATTATAGAAAAATTGGTCGTAGAAGTTCACAGTGAAAATACGGACGAAATCCGTTTCATGTTTCAATTTTTTTCTGCTTCTCACCGTGTGATTTACTTCCTCGAAGACTAAGATTATACTGATTACAGTGATGGTTTTTAATCAATCTATTCTATTGCATTGAATGTAAAAGCGGATTATGAAACCTAGATACTAGCAATGGAATGACCAAAAACCGTCAAAGACGGCAGAAGTGTTGTAAAATCGTTATGATTGGCTCGCTCTACCTGCTTTACCAAAACGTATTGCTGGCTTTGCAGAATTAGCATTTTATTTTATTATCTCTATAAATACCAAACCAATAAGAGTTTAAAAAAAAAACCGATTTAATGGACTCCCATAAAATAACTGAAAATGCAAATTAAGAGGAAGTTCGGTGGGTGACACCATAAGAAAAATTGAAAGTCCCTTAGCGTTGAAATATATTGATTTTTGCGGCCAGTTAAAATCAAAATGCAGAATACGCACCGGTGAATGCGTGAAAAAAATATCATAACGTGGAAGTACGGTGTGTAAGCCAATAGATAAAAAATCAAACGTCATCTGCTCGCCATAACGAACATTTCAAGACCTTAAACGTGAAAAAGTAATGACTTATATAGCCTGTAAAAATCAAAACAGAAAAGCATAAAACGGTTGTATCTCAGAAGTGCTGCGTGCTATCCCAAACTGGGAACGGATAATTTTGCACATTCACTGAGTGAACATTTTCTGAAAATTTCATTGTTTCAATTTCATTTTTCACGGAGATATGACGACTTTTGAACACAGACAACTTTTGGGCACACTTGTGTCAGAAACTGTTTCTGAATATAGTACCTACTACGAAAATTTCTTCCGAATTCACCTCCGTTCCGAATTCGACTTTTCGCACGATCACACTATTTCCATTTACTTCGTAAACATGGGAGGTAAAAGTAGTTTTTTTTTTTTTTTTTTTTTTTTTGAGAAATCTTTTTTTGGTTGCGATTAGCGTCTTATATTACAAAAAAAAAAAAAAAAAAAAATATGTTCCGATTTGGAAAAATGTGTCACCTTAGATTTCACAAATTCTCAAAGAGAAACCTGAAACTATTCTGTTATCTGTCCATAAAGGAGAACGCCGCGCTACGCGTTCCGACGAGTTCTCGCTTTTTCGCTCATTCAAATCTCTCGAGAGGTTGAACGCCGTTTAGTAGAGGGCCGAGAGGAACTCATGAATGAATTCTATCGAGGTCGCGAGATCAAACGCTGAGTCAACGTTGATAAAATAGTCGAATCTCCTTTCTATTCTCTAAAGTGGAAGGGCATTCGAAATAAATAATATGAACATACTATTCGGCTCTAGGAGCTTCTCCGCACAACTTACACAGACCTTTATTACTTGCTCTTAGTCCTTTGAGTTGAGACGTTGCGGAGATAGAGTGAGCACCGAGGAGTTCTCGCTTTGTGTAATATCCTGAGCGTTTTCACCCTTCGAGCTTGTCAGGGCTTTCCAGAACGGCATATATTATCTACGTTTATTAGTTGCTGAATCAATTCAATCTCGTCTTATCACCTTGGTTACACGTCAAAATACTTCCATTTACTACGTAAACATGGAAGTAAAAATTAATCGTTTTTCGAATGGATCTCAATGTGAAAAATAAATTATGATTAATAAAGTACCGTACAATCGTTTTGCAGCGTTTGCGAGACAGAAAGTGCTAATTGTGCGTCGTCGTAGTACTATTGAATGGGCTGTCGTGTTCGCTTTTACGACGCCATAATCTTCCGTTTGAAGTCTCGAGGCTTTCAATTTGAAAGGTTACTCGTGTACCGCCCATTCGTGACCACTTTCGCTTCCGCTGTTCCATTTTTTTCCCCCCGACTCTTCTTGATATGCATTAAGCACTTGTAGAGATGCCGTTACTTCAAGTAGGAATGAAAAACTGCTGACAGCACGAAAGTATAATTATACTAGGAAGTTAAACGTTTGGAAGTTTCTAGTCTTCAAATGACCTTTCTGCGAGGATTGTAAAGTGGACATTTTTCCCGATCTTTAAAAAGATGATTATTATACAAGAACGATCGACAGAATATAAATCTCATATTCATGAGTGATTTCAAAAATGTAACATAAACGTTGAGTGTTGACTAGTTTTGATAAGTTTCGTAGCTAGTTCACAGATATCTGGACTTGAGATGCTAAAGAAACGTCGAGAATTAATTGTTTCTGCCCGTTTTTCATTTCATTTGCTTTCTTTCTGACGCTACTGCGTGTCATGAAAAGCGAATTATTGGGGAATGGATTCGTGGAAGTGTGCTCCAGAACTGTGGGTTTGATTCATCCCACGCAAGGAAAAGAGGGAGCTTTATTCCCAGCCATGCCGATGTGATCTCGAACTTAGGAGCTTGGTGATGCGTTGATCGATTTTTCCCATTCACAGACGTTCTTTCTAATTCAAATGATGACCATCTCTTGTAAAATTATCTCACCTGGCCACACACGCAATTAACCAAGGTTTTCCCTTTACCTTCGGACTTTTCTATTGGCACTTCAATTTATCTTCCAAGTAGTATTTGACTTAGCCCAACTCCGTCCTTCCCCGTCCTCCATCGTTCGACTGCTTCATTATTTTTCAAGTCGTAGGACTAATCTATAAAATTTTTGGTTAAAATTTACTCATGGGATTTAACTTCGAATCGCAGCAACATTAATTGAGTGAATTTGTCTAGAAAAACCTTTAAAAACCTCATCTCATACAAAAAGCTCATACAAAAAGTATTATCAGGACCAGTAAATTATCATATCAAATGAGTTGAGCGGAGTAGGGGTATCTTTCCTCCTTCTGGACCTATTAACTGGCCTCAACCAATAGTGAGTGGTCTCATAGAACTGACGTTGCCCGAAGTGGCAAAAATCTTGACCAGGAATCTAACTTATTCGACGGAGTCATCTTCTCTTAGTTATGGGGAAGAAAGATACAATTCTTCTACCTCAAATCTATCTTCTACCTCATCTGCTAAAATTATAAGTAAGTCATTCATGGCACTCGTCACATTTTTTAATTCAAAATTGACGTAAAAAATCAATCTTTTTCCTACTAGAGTCAGGACCTCATAAAAAATATAGTGGATTAAAAGAAGGTGACAAAATGAACTTTCGTTTAAGATTCAATGGAGTCGCTTAATATTTCTCCCTCATGACAATATAAAACTGCCAAAAAATGTTGTTCCAACCAACTTTTATGGAAAAAAAGCATTTTTTTATTATTTGATGTAGTTCTTTCTATATTTTCTCTATTAAATATGTTTTTATATTTTCTTTATCGGATTATTAAGTTTCTACATGTATATTTCTTTATATATTTTTCTACAATTGTTTTTATTCATATTCTTTATTAATTTCGTCTATCTTCCAGCAACACCGGCTTACAGCCATTTGAAGTTTTTGATCAGTTTAGAGCAATAGCCCTTTAGGCAACCACGTCTCCCAAAAAACCATCTCCGAGGCAACCATCTGGTTGGAAGCACCTACTATTGAAATCTAGTTTTTTTTCTCTTGCAAAATTCAGTTAGCCAGTGTGGCAGTTAGCCCGACGTTTCATATATTTACTTTTTTATTATGTTTTATATTCTCTATACTCCTGTATTTTATTTTTTCTTCATTACGAGACCGTTAGAGTAGGACTCATCTAATGATCGCGGTAGTTAAAAGCGAAAAATGATCCGTTCTAATTGCTAACGATATCGAGCAGCCCTTCAATCAGCGCCTATTGCGAGTTTAAACTCAAGCTAAGACTGATTTTCCAAGTGTACACTCACCAGATTCACTTGAACAGACTTAAGCTAAACACAAATCTGGAATTTTTCAGTGGAAACAGTTCTCACTAGGATTAAACAAAAATTCGACAACCATGGATTTTACCAGTTTGGAGAATTTTTTGCAATTCCACTCTTCTGTGACTCTCTTCGGAGGAAATTTATGGACACCTAATGTAGGTATAATATTCTTCCATCGATGAATTTTCGGATAAGGAATGAAAATACTCCAGAGAGGAGAGGTGTTTCTTATAAAACAACAACAAGATTTATTGAGAACAATACTGTTCTGCTTCCTCGGGAAGCAACATTGTCAACAATACAGGAATTGTTCGAGTGCATTTCTAGAAACTTTGGCACCATATTTGATACTCGAATGTACCAAGAGATATTTCATAACTAATTAGTATCCAGTGGTGTGATAATAAGTTAAATGTCGAGTAGATTTCTCCAATGGAAATTTGTGATGGGCCAATTCGTCGTTCAATAAATAGTCGATTGATTTTCATAAATACTTAAATAGGTTCCATTGGGGAAGAAATGGCTATTTTATAATACATTATTTACACGAGACAGAAAATGGGCTGACGAGAAATCGAAGGTGGTCTGCAGAATCTGAAATTATTGTTTGTAGGCGTTGTAGGCGAGATTGTGAGCGATGGGGGATGATTCGATGGAACGCCTGTCCCAGCCACCTCCGTGGCCGCCAGAGCTTTGCCATCCTCCGTGTTCCTCCTGTTTAGCGCTGAGGAGTTTCTTCAGGGTGATGATGAGCGAGAGGACCAAGGCGATCTTGGCGATGATGAGAGCCTTGCCGGCCAATAGGAAAAGAGCGCCCAAAGCGATCGGGATCAGAGTCATGGCTTTCATAGCGCCCATCATCATCATGGTTCCCATCATTTTCTTCATTTTACCACGGCCTGCGAATGAATAAATACGACGAAATTGAAATAAAATAGAACGATTATCGTGAAAATGGAATCACTGTTGATTTATGGTGATTTGAAAGTCGGTTTGAATTCGTTCCTCACTGATTGACATGGGAAAATGTAGCAATTGTAAATTTGTGGAAGATCTTGCAACAGTGTCTTTCATCGGATTGACTTCTCCTATCAGAAGCTGGTTCACGCCCGCTGTGCAAAAAATTTCCCAAATCTAGTTTTGTGGTAGCAGAAAATGCTTCATAAAATCCTATCCTTTAATGGCGTTTTTGATTTTTGTGTGAAAGGACCAATTGTTGAACTATGAGTAAGAGCCGTGGTTCCATATAGCGAACAGTCCAGGAACCGGAGCTCTCTTCAAGAGGTCTGAACTCTTGCTTCCTGAGTGAATGCTCCCTTGTATTTCTGAACTTTTGACTTGTCTTCCCTCGTTTCATCAATGATCTTCCAGGTATCATTGCCCAATTGTTGGTTCGTTAGTTTAGCTACTCAAACTCAAAAAGACATTTAAAATTCAAGTGCTAGTAGATGTTTCGAATCGAGCGAAATTGATTTAAGTAGCTAGAGATGAAAAAATTTACTGAAATTAAATTCGACCTCGTTATTTTTTAGTAATTTTTTTAGTCTTTTTCACTTGCAAGTAAATGGTTAAAACAATTCTTGCTATTAAATGCTTTTCTCCTGCTCTGAAATTCAACGCGTTCTTCCTCGTTGAGAAAAAAGAACTTTCTCGCATGCGAATCGAAAACGCTAATGAAACCATTATCCTCGGAGTGAACGGTTATTGCTTTGTTTCTTGAGAAAATTCTCATATAAAGAATGAGACGAGCAAAATTATATCGTGCGGCTTTCTCTTGAAAAGGTCAACTTGTGTTTTCTTTCATGCGCTAAAACTTTCGTCTCAAAATTGTCGATGGAGTGACCAAAATATCCCAGAATTATCGCTTTAATCGCGTACTTTTAATCGAAAGAAAGGATTTCACTCGGGGCGAATTTTGTCTTTTCTCCAATTGTTACTGGGAAATGTTTTATCGTTCTCAAACAAAAGCAATGAGATGATGCTCGGTAGGATTATCAGATAGTAATATTACGACTACTCTCCATATGGCAAAAGAAGGCTGCATCCTTTAAGCAGGTTAAGCTAGTCGATCTATTTACATTGTTAAGACGCCCTCTTAAAGTCGTTATGCTCTTCAATATATCGATTTAATCGGTGGCAGCTTTCCATTTCTTATCAGCTTCTATTCAGCTTATCTATCCATTTCATTAGCGACAGACAAAAGTTGTAGAAAGAAGTGGGTTAATAATAATGTTCTAGGATAAATTTGGTCAGAAATTAGTATAAATCACAAAAAAATTGCCGGTTTTACGGTACGGGATGACAGCAGTATTAACACTTTGTATTTTATACATTAGCGGTATAAATTCGTTGTGATTCTTGTATTGTATTTATGGTGATATTCATACAGTGTCGATATACAGCAATGTTCATTTTTAATTGAACACTAATCTGATCTCGACGAATTTTTAGTACGATAGTTCGCAGTATCGATACTGGTATCTTTATAGTATTAATATTATTTATGTGTCGATCGAAAAGAAAACATCAATTTAGAATCAGCATCTTCTTAACTAAGACTGGTCGATGGTCATTATGTTTCATTTGAAGTTGTTTGTTCATTTGGTGATAAACATTTATCTTATTTCGTCTTTATTAATTTTTTCTCATTATTTCAATTTATAGTTAATTTTGACTTGGTAATTATACACCATCTTAATGCAACGTCGCTCTTTTAATATCCGCAGCCTCAGAATTCCTTCGACCGCTCTTCTCCCGTTTCTATTTTCTCTGTCTTCTTCCATTTCATTTTCTCTCACATCGGCCGAGTTTATACTCGTTCCACATTCGTTTCTAACTAGGCACTCGGTTCTATGAGTATTCGGATGCCGCCGATTGGTCTCACTTTTCACCTGAGACTAGTGGGACATTAGGTAGACCGCATCTGATGATTTTTCTCACAGCTCGCGTTCTCTTTTGGTCGAGTCGCTTTTGATGTTCTTCGACGCGAGAGTCATTCGTTTTACCCAGGATGTGACAGTCGTCGATTGGATTTTGATAAGTGGAACAGCGCACTAGTCAACAGGGCTTGGAAAAAGATTACTGTTCGCTGAATGGTGGAAAATTCGAATTCGGCTGATATTTTAAATAGGTGTGATTTAAAAGAGGTTCATTTTTGTGATACCTAATTGAGGTCGAATTTCTTCGATGTATGTTTTTTCGTCGAATTTCCGAATCGAAACGCGTTCACATTCCCATGCTATGGCTCGCCTACCGCAAAGCGGCTTTCTTGTACCGCTAAATCCGTATCTGAAATGGTCATGGAGGAAGGTAAAAAAACTGTTATGTGAGGCTGAGGAGCCACTCCTGTTCGGGACCGTTGGCCGGGCTAAATTGCTAATAAGGAGGAGGAGCTTTAGGAAGAAACCGAACTGCCGCTCCTTTTTCGGCCGCCATCGACTTAATTTTCAATTCGTAGCCAAAAATCCGAGAACTTTCTCCACTCGAAATTCCTGTCGGGCTGTGGCCGGAACAGGTGAAGCTCATGGGAGGGGGATTCCAACTCGTGCGCAAAAATTGGGCAGTAAAGTCGCGAAACTTTTACTCGGAAAACGACCAACTCCGATTGCGAGACTCTGGTCTGGTTAACCGAGCGTGAAATTTCAACTAACATCTCGAGTTAGTGAAAACGTTTACTTTGAGGAACAATAAATTTTATTATTTCCGAATCCACTCTCATAGGAAACTTTATGTATTTATCTTCCTGAAGTTACGATACGAAAAAAAACAGCTATAAGCTTCTTCGTCGTTACATCGTTTTACAATTATCTATAGAAATTATCAGTGGTCCTGATACAATGAAAAAAATACGAATCCTTCCTCTTCAAACCAGTAACTTTTTAATTGAGTTACGAGGCTATTTGTGTATTGAGTTTGGTAGTCTACGCAGGAGATTCAGTTCGAAATTTCAGGCATATAGCCCTCAAGGAGAAATTGTATCGGCTTTCCTTCTTTCAATGAAGGAAGTTAGGAGACAAAAAAAATTTCAGCTATCTCATACGTTACTGTCATATTAATGGTCAAGGGAAGAAAAATTACCAATGTTCAGATCAAAGGTACCACGTAGACAGAAAATATAAAGAGAATATTAATGGGAAATCGGCAATTTTTCTCCCCTTCAACCAGTAAACATAAAGTAATTCTGCTCTTTGGAAAAGAAACCTATATCTATCATGAATTTAATTATTTTAATTTTGTTTTCTTAAATGATATAATTGAAAAGTGAATTATCCTCCCAACAATACAGCTTGAAAGAGTATTTGACGAGCATAGAACCTTTTTTTATTGCTCTAGGAAGTCTCGAAGTGGCCAAATTTTTCAAAACCTCAAAAATATCACATGGAAGCTGCGATAACTCGAGAACCATTGAGCTATCATGCCGTTATAGTCTCATTCGATTCCGCATTCAAAAATCTATATAAATTGATACCAAACACACCTGTCTCAAAAATATTAGAAAATAGTAGGAAAATACTAGTACTGTGTTTATTATTTTCAATTAAAAATTGACGCATTCGTCGATGACTATCATAGCATAAGGTGATAATTGACACCCGTGTTTTATACAATTACATCGATCCCTCAAACGATTGATACGATCGGAAGAAAATATTAACTACGCTCCGTTCTTCGTCTTTCCTCACCGTATGCGCGATAGGTACTAATTTCGCCAACAATGCGGAACGAGGCTTCGGATAAATTCGGTGAAGAGCGTTAGATGAGCTTCGTTAGACGAGATGAAGATAGCCCGAATGATTTTCGCATCCATACGACGGACGAGCGAGCAATTGAAACTCAAGTTCCCATTTTCATGCGTAATTGCGGGCGAGATCTTGAACGTACGGATCGCTTTCTCTGCGCCGAATATTCCAATTTTTTCCCCGTGATACTAACACGATCACTCGATTTGGTAGGTGCTGAGAATCACCAGAATCTTCTTTATGTTCAAAGACAACGTTTTTATGTTACTTGGCAACGTAGTAGGTTTTTAGTTGAAATTCTGATAAAGCAGGCTTGGATGATTTGTCGAATTTTTAGCCCTTGATCGATTATTTACTTTTTCCTTTTTTAAAAGAAATTTTTGAGTATACTATTGTAAAAAAACCCTTCAAATTCGAGTTTCAAGATGATCGCAATGCTTATATTATCAATTCAAACGTAGTAAAATGCTGTTCTTCCGCTGTCAAAACCGTCGAAGGAAACTTTGAATCTAAAGAATTTTGGGATAAGCACCCAATAGCCACCTAGGTGAAGCCCGAATGGGCGAAAGATCTCGACCGAGTAATGGGCTACAAACACAGAAAAATTGGCCACTTTGTAGAGCTTTATTCGCGTAACTATAAAAAATATCTTGCATGAATGGTTCCAAATTTTCACGACGTTCGCGATCTTAATTAGAATATTTGTCTTCGTGGACTGAAGGTGGGCGAATTCGCGCGGTTAATTTCCAAGTTTATCACCGATTCGAATAAGGCAAAGCAACTTTTTCATCGGTTTTGTCAGTCTTTGCGAGCGATTTTCGAAAATAATGATAGTCCTTTATTAGGATGGAATACTAATTAAATAATCCTCCTATAATCAACTATGTGAGATTAATTCGACATCCATCCATTTCTACTGATACAATTAAAAATGAGCCAGTGAGGTTCTTGAGTTTGTTTCCAGGTACCGCTTTAGAAGGAACCTTTAAGAACTGTAACTGATAACGAGTTAGTAAGCAGAAGTTTGGAAAATTAGTGGGCCAAAAAAAAAGGAAAGCTAATTAAGCGAAAAGGGTTTTTATCTTTCTTGCGGTGCCCTTGAAAAAATGGTTTCCAACAATCCGAAAGTAGATAACCGGTAACTAATAGTACGTTTTTCACACACGCACAGTCGAAAGCCGATTTCTTATTGATGAGACGAACTTCTTCCCGTTTCGAGGTCGTGAGAAGATCCTGTCGCCCTCTCAACCCAAGGTCACGAACTTCCTGCTTATTAACCCTTCGAACGTGACTCCGCTTCGATTTCCCTTTGCTCAAACGGCCGTTCCAACACTCGTTTTCCCAACTTTCATCGCCGATTTCTTCCCGACCTAATCACTATTCAGGATTTTCATTGTGAATAATTTCTCTCAGTCGGCCAGTGGCTTCAATTCCATTGGGATGCGTTTGAATTTACTCTTGAGCGAGGAAATGAGTTAATCTATTGCGAGGTTGATAATCCAAGTCTTTGGGGGAAGTATTCAGGAGAAATGTTGCTATATGTAGTTCTTGATTGGGAATAGCTACGCGCACGTTCTTTCCCTTTGAACTTCGTGGCAGGGTTCTCTTGTAGATTTCCAGGACTTTCGTTTTTTCATTACCTTCTTTTTAATCCAGGGAATAAGAGCCAGTCCTCTTGAAAAAACATTTTATTAGGAAGTAAGACCGAAGACTAAGTTAGCCTCATCAGCTTCCAAATCGTAGAAGAGGGCCAGCTGATGAGGCCCACTTAGTCTTTGTTGAAACGCCATAATACATATAAGACGTCTTTTGAAGTGGACTGGATTTTTTTCCCCGGATCAGAATGAAGATAATGAGTCGTGGCAAGGGATTTCCTTTCAAAAATCACTTGTGCCAGTGGACGGTGGTACGACAATCTTCGCAATTCGGTAAAGGATTCTGAAAGACTGCTTCCAACTGGCAATTCTAAACCTGGCTTTCGAAGAAATTGAAGAGTATACCAATGGGTGGAATGCTCAAAAAGTTTATTTCAATAATTTAGACAGACCCAATTGAATATTTGATAGCTTAATTTTCAAATAGAGGGCTTGAGTCGTTCAATTTTATTTTTTTATTTAAAAATTGGGGGTCTATTCCTCAACTTTTCTTTCTAGCTTTTGCAATAAACCGCCTTTCCAGTCAAAAAGGTATATTGATAAGTATCCAAAACAGAGCAAAAATTCGGTTTATGGAGATCTGGCCGAAAAATAGGAGAGGCTATGGCCTGACCATCACGTGCGTCGTCCCAAAAATTCTAGATGCTAATCAAATCACCACTCTCCATCTTCATTTTTTCGTATCTTAACAGCCGTCAGTCCAACTTAGTTTTGTATTGTTCATCATCATTTGAAGATTGTAAGATGATGGCGTGAACGCCGAAATCAAGTGTAGATCGAGGGTATGGATATTCTCGGCTTTCAACTGGTGATTAATAAATAACAAACTGCCAATCCCTATTTCGCATTTTTTCCCGGCGACTTTATGAAATTCAAATTTTCAGAAATAGATCGTCTACTCGATCAACGTCGCTTTAATTGAATCAGGTTCCCACGGGAAGCGGGAAATCCGCGTTAAAATGAAACGTTGAACTGAAACTGGAATAGCCGGTCCTTATGAAGATGTATCCAGATGGGAACTTTTACTTTCTTTGTAATACCTTTGGCGTTGCAGGAAGTCGGAAGGAACTAGTTTCGAACGGGCATTTGAGTTTCCAAACAGGTCTTGACGGTGCAAGTTGCACTTTACATTCTGCTGATGAAAGTATGACTCAACAGTGACCGGAGCGGGTAATCGCTTTGATGTTTATGACGCCTCTATTCGACGAGTTTCCAACTGACAATGATGCAATTTGCGTCAATTCTACTTTTTTTTTTTTTTTTTTTTGGAAATTTTCGCGATAAAAATCAGCTTTATGCAACGAGAAACGAGAATTCGAAATTATTTCGTCATCGGACAATAATCTCGTTACTTCGTTCGTTAAAATCATCCTGCATGACGAGGGGTTTTTTTCCTTTCGTCCTTCCGGTGAAAATGAACTTTACAACCCCGGGAGCTGATGCTGAAGGAGTTAACGACGCAGCGAGAACGTGCAGAAAGCACGACGATTCGGAAAACGCATCAAAACCTCTTTAACCTGAAGAAAAACTGCAACCGAACGTGATTACACGAATTTGCTTCCACATTTCGTTTCGGGGAGTTTCATGTTTTCTAGTGGCGAGTTTTCGTTTTACAAGGACTCGCTCCGTGGAGATGTTTTGTCGAAAAAGTTTCTAACAGGATTATGAGAAACGATACAGTAGGGTTCGAAGGAAATTTTTAATTAATGTTCATGGTTTCAAGAGGGAGATTTTTACTTGGGTTGTATTCAGTTGATGAACCGATGAATGAGCATTTTAGATAAAAATGCTCGGCATCGAGCTTCTGCTGCCATGAGGCGGAGTTTTGGGCTATTATTAAATAGCTTAGGGTCCAGTAGAGGCCAACATTGCTCCAGTTGGACTCGTTGGATTAAAAATTTCAGTGGTTGTTTTCATTATTTTGATTGGGGATTTTTCACTATGCAAGCATTAAAATTTGTAGGAGTTTGATTATTTTATCGTGAACGATTACAATGGTTTACTATTGAATTATAAACCACAAGTATTCAACGTGTGCCGATTTTGTAATTTCATTCCTAGTCTGAATTATTTTTCAGTGCCTACCTAGATATTTTCATCTTCACGTAGTTTATCATCTGCTTGCCATAACGAATATTTTAAAACCTTTAGTTTTCAAATATATCGATTTTAGGGCCATTTAGATAAAAATTAAAACTAAAGTTGTACGACATCATAAAGTATTGGGTTTTCAACTGGAGCAAAGTTGTAGCAGAATTAGACATAACAACTTAAAGATTTGTATGTGGCACAATGCATAACTTTAACAAAAAGTCGTCAATTCAGATGTTTGAATATATCAAAAGATAGGTAATTTAATTGTCCACATTTTCCCAATGTAATGTACCTATCCATTTTTCAACCGTTTTTGCGTTATTCAACAATAATAGTGGACTATACACGAAAACATGACATTTTTCAACTTTAAACGTTCTTTTCATCTATTTAGTGAGAAAGAAACAAAGAATGAACCATATATTATTGATATACACATCATCAACAATCATTGTGCTGAATTTGAGCCAAATCTATTTCAAAAAATTTTTCGCGAAAAATCCAAGGGGTCCCCCTGCGATTTTTTTTAACTGAACAGTTAACGATTTTTTACTCCTCTCTCAATACAGATAATAATCTGAAATTTTCAGGAAAGTTGTGTCTAACCAAGATGTATTTTTGTGATTTTTTTTTATTTCTCGGAAAAATCTGCAAGTGGTCCAAAAAAATCGGTTTTTGAAAGCTCAAAAATTGGACTTTAACGGTGATTTTAGGCGTCAAAATTAATGTTAATCAATTGTTTTATTATGCAGGAGTCTTCATTTGAACGCCTTACACACGTACATAGCAAAAAATTTGGTGAAAAAAATTTAAACAGAGCCAGAGAAATTATTTTCCGTAAATCGAGTTTTTCGCCGGCCGAAATCTCGAGCTCCGCTGGCATCGGTAATAGTGAATAATTAAATTTTCGTTTTAAAGCGATTTTGAAAGCTATTCTAATAGGAAATTTAACGCTGAATCCGAATATGACGTCAAAACGGCGGAAATTTCACGACCAACATTAGTTTTTCCCAGTTTTAGTACCACGCCACTCCAACGGTTTTCATCGTTTAATATTCTTTGCAAATACTTACAGTTCTGTTCAAATTTGATTAATTAATGATTCCTACAGGAAATTAGACGTAGAATTTGAATGTAAAGTGAAAATAATCAAATGCTAACAATTAATAATATTTTTTGAATTTTTTTCGATTTTCACACTATTGGAGTTTCAACTTTGAAATTTTTTTTCGTCTCGTTCGCGAGTTTTGAAAAAAATATTGTCTGTGTAAGCAAATTGAGAAAATTTAATTTAGAAACGATTAAAAATAAAAAAGGACAGCGATTATTTTTTGTTTCGAGATAAATATATTCCACTTTAACGTAAAAAACGTGTTTTGAGTTTTCTTCGAGCGCGAATAGCTCTGCGGGGACATACCTAACATAAAAATATAATTAAATACACCAAATCGTAGGATTTTGATAGCTCTTTCTCGCCTCTGAGTAATATACCTATGTAAAAGTGGTCGGTTCAAAAGTTATTCGCTAAAAACAGGCAAAAAACGCGAAAATCGGGTCATACAATTTTAAAGTGCAATAAAATTTGAATGAAGGCTTAATTTAAAAAATACGATTTTTTTTCACACAATGAGTTTGTCGCTATTTAACGACTCAATGACGAAAATTTGATTACCTATTCCCAGTTTCTCAATCAATTGGACACCCAAGATTTTTTGACATTCAACTTTGAGCCCCTTTAGCTCATACTAAAATCAACCTACGAACACTTGTACTTTTTCGTTTTTAGAATTTACCCATGAACAAAAAATGCCTGACTTTTGGAGATATTTCGTCTTTGAAATTTTACTATTATGGCTTTGAAGTGAAGAGGACTTTTCCTAGCGAGCTTTCGCCTAACCGAGCCTCTTCATTTGTCGTTTTCTATTTCAGTTGCGTTCGCTGAATGTACGAATCTTTCTGAACAATTGGATCTCCGTGAAGTCGTAATTAAATCATTAAAAACTCTTGAAAAAGTAGAAAGCTCTCGTAATTTATGGCCGGATAATTCGTTGAAAGTAGACAACCGAACAACTTTCCAATCGATTGGCGCGTTTAATCGTATTGTAATAACTCGATGTACTTTCATGTAGATGGCATCAGATAGAGCAAGACTCAGAGATCAGCGTTCATATTTTTCAAATCTGTATTTATAGAATTTCTATTCTGTCGTATGTTTATGCGATGGAAATTCTCCCGATTGAAACCACGAAAAACGCGTTATTCGAAAACTATATTTAGCAAGCGGTACTTGCTATAAAAAAATAAAATTAAAACAACAGTAGGTGGTTTTGTGTTTAAAGTGAGTGTTGCTGCAATTCAATTCGAATATGGTTGAGTACCTGACGTGTCTTAAAAAATAAAAAAAATTGAAATTTAACATGATATTTTGCCTAGTCCATATTAATACGATTTGTTCTCCTCGATGATTCTAGTGTTCTCCATACACGGACTAAAGTAGACAAAAATACTAGAGAAGTATCTAGCTTGAGCGCATCCACAAAATGCCATTTTGCGAATTCAATGATTAATAATCATCGAAATTCCATTTTGTTCGATCAATATTCAAATAAATTATCGCTCAATTGTATTCACCTTCTTCGACGCCGCTTTTCAAATCTTCGGCCGAGATCTTGGGCAGGTCAACCTTGACTGTATGACTGGAGAGGAATCGGGCAGCGCGATCCCAAAGCAAGTCAGTCAGGCGTCCTTCTTTGCTCGCTTCTTCGACGTCGTTGTCGGAGAGTGCTTTTCCTAAAACAAACGAGAGTCGAAAATTTTTTTTTTTTTAAATTTAGTCACCCTCGTGAATGAATCCATTTTGAATCGACCAATAATGGAAAAAATTTAATTCAAAAATTGAATGCAAAAATTAAATTAATCGTGTAGCGACGTAAATTTATCTTGTTTAGAATGCTCGACAAATATTCAAGTTATCTCATTTAGCGTCGTACCTTCTCTGCTCATGTCCAAAGGCTTAGTCCGCACGATGTTAATGGCGTCTCCAAAAGAGATGGACTCAGCTCGTGCAGCTCTGTCCATGAACGTGACCGCCTTTCCTGCAACAGAATGAATGGATAGGATGAGTTTTCGACTGGGGAAAAATGAAAGTTTCAGCAATTCAACGAATGAAAGTCTGAGAGCAGCGAGATTTGAAAATCTTTTTATTCGAGAAGTGAAAAAAAATTGCGAAACCCCGATTCAATTTTTTTTTAATTTCGAAAATACCAGAGAGCTTTTTCTATGTCAAATACTATAAATTCCGCCAAGAACAGTCTTCTCTAAGTAATTTTTGACCAGATAGGTGTTCATTTCGACCAGGGAAATTTTTTTTGAAATCATCTTCGCACTGTTGGAATTCGAAAAATTCGGCTGGCTTTTTCTCTTCTCCGTGTTTTATGTAAAACTGCGACAAAAGAAAGTTGTCCCATTTCTGACTGACAGCCGAATAAACCGCAAATGCTCGGACGTCCAGTACGAACGTGACTTGAATCCGACGACGCTCAGATATGCAAGTGTATGTCCCATTTTTCTCGCGGTTCTCGTATTTACAAAAGCAGAAAACGGAGAAACGTCGGCAAATGACTTTTTATTTGAAAAACGGATGTACGGAAAAATTGGAAAATTTTTTAAAAATAATTTACCGCCGTATTGACCACACTGATACTTGATAAAAACATTTGACGTATAACCGGCGATAAAGTACTTCTACACTACCTATCTAAAATATAACTAGCAACATTACCGATCCCTATAACTGCGGTCTCGCGGAAAATAGTTATTATTAATTCCCCGTTGACTGAATTATTTTTCTGCCATGGGTCACTTTCACGCATTCATGGGCATTCATCTTCCGTTGTGTTTTGACATACCCCGTCCGAAAAATGAAATCTTTTTTGAAAATTCGTAATTATTTCGATCTTTTCCTTCTGTAATTAACAACATGAATGCCATTCAAACAGATTGGTCAACTTTATCTCCCAACATCGATTTACCTAATGGTAATTAATGGTGGCTAATAATATACAAGCATTAAAGTTGGAAGTCGAAAATTATATTTGAAGGGGTGGTCAGCAAAACTACCCACTGTTCAACAAAAAAAAAGCGCTTCGTGTGGAAAAAAGGGACTGCATTTTATGCAAAGAAGAATTGTATTTTTAATGTAGAGTTGAGTTACTTGATTTTTTACTTGGAATAAGAAAGACGCAATAGCATTTCACATTTTCCCTTTTTTACCTTTCGTTGATCTCTATTCATTTCCTTTTAATAGAAGCAATAAAGCACAAATTTAACATTTCTGCTCCAGTTTTTCTGGACCTTTCGTCTATTGAACTTGCTTTCATCAGTACATTTCCCAAACTACATTACAGCTTGACGAAAAATGATCGACACGAAAGGAATTTAGTTGGAAAAAGGTCTTGAAATCGAGTGGAAAAGAAATGAGAAATCGTGCCTTATTTTTCAATATTTCGAAGAAACTATGAATATCAAATACCAAGATTTACTTTTCTCTCTAGTTCGTACGTTGTCGCGCTGAATTTTTGTGTGCAGTTTGATTTTTTTTAAATGACATTTTCATTAGTTTTATCTCGTTTCATTATAAATTGTCTCATTTTTTTCCATAGTTGAAACTGCAAGCAATGATGCTCAGTAAATGTGCATCGATGAGTACTCTTACATGCAAAACTCGTTTTACTCAATATTCTCAAGAAACCTTGCTAGGCCAAAAATATATATATACATACACACGAATATATATCTATTCGTTTTAAAAATGAGGAGTATCGGATTTGTACTGCATCGAATTTGTACGTAATTGCAACCAGTGGCTCGCTAGTATTCTACAAAATTCTCCTATAAACCAATATCCTAGAATCTCGCCAAACAAAATACCTAACGATTCGTTCAGTTTCTATGAATTTACAATCATTCTGGGGTACAATTTCATTCAAATCGTCAAAGACAGTTGCAAAAGAGCAATCGATCTACGGTGGCTGATTAAATTTCTAAAATGATCCGGCAATTTTAACTTTTATCTGTACTGAATTTTGAACGAATGTGAAGATCAAAATGAGAATTTTACCATGGTAAATTAGAGGCAATGCATGTCAATGCATGTGTATCAAGTGAATTAATTTTACATTATTCATTGGCGTCTTTACAGATTTAAGTATCGAGTGGTGCTCTGATGAAATGATAACTTTCATAATATTGTTTCTAGTAAATTATAAAATGGAGTGTAAGAGTTTATCGTCAGGTTTAAAATGAATATGTCACTGTCGCAAAAAATGAATGAAAAATAGGAAAAATTGTCAAAACGATCTGAATTAAGATGTGTTTAGCGAGATGTTGAATAGATTGTTGAGTTGCGAGGTTCAAGGGGAGGAAAGCCAGGAATACAAAAGACTTGGCTCTTCATCCACTATAATCCTTCAGATAATTTTATTTCCTAAGTAGAGGGAAATTTTTTCTCCAAATATCTGGATCATTTCCCCCATTTACGATTATTATCAAGATTAATCGATGATTGTACTCGATGTCCACTGGTTGCATTGGCTAAATACGTATCCACATGGTCCCGAATGGAGCAGGTCACAAGGGACAGTTCACTTCGCGACCCGAAATTCACTGGCGCGATAATTCCACGGAAACTCCACACTTTGAAACGCGACGGACGACGATTTTTTTTTTTTTTTTTTATAAGAGGTAGAAGAAAAAGAAGAAGAAATAAAAAAAAATGTGATTTTTTACCACCGGTATTTTCGCACTCGGAAATTTCGAAGATATTTTGTCGGTGTTAATTTTACCTTGGAGGCATCCGGTAACGTCGGCATTGTTGGAGCAGTCGTCCCAAACTTTGTTGACGAGTCGCCACGGGTCGTCGGCTGCGGTGACTGCCGAAACGACGGCTACGACGAACGCAAGGGTTGGAACGAGTCGGAAGGAAGACATGTTAATGGATCTAAGCAATCGGTGGAGTCGAGTTGAGCGTGAACCAACGTGTGAGCGGCCACCTGACCCTGGGGGATCCCTTTATAGTCCCGCTTGCTTTTCCATCCAAGCTGGAGAACCAGACCAGGTCCTGGGAGACTCCCCTCCCTCATCCCTGTATCTCCGCTTCATCCCGTTCCTGGGCATCTTCCCTCGCCGTCGTACAGGCCGGTTCCCAGCCTCCGCATTTCGTTGCTTCTTCCGAACTTGGTAAGTAAGCCACTTTTGCTGCAAACCTATTGCCCCGATTAACATTTTCTGGAAAAAATACTCCTTCAATTAAAGACGTGGGAAGTTTTTTTCAGCCGCGAATCGCTTTTCGGATAATGAAGGGCCGACGATATGAGCTTTACCGTGCGACCGACCCGGTCGACGTATCATGCGGATTCGAATCGGATGCGAAGATTTCTCGCAGTGAAAGCATATCCTGCGCCGGTGGTGAATAATTCGCCGGTTGATTATGTGAACGTGCGGCGATATGAAGATTCGCCCACCTATTATATATCTCGATACAATCCGTGGTCGAATTTCAGCCCTGATTACCTTCTTCAGAGTTCGCCTACCTTCATCTATGCAACGGTCGCCAACTTTCGATTAGCGACGATTTTGTTTGATTTTTGGTTTATTATTGATAATGTTATCCATACTCATAGACAATATATTTTGGAAATTTGCTGTATTTTTTTAACTGTTTGAAACGATACGATAATAATAGTTGATACTGTTTCATTTTGTGAATCACATTTCACAAATATCGCTAAAATCGGATTCATTAACTTGGTACGTCCAAGAAAATTGAATAGAATCGTGACCTGAAAATGACTGTGTGTAACTAATATTTTTACAACGCTCTAATCGAAACAATCTTTCATTTCAATTTTCATCGGCAATACCTCTCTACAAGGTTTTTAATCATCAGATATAAAACTCGTAGATGCTCGAGAAAGGCGTTTCATCATTTCAAGATCAGAATGTTGTCCGTGAAACGGTTTTGGAGGTTTTTTGAAAATGCGGCAAGAATTCGAGCCGGTTATCAGTCGATCGGGTTATAATTCGCCGACGAAGCTTGCCAAGTGTTCGCGTGCAGCACGTTCCCTTGAACCCGAAGAGAGTGTTGGTCCAAGACAGGTCCAACTTCACCCCGGAAGAATATTGTCCGCGAGTGAAGACTTGAAATCGAAAGTCGAGTCTAACATTTCACTTGGAAACTTGGCGAGTCGAAGAAACTGGTTCGCGCTCTTGCTTCACTTGCTTCCCAACTATGATCTTCCTTGTAATCGTAAGAAGACAGAATCTGCCGCTTATTCTTCTGTGCACCCTTTATACAACTATTTTCTATAAATAGCCTGAAATTGATTGGACTTGTTTGTTTTTTGTTTCATAAACGTTTCTTGTTGCGATGTTGAGGAGCTGATGAACTAAGAGGCTGATTCAGTGGAATTTATTTTGGCCTGGCCGAGCTCATTCGCCCATTGAGCATATTCAGGGCGATCTGGAACTATTTCGTCTCTACCGCCCCCCCGGAGCATAGTTTACATAAGGTCTGAGAACACAAAATGGTTCTGTATCGCCCTGAATATGCCCAATGGGCAACCCTCTTTCAACACTTTTGCAAGAATATTACAAAGACCATCAGAAGATATACGTTGTTGAGGTTGCCCGAAAGGGCGAAGGTACCAGCTAATAAAAGCACGGGGAAAGATTCACCTAGTTTTCTTTTCCCTCACCACTCAAAAGAGTTAAGTAAAACGACCACAAAATAAAAAACAAAAATCTTTTTATATAAAAAAAAAATAAAATAAATATTATTTTAAATGTTTTTGTAGACCTCCTACTCAGGTCCACTATTAGTCCTAGCTAGGTCTTAATTATGTTTCCTCCTGACGCAGACATCCTCAGGACTTCAATAAAAATTACTGATTTGTTCTTCTAGTATCAACGGATACTATCATAATGTTAGTGGTCATCGTTCTATGCTAAATTATCTCGCACTCAGTATAAGCTGCTGTTACAGATTACAATAAGAACTATCTTCCCACGTTCGCTTGGTGGAACAAAATTTGATTGCTTATTGAAGGAGCTATGAGGCATAGTCGTTTCTTGACGACTGACAGACTTGTAGACACTTGTTAGAAAGTGTTTCCAAGAAAGAAGCTGCTCGGAAAATATTCCAAATTTCTCATATATTTTAAGATCCCAATAATTCCATCAACTGCTTAGTGTGGAATTAAAAATAGCCGACCGAGAGTGCGAAGCGGATTTCCTTTACTTTTCATACGCTAGTCGTATAAGGGAAGAAGTACCATCTACATTACGTATTCCGTAAAAGCCGTAAACCAGTTGCCGCTTCCTTTCTTTCCTCTTCGCGAAGTAGCGAGAGTTAAGTCCCCTTGTTCATTAGAAAGTAGCCTCTTCAAGGGTCAAGTCTAGGTGTGAAGCATTTCGAACTTGGGAGACAATTTTTTTTTGCTCGCCTTTACTGCCCAGCTCGACGGGTTTACAACGTGTTTCGTAACGGTCTAGTTGCAAGTTTTTGAAAGCTCATCGACCGGAACGGGATCGTCATAGCTCGAAGCGTTTTGATTCTGGTTCTTGGATTGTTAGGCGGTCTTTCATTCATTCGAAGCCATTGGAATTTTTCGTGTAGCATTTTGTGTAGTTGAAAAAATTTGCTCCTTCCGATCATCAGCGGCTAATTGAACTGTCGAAACTGGATTGCTGGTAACTGAACTATTACCTATATCATTATCATAAATTTCCACTCTCAAAAGGACATTTATTGCTTTGAGCCTACCGCACTACTCAGATTACACATTTGTTGGTTAGAATGTTTCTATCGAATCATCTGGTTGGTTTGAGCTCTGGGTTTTAAACGTGGTGGCAACGCTATCCCAGTAACTTAAGTAGTAGGCACCAAATTAGGCGGGTGGTCTTTTTATTGTGTTGCTGATAAAATCCACCCGAAGATACTAAATTGCACTCTTTGTGTTGTTATAATATCCAAGGTATATAATAGCCAAGGTTTACGCCTTGGTTCTGTGCGGTTTCCGTTGTTTCAGAACTATTTATTCCGTCTAAAATATTCAACCAGTTCAAATTTCCTTCGTCAAATATAATTTCCTTGCATAATCTCTTCTAAAAATATCTTACTTTAGATACTTTATAATTATTCCTATTTTAATCAAATACTGAGATATAAATCTGTGGTTTATAAGCTTATAAAAGCAATTACAGAAGGCAGGAAAAATACAAGAAGCGGGTAGATTTCCTCATAAACTTCACTTTAAAAAGTGAAATTAATTATATAGAAATACACCCCATTAAAAAAAAAAAAATAAAAATAAAACAAAGAAGATAATTAAGGGCAAAAGGTATACATTTTCGACATCAAATTTATTATTTATTCAGTAATTTTCATCCATCTTGCAATAGGCAGCCAATACAAATGCGTTTCAGTGCCGTTGGGAACTGAGAATCTCGAATCAAGACTGAGGTCCACCCACTCACCCGAAAAACTAACTTTCTTTTTCAATTACTTTTACGAAAGAAGCCTGTCTACCCGGCTGTATAATCAGGTTCTTTTCCCGTTGATGTGATGGCCGCTGTGAGGCACATTCTGCTATTCAATTGTCTGAACATCAAACTAAACAGGAGCTGGTTAGTTGAATTGGTGAAATCGCATCTCGCCACTTTATAAATGCGTGAGATAGTTATAATTATCCAAGTTATCAAAAGTTACTAGTTATCAAAAGAATTAGTTAACATTTTATATTATCAGTTATCACAGCATCGTTCAAACCCAAGGCGTTTTCCAGTATTAAATAATCCACTTCTGACACAAGATTGAATGAGAGCCTTACCCTATCGAAAACTTGAACAATTTCGGATCTGTGGGATAATTGTATATATTTTTTCTTTGGAGGTTTGTACTTAAATTTATTTTCTCAAAGTAGCCACTGCTTCTTCACTTGATGCGTTGGTTTATGTAAGCCAAAAATGAATGGAAATACTTACTGTGGAACTTCAATGCCAGTGTTTCTGAATTCTTAAAATCCCCGAATTTTCAAAATTAGACTTGAACCCATTCTATTTTGGTTTATTATTAATAATAAACCCCTGTAATCGGTAAAAAAAAGACACACACTTCCCCTCCAAATTTGATGTTTTACGTTTCAAGATACGTAGAATCTGAATATCGAATAAAAAATTTCTATCCGTCCGCCGTATGCCGTTTTCTTTTTCTTGATGCTGTTGTCCTCTGTCGCTGTCAGACAGCAGCAGACATTGACAGGCAGTAACTTAAAGCAAAAGACAGGTGAATTTGGGAGAAATATTCTCAGCACTCACTCAGAAACTCTTTTTGAAAATTGTGTGTCCGTCTGTTTCTGAGCAAAAAGATCCGTCTGTTTGTGAGCAAAAAGTGACAAAAAGTTGTTTTCAATATTTGATGCCTGAAAGTGTTTTTATCTATTGGCTTTACCTCCCTGTGGTTCGAATTTTCGTTATTAATTTTGATTCCTGTTTTTTCCTTTTTCTTTTTCGGTCCGGTTGCTATAAATAAGATCCATTTAAAATTTGTATCGTTAGGCTCACACACCGTTTCCGCGTTAATACCTAATCCAAGCCTTATCGGGTTTTATGCCTCCTGAATAGGTTCTTTTTTTTAAATATAGAAATGTAGTAAAGTTGTGGCTATTTAAAGAGTTTCTCGATTTTATGATCGGCCGACTCAGACATGGAAGTACTGTGTGATCGCGCCGCACTATCTCTACCAGAATCATCTCATCTGTCCATGCATGCTCGAACTTTTCTCCTCCACATTTCATCCCTTGGCGAATCCCCTCTCGAACGGTGCGCCACGATTTCCCTGAAAAGAAAACTTTTTCAACTCGCTTTCCCTCCCCGTTTTCCCCACATTTCCCGGTTTCTACTCACAATGCCACAAGCCGTGATTTTCCAACGGAAAGAACGAGCGTGTATGGCCAGTTGGTCTTATTTCACCTTTCGGACGCGATAATTTGGATTTAACTCAAACTGACTGACTTTACGGCCGAAGATAACCAGAGCGAACCGATTGGGCCAGATGTGCCAGGTAAACCCTTCCAATTTGCGTTATAGTGAATTGGCTTGAGTTATCGCTAGAAAGTCGGCTAGTTCTCACAAAATAAGCCAGAGCAGAGTAGGCATCTAATGAGTTATTTGGCTCTTCGCAGCGAAGGAATCCAAAACAGGGTACGGGCATTAAAGTCTCTCACGTGACGGAGGTCTTGAAAAGCTCCGGATGAAAACTACACCTGACATAAGGAGTAACTGCGCAAGAAGGCGAAAGTGTCTTCGGCGAGTATTTTTATTTGCTTGGGAATCTCTCATACGCTCGACTTCAAGGATACGACGAGGAAAAGACAGTGAAACCCGTTGTCGTTCGTAAGCGGCTCATCGTTGATCTTCCTTCTTTCACGTTCAATTATACCTCATCATTTGCTCGGTCGCTTTTACTTTAAACGATTCTGTAACAGGAAATTTTTGGGGAGAAAATTAAAATATATCCATTTATTTGAGATGCGCTCAGAGGAAACGTTTCGATGATAAATATTGGGAATTATAGAAAAGTATGGTCGGATTACATGCTAGAAAAGAATACGTATTTATGATACGAGTTGCGGAGAGGAAATTAGGCTAACTGAATTAGGCGGGTAATTTTACCAACTTGCAGGACAAATAACAACAAACAACAGAACAGATAATAGAACAAAAATAATTAGGTGATATTACTGTCAAGCTAAGGCGGCCAACCCACCTTGGGGAAACCAGTTTTCAAAAATTTATCGATTCAAATTAAGTCGAATTTTTAAAATAAAAGTATTTAAATAAACGTGACTATTGTTTCGAGAATAATAATCGATATTTTAAGCAATAGATTTTCTTTAAAATATATTTTCTCTAAAAACATCTGGAATCCCGTATTCCCGCATTTTTTTATTTTATTTTATTGCAGAATCGGATTTTACGCATAATTCATAGAATTGACCCCGCGTTCGATTTTTTTGTGAACTTTGGACGCGGTTTTGAGCTTGGAAAAATTCGGTTCCATCCTCTACATACCATATTGTTTACTGAAATGAATATTTCCACTCAAGATTGCGTTTTAAATTCTTCTCGCTTGTCAATCCATTTTGTGTAACTTATAACGGGACAGTAGTATGCGCCGGGCAGAAATTGGCGTGGTTCAAGGAAGGAGTCATTTTGAAAAACAAAAAAATTCCGAAATTTTGCATGGCATCCGAATTTGCGATAAAAAATGGGGTCATCGTTTGAAATAAGAACGTTAGTGTCGTTGCACCCGTTGGCAAAAAACCATAAAAGTTTGAAGAATTTAAAATTGAAAAACAAAAAACGGTTTTTACTCCAAAATAATGGATTTTAAAACAATGCGGACGATTCGGGGACACCCTGTATAATAATAATAGTAACAAACTTCCGAAACTCCTCTCCGCATTAATAAAATCATTAAAGAGAACTCATTTTTTTCACCTTCAATCGTGGACATCTGCTCAATTGTGAGAGCATATACCCAAGACGAATCTAATGTCTCGCGAACAGCTGTCGGCGAACGCTTTTCGCTGCTCGGCTCATCATAAGCTGTCGAAGTGCCAAAATCTTCATTCGATACCCTTCAAGAACACGTTCTGAAAAGGATACACATATTGGGACAATCGGAGCCGCCCGCTGCCTCGGCCATTAAGATCAATCAGTGGAGAAAACGAATCGTAAATTAGATTACTCTAGACTTTCTGAAACCGTTAGTTGGACAAGCGTAAATAACCTCGCATAAGAGCGAAGAGCGTCTGGTTTACTACCGAATGAATAACATAATTGTAAAACAGTAGTTACAGGTTTACAGAATTCTTGAGATTACAGCATTGAATGCTCCTTTACCGCTATTCAACGTTTTCTTATCGGGATAAAAATAATTTTGACAATTGATAACAATATATATTATTGTGGAACTCAAAAATTGTCACACGAAGAAGTATATAATAGAAACTCCAGAGAAGTTTCGTTCTGTTGAATAAGAAAAAATAGCCAACGGAAAAATTAAAATTAGAATGATATAGAACAAAACATGTAAAAATAGTATTTCCTGTATTGTAGAATTTTCGTATGCATTATTACCTAAGAAAAAAAAATTAAAATGGCAACAGCACTCGCGCTTATTGATACGTATTTTTTGTAGCTAGGATTCAATTACGAACATCTATTTTCCATTAAAAAAACCCGCAAGTCAACTATAGTAACATCCTCCTTTTTGAAGTCGGTTAAAAAATATTTATAAAGCAATCAAACTCTGCAAAATTGGTTCTAGAAAAATAAATAATAACAGTGGAAAATAATAGCATATTTATAAAAATACGCTAAGCTCTTGAAACAATGGAAACACCGAAAATCGAAAATAAAATAAATTTGAAAAAGGAAAAAAAAAACAGAACACAGAAAAATAAATAAATACTTTAAGCTATTAAAAAAGCCGAGAAATAATTTTCCAACCGGATTCCTCCGAATTCTCCATCCTTCAAGGTAACAAAATAAAAAGTCGACTGATTTTTAGCTATTAGAAATCTGTCTTGCGCGATTAAGGATTCTTGGACTTCGAACCGATAAAAGTACGATATTCTTACACAATATGGATCGAATGTATCACGGAAATCCGTGTTCGGTTCAAAACGTAAAAATACACTCACACACACACACACACACACACACACACTGGTTGAATAACCGCGTTTTATTCGTTGAAAACGGCTCTCTACGTGATGAACTAGTTGAAAACCTAGGCCACCCGCCCGCTGCGACTTTGATGTTTGCTTCTCCCTTTTCTCGTTACAGCGCATCAATTCATCTGCGGATACCTAGGAAGTGAAAACATTGGTCAGCCACATCGTGTGTGAACGATCGCACTTTCTCATCGGAACGTCCATCCCGCACACCCTGCACTGTAACCCTAGCAGCCGATCTAGTTCGACCTCGAAAGCTACAAGTATCGAGTTCGAAGAGAGAAAAAAAATGATGAGATTCATTTGAATCTTAAGGCAGGCGATTAACCATTTGTAAAACTTTTAATTCATTTACTGAGTTGTGGCCGATCACTCCCCCGCGTCCTATCACATTTTTTCTCAACTCCACTAAAAATACAATGAAAAAAAGCTTTTTCCACAATTAAACAATTTTCCAGTATTAAATTTACTATTTGTTAAATTTAAATTATAAAATTATAAATAACTGAAATAGCACTAGCCAGAAATGAAATATAAAAAAGTAATAACAAAATTTAATTAATTTTAATTTAATTAAAAATAACTTGTATAACTATGTTATACAATTTTATAGCAATGATGACTATAAACTTGTATAACTATGTTATACAATTTTATAGTAATGATGACTTTTTATTTTATAATTTTATTTAAAAAATTTAAAGTATAGTTTTGTTTATGTAAACCATTAGGTAACATGTGAATCACCTGGAAGCACGGTGTGTGAGCCAAGCGATAAAAACCTAGCGTCATCTGCTGGCAATATTAAACATTTGAAGGCCGATCGAAAATATGTCTGTGAAAATCCAAATGAAAAAAATTTCTAACAATTGTATCTCAGAAGTACTGTGAATATCCGAAATTCAGTAACCTCTAGTTTTACTCCCTGATTGGGAGAAAATTTTCTGAAAATTTCATTCATTTTTCAGAGACATGACGATTATGCCAATTTTCCACAACAGACGGACTATACATCAGAAAGTATTCCTGGGTGCAGTACTATGAAATCTTTTTCCTAACTCGCCTTCGTTACGAATTCAACTTGCAGGACGTGGATATAATTTCCATTTCACAATGATATTAAATAAAAAACGGTACAGCTTCAGACGATCTTTCACGTTGACGTAAGTATGCGCTGCTTGTTACATCGCCCGGTTCACGGGCAGGGGCATGCGCAAAACCTGTTCGGAGCTAGCAGTTGTTCGACGATAACAGTTACTAATAAAGTGCTGGCAAAATTGTACGTTCGCTCGTAGCGGTGATTCAGCACGTACGAGCCATTGAGGATGCAGCGATAGGGTAGCCCAGTGGCCTTGTTCCCGTAGTTCCTAGGCTCCAACGGCAAATCGTCGCCTTCCCGAGAACGCTCATCTTCGATTTAAACATGTTCGTGCTTGCGTCGATACCTGCCGATGCCCCGGTAGAAAGTGCCTGAGAGGTCATCGGTGTCACGACCCTTGTGAAAAGCTTTCTTCGACAACCCAACTTCTTCGCCATTGAGACGAGAAGCTAGCCGATAGAATGAGAAACCTTGATGATTTCTAGTCGCCTTCGTCTACCTGCGGACATTGCTTTTTACGCTCTTTGATATCGTCGCCATTGCAGTTAAATCGCCGCTGGCGCTATTTTTAGCTCGAATGACCGACTCGGTGCGGATTTTATCGTAGGGCTTGGAAATTATTTTCTCTGCTATTTTTTTGGTTCGCTGAATTGAACGGGGGAAAAATAAAGACTCGTTCTTCGCGTCGAATACTCCGCGTACACTAGCATCGGCAGATCAGTGTTGATTCAGTTAGTGTCACTTTACTGCCCTTTAGATCCAAAAAGTTGCGAGCATACGAAAAGTTTAGTATATCGAGCCGTTAATTTTTTCTCCCATCAACTGGTCTACATAACTGGTTTAATGCCAACGGGCGATAGTGCTCGGCGAGCAAATAAAGAATCGAATAATGAGTCGTCTGGTTTTTCTCCCCCTCACACCCCCAGGACAGAAAACTGATTGTTCACGCAAATTGGACCGTTTTCGTGAATAATCTTATAATTTTGACTTCGTTCAAATGCGGCAATGACAGTGATTAATGTCTACATGAGATTATAATTATATGAAATTCTCCGATTCTGTTGCACTTAATGGCTAACAAATTGTTTGATTTATTAAATGGCCTATTTTTGTGTTCTATGACCAAACTAACAGTTCTAGGGAACTGTTAGCGTGAAAACTTTCTTTTTTACGTTCGAATTGGAATATAAATATAGAAAAGGGGTTTTTAAACCATCTATTTCTTCGTTACTAGGGTGATTTTTGGGCTAATTCACCCATTTTATTTTTCAAGATCGTCTCATATTAATAGGGCAAAGGAAATATTAACGGACGTTCAATTTCTTCAATCGATTGGAAAACATTTTGTATTTTCACATTCCATTTCGTCAAAATTCCACCGTTTTGATCAATTTAATACTAGTGAACGTTTCACTGTCGTACCTAATTGAATATTGAATGTAGAGGTACGAACGTGATTAATCCCCACCCAGTGAAAGGTTTTTCTAATTGTATAAATTGATTTATTTTATTGGAGGAAAAATAATCTACAAAAAATAGTATGCCTTTGCCCAACAAAAGCACTCGCCTGGCCGGTTTATTTTTAGAGCCATCTAATAATGAAAAATTTACTATGTTGCTCATTCATTATTTCCATTGCACCAATCTCAATTCAAGTATATCTAATAATATTATTAGTTTCCTATAGCCGCCTGAAGATGACGATTTTCAGCTAAATAACTGTTAATAGTTGAACTAATTATTCATAGCGAAACAATTTTTAGCTATTCTACACTCTAGATATTTGACCAAACTAATGGTCTTTCTTCAAAACTTCAAGTTCAACACAAACGGATTGCCGATGCTTTCTCCTGAAATTCCTCCAGCTAGAAACCGAGGAAATCGTAGCACAGGAGCTGATTATAAGTTGGCTACACTGGTGACAATTTCTCACTTTCTTTGCCTCGAAGTAATACGATTTCCGGCGTTGAGCCTCGACTCGGACCGTAGATTCAATTAAATTTTTCCCCAAACTGTCTGCGGGAGCAGACGTTCTTACGTAAACGCTTCTAGCCTTGCAAAAGTCGTAACGTGAAAGCATAAAACCGGGAGATCAGGATTTTCGGAAGATCATCGGGCCCAAAGTTTGTCCCTCTTTAGATACTTAATAGCCGCTATTAATCCGCATGAGATCAGACGGTTAAGACGCCCTACGATACCTGTCCAGAGTTTTCGGACGTAGTAAAAAACCGCCAAGGAAAGGGAGAGTTTGTTGCTGGTGTGTAATTAAATATTCCACGTGGACGGATTTCGAAATCAACAGTGGAAATTGAACATCCTATCTTGCTGTGAGGAAAGGGTGGATCAGTGATCAACAATTTATTCTGATAATCATTTCACATTCGAAAGCTGAAAAATAAACGCGCTCAAAGATTGGGCAAAAAATAAATAAATCACTCAAATACGATGTCTTTATCAAAATCACCTCTCATTCATTTTTTGTTCCACCAATTTGGTCAACTGTTCGAAGACGTTTTATTGGAATAGATGGGGATTGAAGTTAGTGATTAGAACTGGATTGATTGCCTGCCGATATTCTATCCACAAGGCAAGACAACGCAACAACGTCTGAGAGGCAACTACAATATATTGAACTTGCGTGTAGAAGCAAAAATGAACCAATTTTTTTTTTCTTTAAAAAGGGGAGCGCCTCGCGAAATAATTGCCCGCAATTAATTTCCAGCAATTAAACTTTCGGTTATCAAAAAAGGGAAATATGGTCGAAATTTTTGCTAGTCGAGTTCCGACGATTATAGTAGCTCGTCTAAATGGGGCTTAGATGCTGGATAGGTATAGTAAATTAATTATTGGTCCCATTTCAACCACCTTTCAAAGTTGATATGAGTTTTGAACGATTTTTCCAGGATATTTGAACTAGAAAAAATTCATTCCGGATTTCTTATTCAATCGATTTTCTGCTTAAAGTGAAGAATATCAATCGACCGCTGAAAATTGCCGTTGAATTTTTTTTTTTTTTTCAAATCGAAAGTCGATTTTTATTTGCCAGCATTCCCCGGCAAATCAATGATTCAAACGTCGGAATAAAATGACAAGGAACGAGCGGCGATTTTCAATTTCGACGAAATAATTATTTTATCGCATTCGATTGGCGAGATGGAGACGCTGGGCGGAGCCGAGTCGGCACTTCCTATCCAAGGAGCCCGAGACCCCAAAACGAAGGGGTCAAAGGCACATGAGAAAGAGAAAGTTGAGAAAAACGAAGAAGGAGGTTCAGCCATTTGCAGCACCTGCTGCTGGCCCAAATCCTGGCCCTTCCGACTTAGCAGCTTCATTCCTTTTCCGCTTGTTAAGCCGCCGACTTCGCAACTCGCACATGGCGTTCTAACAATGATGCAGCTGGCTAGCAGGAATTTCACTTGTTGCAGATAGATTTTGTCGTGTTTCCCTTTCGACTCATGAGGAATTTGCGTAGATTTGATTTGATTTTTTTTTCTTTTATGAAAGCAACTGTTCGGTGTATATCTTGTAAGGAAATGTCTAGCTGAGCATGCTGTTCGGCCTTTGAGCCTCACTAGTTTTATCATTGCATGTTTTGGTATTTTATGATAATTTTAAACCCATTGTCAATGGCGTCATTTCGTTGGGAGGAAGCTGAACGGGGCATCACTCCATGGTCGATTAGCGAATGGTTGGCGATGGCAACTACGCAGCTCATGCCCCTTCTTCGTCTCTCCTCGATGCAGTGTTGCCAGGTCTCCGGAAAAAAATGCTCCGGGGAAAACTCCCCCAAAACGTAGACACAATTACTCGTTCCAATTTTCCCCAAATATTCCCTTATTTAATATTTATTACTTCTTTATTAGTGTTTTATTTTTTTATTATTGCATCATGGTAAGTAGTTTTAATTTACGCCCACAAATTCCCATATTCAGCCGCCTGTTAACAATTGTTTACTAAAGAAAATGAAGAATGATTATGCAACAATTTGTCAGGCTCCTCATTTTCGCTCCAAATATCGAACAATGTACAAAAATTTTACAATTCCTAGAAATTTTTCTAAACATTGCAAAATATTGAACTGTTTTTTTTTTTTGTTTTGTTTTTTTTTTTTTTTTTTTTTTTTTTTTTTTTTTTTTTTTTTTTTTTTTTTTTTTTTTTTTTTTTTTTTTTTTTGCTCAATATATCCTCTCACCCGCAATATTGATCAGCTGAGTCTATTTCGATGTCGCTGGAATCACGTTTCACTTGAGCTAAAAATCCCCGAAGCTCCCTTCTTTTCGTTTGAAAAAGTACCCATTTCCCCCCTTTTTTTTGTCGAGGGTTCCCCCAAACCACCGGTTGGGACCTGGCAACACTGCCTCGATGTCGATTGGACTTCAATGTTTACACTGTCAAACGTTTGCTAATTTTTTTCAATAAAATAAAATAAAATGGGGTTTTCAATCAAATAAAATAAATAAATAAAATGGGGTTTTCAATAAAATAAAATAAATAAATAAAATGGGGGTTTCAATAAAATAAAATAAATAAATAAAATATATAATAAAATAAATATAAAATAAATATAAAAATGGGTTTTTTCAATAAAATAAATGGGTTTTTTAATTTTTTCAATAAAATGGATTGTTTTTCCACCCGAGTTTATGTTTAAGGTTAAGGGGTTATGTTTTAACACATGCGAATGCCCAGATGTCAATCGGTAACATGTTCGTTAGCGTTGACGTCTTCGTTCTCCATAGTTGCGCTAGTTTCTTCAGACAGTACCGTCGAGCTGTGGACTTGACACCTATAATTGCCACTCACCATTTATCTAGTCTCCTATTAACTATTCTATTGGTCGATTGAATAAATGATTGAAAATTGTCGATCTGTAAATAGAGGATTTCAATTATAGTACACGGCAATCTTTCCGCCTCGTTCGTTTTATAGCCACAGGACGACGAGACTCTTCTTGCTACTGATTATAGTCCGCTTCTGACTATCCGCACTTTTCGAGAAGACTGTCCTCATTGAACTGGAATCAGGGATCTCCTGGGACGATAGAAAATTCGACAGTTTCTACAACCATCGGCGCTTGGAAATTAATCATAATCGCGACCCCCTATTCTCCTTCCAATGAAAATATACTCATTTTAAACCCTGAGCAGTTATTATTTATCGCTTAATTTTACATAATCGCAATCAGCCCATCCATGCTGCCCATATCAAGACTAGTATTATTTTTTGTATTCCGGTTCCGCTAAGGAATTAATTAAATACAAATGATCTAGTATTAAATTTTCAACATTCTTCGTAGAAAGACATACTCGAAGAACCATAATTATATTACTCGTCTATCGGGCTATTCTAAGTTCAGGCTATGTGCACTCTGCTTATTTTAGTGGCCACTTATTTCAAGACACGTACGACGGTAATAGTAGCTTTACTTATACGCTGTTTTTCGCGTATTTTGCGATCACGTGCGCGTGCGCTAAAAACACGCAAAGAACAAAAACTCTATTGATTCGAAAAGTTGTGCCAGAGATTTCCGTAATTATCTCTCGTCTGATTTAAACTGACTGTTAGTTGTTTACTTTCCAATATGAAGTTTTTTCCAACCATTCTAATTACCAAGTTGTTTGTACAGTACGTTGTGTTCTCTATTTTTATCCTCTATTTCTGTTAACTTCCAATTCATTTCTATAACCTATATTTTACTGCTCCACGAAGAATTTTTTTTTTTGTAAAGCTTTGATTGGTATGAAAATAGTCCACGTACAAAATTTCAAAATTTTATTCAAAAAGTTTTTTTTTATTTTTTTTTTTTTTTTAGCTGTTCCTCGTAAAGCGAGGTGCTCTCTTTCCTACCACTAAACCGCCAGTTTTCGATCCCACTATATTTATATCGGTCAAGTTTCATTTTTTCATGCATCTCTAGGCCATTTTTGAAGTCAATTTGCAACCAAACATGCTATGATTCCATGCAAGAAGTGATTTATTCTCGCGTGATACATCAACTTTCCTGTATAGGTACCTAATTAGTTGAATGTCGGCTTGACTTGAGACATGTGATCGACTTTTCTTCATCAAGAACTCGCTCATGGATCAGAAGATGGTTCTCACATTACCGAGCGATGGAAGCTATAGTTTCGCTTGTCCTAGTTTTCCTAAAGGTCCCCATTTCTTGCTTCTGAAAGTAACTCCGAAGAACTAAGTTTCCATTAGTATGAGCGAGCGATAGCGCTCGGCTCCTCGGGGGCATAATTTCTCCAACAAGTGATGACTGAGGCAAACTGGCTCACGATATTGACCTTATCACCTTGGCAATCAAATCTGTATTAAACTTGAAAACTAACGATAGTCCGCTCGAGCGTTACTGAGTCGCTGAGTAGTCAAATGGGCCAACTTTTTAAAATTTACTCAAACTGGGCTGAAAACAGAGGAGAAATATTTACGTTTTTGTTGCAACCCAACTTTTTAATTACTTTAAAGTCAACGTTATTTTCGAAAATAATGGAAAGTCTCCAACAAATGGAGACTTATTATCTTCCAATATAAAATCTTATTGAAGTTCCAAAATGTGTCATTAGCTGTTTGCCACGCCGAAGCTTTTTAGGCTTATACTTCTTCAAACATAATAGCCACCAATTTCAAACTTGAAATGAATTGAAAGAGCGCTATCACTCGCACGTTCAGCAAAAATACAGGTCATTTTGATATCTAATTGATTATGTACAGTTCTAAATACGCTTACTAATTTTACTATTCAACAAAGGGACGACATTTAAAAAGGCACAATTTGCGTCTATATTGTATTTATCAATAAAGGACCGTTCTAATCGTAGAAGATTTTACAAGGGAAAAACGTTAATTGCTCGTGACACATCACAAGAAAGAAAGCACTGAAAATAGTGAAAAATTATTACTCTAACAGAGTACCAAATCGAGGATCATTTTATTATACAACAAGCATCATAAAAAATAAGCTGGTACAAAAAAATTATCATTTAATTTTGAATTATACGTGGACTGAGTTTCGAAAATTCTCAGTTAAAGGTAATAAATCGTCGTATTGCGTTGTGAAGTGAGCTTTATTTGTTCTGGTAGAGATCAGGCAGCTCGTGAATTATTAAACAGATACAAATCGGAAATGATGAAAATACACAAATTAAAAATACACAAACTACTATTGAAATAAAAATTAAATTGGAGGATAAGACGTCTGAAGTTTCCCGCACACCTAGGGACACAATGCAACACTGGCTTTACAAATAATGTCATACATACGCCGAAAAGTATCAAAGCTGGCCGTACAAGAACGGAAAGGGCTTCACCTAGGGATGAAATGAGAAGGGGAAAAACCTTGGTCTAACTTGCGTGTGTGTCCAGGACAGATGATTTTGCAAGGGATGGTACAGCACTTCTTCATTTACAAGCAGAAAACTTCCGTGTATAGGAAATACTTTCATTAAAATCGTCATTTGGTGAGGCTCAGTTTAATAGTTGAACTCCCTAGATAATCGTGTTAAAATCCAAGAAGTTCTGTCAGGTAAAGTCTCACTAGTTTCGTCTGCACAAGTGCAAATAAATGAAACCATCCCTAGGCGAACTTCTTACTACTCGTATTTTCCACGTGTCATAAATCTAAAACCACTTAGTCTAAAACCACTGTTTAGAAGTTGTTTTCCGCAAATCGTTTCCCAGAATAATTTTCATAGCGTTCACAAAATGGTTGTTGAAAAGAAACGTTCCCTTGTCGCGATTTTCTAAGGAAAAAAACGTTCTTGTATGACCAGTTAGTGTATTCTACGTCTTAGAGAGTATACGATTCATGGAGAGGAAGTAATAGTGCTTAAAGTTGCTCCACATTGTTCTACAAAGACCTGATGATGTCCGAAGGGGCGAAAGTGCTCGGGAGGCGATAGAACACTGGTTTCACCTCATTCATTACACAATAGAACGACGTTACAACACGAAAACGAATGAGGAAGTACATACGATTGAGTACGTGTAGTTAAACGTATATATATCTGAAATATATATCTAAAAAAAAAAAACATAATTCACGCTTTGCATATTATCATTACAACGCATATTGCCGCGCTTTAGCTTTAGCTTAAGCTCATTCATCGTTCTAATTAATATTGGTTTGGTTGTTGAAAGTTTTCGTCGTGTTCGATGATTCGGTCGTCTCATCGTCTTTATTCGTTTGCGAGAATTGGATTAGAATGACGAGATACGTTGTTGCTGCTGCGATTACCTGCGAATATCGAAACGCTTCAGAAGTTTCACGTCTTTGTAGGATTTTCTTTTTTATTGTGTTGTGAAATTCGATCGAGAACGAGACATGGATTATCATTCATGGACATTTTCGCCAAATTCATTAGGACGTTTCGCCAAATCTTCGTTGGTCCAGAATTCGGCAAAACGTCCTATTGAAATACATAAAAGTCAAGTAGATCTTTCTTTCCTCGGAATTGAAAGAAGCTGACAAAAAAAGCATGGCTCTTATAGAGAGGACCGTGAAGAATATCTGTTTGAAGTACATTTAGAAAGATTTTTGTATATGCTCATAAATGCTCGAGTGCTTATCGTTACGTGCGTTTGTATTTTTCCGAAACTCAACAATTCTGTAAACTCGAGAACCGTTAAAGATACCGAGACGGTTCTGGATTCAGCGTGAAAAAATTGATGAATTCCAATACACCAAGTGCTCCTTTACATCGGATATTGATGGTTTTCGATTTTGTGGCAAATTCAAGGTCAAACTTGAACACCACCTTCTTGAACACGCACCATTTTTATCTGGAATATTACTGCAGTTATCGTGCGATGGGACGTATGTATAAATTTTTTCTAGAATTCGATTCTCCGATGCATGAAAGGTTTGCATGTGCTTTCGGGTCAAAATTCGATAATATATTTTTATGAACGAGCCAAATAGCATAATTTTCTGCGAAAATTCGCTAATCTAGTTATTGGATATCGAAGTAAGAAACTTCGTGATATTTTCCCGTGTTTTCCCTTTCGTTTGGCCAAGATCTTCTACCCATCCGTGCATAGCCAGGGAAACGTACGCCGATTTTGTATAAGCGAGCATTTTGTCTCCCCCTCAGCCCAATAAAATCAAATCGACGACCAAACGAGTAAAGCGAAATGTTGCTCAGAGGCATTTTCAACTTACGGAATGGAATAGTGAGTTGTCCAAAGTGAAAAACCCGTATGCAGTGAATAAGGGATCCTTCTGGGATGAAATATGCAGGTAGAGTTTCTTCTGCAATGAAAATATCTTAGTAGAAACCAGTTGAATCTTAGAAAATTTTGTTCTAATCTGAATTACCGATTACTTACATTTTTGCTCATTTTCAACGAATTGTCGTCGATCATTAATTGGTAGAGCTCATTGGTAAACTCTCTCGCCTGGAAATAGAGAATACATTCCAAAAGTTAGCCGTTAAGACCTAACTACTGGGAATAAAAATTCTTGTGGAGCTGCCTTTTTATCTTAGGAGACTATTTTATTCCTGTCTGTTCGCGGGAACTACGACTTTGATTGGATGAACTGAATAGGGACGAACTATTGCTATCTCCTGGCTGCCGACGGCTGAAGCGTTAATCTATTGGACTAATCACCGAGAATGCTCGATAGATATAGAGACATTAACGTGCAACCCAACGCATTCCTGGTAAATAGTGCGATCGAAGAAAAAGTTCACAATTAGCAAGGCATTGGTAGTGAAAGGAGAATCACCTAGACACAATACGAAATGCCAATACAGCTACCTCTAATTCTTCTTCTGTGAGCCTCGAGGTTTTCCTATCTTTTAATATTTAGCTTTTTAAAGTTATGCTTTCTACCATTTTAGTGTTGTGAAGTTGCCAATTTGCAAGCACTGCTCGATAACTTCACTAATAATAAATCGTCAAGCGATTAATTATACAAATCGATCGGAAATGGGGGTGGGAACTACTAATTTCGCATATTCGCTGAGAGATTGTATTATGAACATTTAATTTATATTTACTGAGATCAATTTCGACCACAGACAGACGGTCAGAATAGAAAAAATATCAGAATAGAAAAATCTCAGAAAATATCAGAAAAAAATGTCAGAAAATCAGAAAAAAAATATCAGAATAGAAAAACGTTGAACGGTTATGTCGGTTGTATCGGAAGTATTGTGTGTTATTCAAAATCCAAAGAAGTATAAATTTTCACATTCACTTGGTGATAATTTCTGAAAATGTCATCAAATTCCATCGAGTTTTCATGGAGATATGACAAGTTGTGTCATTTTTTGATCGCAGACAGACGGGCACTTAGACATAATTATGTTCAGAAAGTGTTGCTGAATGTAGTACCGTGAAAATTTCTTTCGACTTTACCTCCGTTCCGAATTAGACTTTTCTGAGGATCACAATACTTTGATTTACTACGTAAAAATTCAAGTAATATGGCGTTATTCTACAAATGGTGATACCTTTCCTTTGACACTAACCTGGAAGTACTCTGTGACCTACGCAGACGAATATATATTTTTTTTAATTACCTTCTCCACGACCGAATCGCAGGCTGAAATAATTCGCCAGAGCTCGAACAATCGAAACCCGCCCCAGTAAGTTGTAAGCAGTAGTAGAACGGGTGAAGTTATCTCGTGCCTTGTTATGAGGAGAATGACATCTTGAATTATATAGTTAGCCTGGGATGTGACGTTGGTGAATATCGTTCCTATGACGAAGAGCAATTGCTTGCCGTAAATGTCGTTAACGAGGGAGCACGCTGCGTTCAAATCGTTGTACACCTTGACGAGCGATTCCATTTCGGCCATGTCGTTCCTTTCAGGAGACGAGCTCATCTGCTTGCCCATGGAGACGATTTTGTTTTTTATCGAGTCGAATCGAGACTCGATGGTGGACATCAGGACGGAATGTTGGTATTCCATTGATACGACGATGGCGAGGGGCGCCGAAGTGCCGATCACGCTCGAGAGGACCACTGGATTGCAGCCGTGGTCATGGCAGCTCATTATGTATGTGTAGTTGATTATTGTAAAAATGACCAGAATCACCATTCGAGCGGCGAACTCGATCGCCGATTTGACAGTGCCGAATTTCAAATCCAGGCCGTAGCTGTGCAAGGTGGAATCGACTTTTCCGACGCTTTCCAAAATGGCCGCGTAGCTTTCAGCCGAATAGTACACGTTTACAATACAAAACAGACCTGAGAACGACGTTATGAAGAACTGGCATCTGTCGAGGCAAAGACGGAGCGAATTGTCTTTGTAAAGCGATGGAATGACGTCGTAGAAATAGTACAAACAGTAGACGGTATTAAGAGATGATGCGAAGAATAAAATAAAACTGTAGACAACCGAAATTATTCCGTTAGCGGATCGATCGTCTCTTGGGTAAATTCCGAAAATTCGCGTCGGCAAAAAAGCCCCGTGGACAAGTTTGTAAATCCGAGGAATTCGGTTAGGCGGATTTTGCATCGCGAGAAGCTTCAAATGAATGTTCAAATTCGGATCTTTCAAATTGATTGCGCTCTCGGTCATCGTGCGATATTTAATACAAATGACCGGTAATACTGAACAGAAGTAAAACTGTAATAAAGTTGAGAGAGCTCGTCATTATAGCATCGATTACGTCAACTAAAGAAATCGATTCTGCCATTCAATTAAGTTTTCTAAACATTCGAAAAGCACTTAGTCCGACAGGTTGAAGGTTATTGAGGCCGAACACACGGTGCGGAGAATTATCCTGTACATCCAGCCCTAACCAGTATTACTCGACACAGATTCCTCGGTCAAAATATAGAGGGCTCTCCTCTATTCACTTAGTACTAACTGTATTTTTCCACTCTTTTTAATCCAATTGAACCGCAATTATTACTTTTTTTCTTGCAAAAAAAAAACTGGTTGTATTTTAGAAACTCTCTACTTTGAATATTACCCTTTGAAAAATAAGAAACACACGGACCAGGCGTCCGTTTTCTAATTATTTCGAAGACGCCTTTTCATCTTGACTTTCTAACCTCTAACCTTCTCTGCGGTTATTTTGTAGCTTACCACCGCTTGGATTTCATGAGAGGAACGTAGGAGAGGAGCGGAACTAATGCGAAGCATTGCTACAACTTCGGCTAGGGCTTGCGCATTTCCATAAACTTGAACAGTATAATGCTGATAGAAAAACTGACGTTTTTTAGCATTCAAATACAGTTTTTCCTATGAAAGTTTTTTTAATATGAGATCACGGCGCAATTTTTACCGATCTTGCCTTTTATTGTTTTTACATGAAATAATTCCGGTTTGGAGATTTCTCAACTAGAATGTTACAGAATTTAAGATATCTATGCGACAGGAAATTCAACACCTTTTTCAATGGTTTCCTAGATATTACTGAGAGGCGAGAAAGAGCTATCAAAGTCCTACAATTTATATTTGAAAATATATTTATGTTAAGTCCCTGCGCGGTTATCAGCGCTCGAAGGAAAGCAAAAACACCTTTTTTTTTCAACTAAAAAATTGAATTTGTCTTTAAAAAAAAAAGATAATTCGCGTAATTTTTTATTGATTCTGAATTAAATTTTTTCAAATTGCTCCCAAGGAACCAATTTTTTCAAAAGTAGCGAACGTGGCGGAAAAAAATTCTAAGTTAAAAAACTTCAAGTGTATGAAAATTGATTAAAGTACTCGAAATCCTCGCAATTTGCTATTTTCCACTTTTAAATTCATATTCTACGTCTAATTTTGTATCAGTATGAGTAATAAAATATTATTTAACAGTACCTGTAAAAAAAAAAGATAATTCGCGTAATTTTTTATTGATTCTGAATTAAATTTTTTCAAATTGCTCCCAAGGAACCAATTTTTTCAAAAGTAGCGAACGTGGCGGAAAAAAATTCTAAGTTAAAAAACTTCAAGTGTATGAAAATTGATTAAAGTACTCGAAATCCTCGCAATTTGCTATTTTCCACTTTTAAATTCATATTCTACGTCTAATTTTGTATCAGTATGAGTAATAAAATATTATTTAACAGTCCTGTAAGTATTGCAATAAATTTTCCAAGTTCAAAAACATAACAGCGGTGTAATACTAAAAATGGGAAAAATAGTAGTTGTCGTCAAATTTCCGTCGTTTTGACGTCAAATTTGGATTCGGCGTTAAATGTCCTTGAAAAATAGCTTTCAAAATCAATTGAAACCAAATTTTAATTTTCTAAGCTTGCCAATGCATCAGAGCTCGAAATTTCGGCCGTTTAAAAACTTGATATACGGAAAATAATTTCTGTGGCGCTGTTTAAATTTTTTTCGCCAAATTTTTTGCTATCTGCGTGTGTAAGGCATTCAAATGAAGACTTCTGCACAATAAAAGAATTGATGTACTTGAATTTTGACCCCGAAAATCACGGTTAAAGTCAAATATTCGAGCTTTCAAAAACTGATTTTTTTGGACCATTTGCAGATTTTTCCGAGCTGTTTGTAGATTATTAAATTCTTTGAACGAAACAGTACAGGAATTTGTTCGTTGGTTGATTTTAGTATGAGCTAGAGGGGCTCGAAGTTGAAGGTTCAAAAACTAGGGTATGGATTGATTGAGAAACTGTGACGAGGTAATCGAAAAGTTGAACTATATTCGTCAAATTGGAGCCAACTCACCGGCTGGAAAAATCTTCTTATTTTAATTAGGCCTTCATTTTTGTTTTATTGCGCTTAAAATCGTATAAACCTGTTTTTTGCCTGTTTTTGGCGAATAACTTTTGAACCGACCACTTTTACATAGGTATATTATTCAGAGACGAGAAAGAGCCATCAAAATCCTACAATTTGGTGTATTTGATTATATTTTTATGTTATGTCCCCGCGGAGCTATTCGCGCTCGAAGAAAAACGAAAACAAGTTTTTTACCAAAAAGTGGAGTATATCTCGAAAACAAAAAATTTCCTCAATAGCTTACACAGAACCTATTTTTTCGAAATTCGCGAACATTTGACGAAAAAAATGTCAAAGTTAAAACTTCAAAAGTATAAAAATTGAAAAAATATTATTTGTTGTAAGAATTTGAATGTTTTCCCTTCAAATTCTACGTCTAATTTCCTGTAGGAATCGTTAATTAATTAAAATTGAACAGAGCTTTAAGTATTTGAAACGCATTTTCAAAGTTGAAAACATGAACACGGTGTATGACTAAAACTGGGGAAAAGTAAAAGTTGTCACCAATTTTCCGCTATTTTGACGTCAAATTCGGATTCAGCGTTAAATTTCCTATAAGAATATCTATCGAAAACACTTAAAAACTTAAGTTTAATTTTTCACCCTTGCCGATGCCAGCGGAGCTCGAATTTTCGGCCGATTTACGTAAAATAATTTCTGTGGAGCTGTTTAAATTTTTTCGCCAAATTTTTTGCTATGTACGTTTGTAAGATGTTCAAATGAAGACTCCTGCATAATAAAACAATTGGTTTACATGAATTTTGACCCCGAAAAACACGGTTAAAGTCCAATTTTTGAGCTTACGAAAACCGATTTTTTTGGACCACTTGCAGATTTTTTCGAGAAATAAAAAAAATCACAAAAATACACCTCAGTAAGACACAACTTTCCTGAAAATTTCAGATTTTTACCTGTTTTGAGAGAGGAGTAAAAAATCGTTAACTGTTCGGTTGAAAAAAATCGCAGGGGTACCCCTTGGATTTTTCGCGAAAAATTTTTTGAAATGGATTTAGCTCAAATTAGGCATAATGATAGTTGATGATGTGTATATCAATAATATATGCTTCATTCTTCGCTTCTTTTGCAATAAATAGATGAAACGAATGTTTAAAGTTGAAAAATGTCATGTTTTCGTGTATAGTCCACTATTATTGTTGAATAACGCAAAAACGGTTGAAAAATGGATAGGTACATTACATTGGGAAAATGTGGAAAATTAAATTACCTATCTTTTGATATATTCAAACATCTGAATTGACGACTTTTTGTTAAAGTTATGCATTGTGCCACATACAAATCTTTAAGTTGTTATGTCTAATTTTGCTACAACTTTGCTCCAGTTGAAAACCTCATTATATTATCATACTAAATCATGTAACACTCACCACCTTTTTACCTAATTATAGTTACTACCATACCAACCATAAATTATGCCTCTCCATACTATATAGGAAAGTGATGATGACAACAGCCCCGCCAACAAAGTCGGACAACCTTGCTGTAATTTATGGTAATTACTTTGAAGGTGACCAAAATTTGGTGTAAGAATATTGAATAATAAACGTTTTAAAGCACGTTAAAGTTACTTTTGGGTCTCCCTCGTATGCCTCAAACTTCGTTTCTGAGACGTCTCAATTGAGGAAAGTGATGTATCTGAGACGTAAGATTACCAGAGACGTTTTTCAGCTTTGTGGGTCGGCATCGTCCTTGTGAAAAGCATAGCGTCTGTCTCTCAGCAAACCTGGCCAACTCAGAGTTTGGCCATTTCAGGTTTTTAATAGGTAGCAGCGGCTCTCCAGGCAACTGTCTCCGAGGTAACCGTTTTCTGAAAAACCGTCTGCTAAGCAACCTTCTCCTTGGCAACCGTCTCTCAAAAATCTGTCCCCTAGGCAACCATCGCCTTGGAAGCAACTATAATTGAATACCAGTTTTTCAGTTCTCGCAAAAATCAGCCAGTGTTGCAGGGAGACTGAGGATAGATCGCTCAATTTTGATGCGATTTCGATTCAGTCATTTTGAATTGATTTTATCAGTATAATAATAATCAGAATAAAAAATGTTGGAATGTAAAAATCCGCATCGGACGAGAAACCTTTTCTAATCACGTACTTTCGTTCCCATTCGCATCGGGCGATCTGAATTTACGGTACGGTCAAGTTCACAGAAGCCGCGAACATCTTCCTTTCACTCTCATACATTCGCATTGGATAGCGATAATTGCAGCGGGAGCTGATTGGCTGTTGTAGTCATTTCCCTCATTGACGTCAATGGAAATTGTGAGCGTTCATAATCTGGGGTGCCCTTGTGGGAAAATAAAACAGCACTATATGATTAGTGTTTTGTTCAACATAGTATTGAGGGTGAGAGAAGGAAAAACGCTCTTGCGAGCATACTAAAGTGAAATTTAGAATGTTGACAAGAATTTACAACCACCTCCCCAGGGTAAATAAAAAAAGAACAAGGCCAATCTAGCGAATTCGCAAAAGTTTTATCGTTTTGATTTCAAGAGACAATATATTGTAGAAATTCTTCTTCTAGTAACAGGGTATAAGGAACATGATTGTGTGCCAATGCATGTATATGCATTTCGCAACTGATTTCAGACCGATTTAGTCATATTACATTTTTTCTTTCGATCGATGATTGATAGTGGAACTCGAATGACGTCTAATGTCGTAAAAAATGACGTTTTGTAAAACGCTCAGCAATAAATAAATTGAGATGAACACTCAAAAATCTAAAAACGCTGCAAATGATTTCACATCGGTTTATTAATCCTTTACTTCGATTATGATACACGGAGATCATCCACACGTGATAGTAAGTATCCCAAACATTAAATTCGATTTAGGGTTCGAAAATCTGTATAAATTGATATCAAACACACCTTCGTCTAAAAAATCGTGGAAAATTGTAATTCTCTCCTTAAAACCCCCAAAATATCTTTAAAATTGAGTTGGTGATTTGGCTAAAGAATTGAGGCTAAGATTTTTTTTTGGTGAATTGTCACGTATGTAGCTTTTATAAAAGTGTTGACGGCTGATGTCAATATTTAATTCATAATTCTCCAGACTTCTCGCAATGTCGAATTCCATTTCATTTTCTCATTTCCGAAATGTCGACTCGCGACCTCTGGCTGGTGACCCACCTGCGACCGGTTTACTTGTTCGGTCTCTCTTTTTCGCAGTCTTGGGCTTCCATCAAAAAACGACCGAACATCGTTTAAATCGAAACTAATGAAGAGCCTTCGCGGTTGGCCTCGTTGGGTTCGCATTCATCATTCGGAGGCTAGAAAGCTCAGAGGCTAAGGGAATATTGAAAAAGTATTGGGATCGTGTCTATTAATCATTATCGTGTACGGAATGTTTTCCTATACTATTGATTTATTACGAGGATGATAATATTATTGTAGTTAGAGAAGATGGGACAAAACCATATCACCTGATTTCCAAGGGTTTATGGAGGGAAAATTGAATTTTCTTACGCTGAATCAAATGCAACCTTAATAAAATCTGTATTATACACAGTTCTAAAGTCATTTTCGGAATTTCTGCCTGATAACTCGAGTAAATCTCTATCGTGGTAATTGCTCAAATTCAGTAACATTTAAAAAAGACTATCAACAAGTTAACGACTGAAAACTTAATTTTCATCTATTCTTTGCATATTCTTGCCACGGAATAATACTCAATAGAAGCAGAGCATCGACGGACATCCGCACAACTCATTTATTGGGCGACTGGTTCATTCAACAAAAAAAATAAATAAATAAATAAATAAAAAATAATAATAATAATAACAATATGCTTGTCATAGAGCGGTTTAATACCGTAGAAAAACTTAAAAAAGTTGTTACCAGACATCTCAGTGTAAAGGTATACAACCTAGAAATATCCTTGTTTCTCCTGTGCGGGAAGTGATGAAAAGTTAAAAAACCGCATGAAGACAGAACATAATTTTCACTCTCATTTTCAACCTCAGCGACAAAATGGTAAGGGAAAATTCCGCAATTCTAGCGAATGTGAAATCTATAATTTGCAGTGTATTACAGTATCGCTCGCAGTAAAACAATCGAGGAAGCTTAATGTGAGAGGTCGTAGTCGTTTTCCAGATTCACTTCGCGTCTTCCCTCGCATATCTCGACAAACATTCAACCGAGTGGAATCTTCGTTTACCAAGAGCGGGAACGCTTTCAACCGTTCTTTCGCTCAATCGTCTCCCTTTGTTAGATTCTTGAAGTTTAATGAAAGTTTTCCAACCCGAGCGAATCTCGAGCCGTGTTGAAAAAAACACCTGGGAAGTCCTCATTGTTCTCATATTGGCCAGTAGGTTACTCAGTTCTGAAGGTGTCGATTCCCGTACTCGCATCTGAAGAAATCCAGTGTCGCTAATGATCCACTTAACCATAAACGTCTCGGAAATGCCTGCGTTTCCCGCTCATTAAAGCCTAAAAGGGTTTTCCTACTTACGACAATTTAGATTTGGCCATATTATTAAATAATTGTCATGTCCTGAGGAAAAATTATTTGCGATTTTCTTATTCTTTTTTTTCTGTCTTTTGGATTGGCAAATTGTCTAATTTTTATAAGATTGGTTTCAAATAAGTTCAATATTAATTCGAATAACGATGCCCCTCAAAGACAATTTTTGATTATTTTTTTTTACTGATTTTTCGTTCGCTGTATCCGCTCAAAAATGTGCCCAATTCGACTTTGAATTGGGTTCGATCCAAATAGCGGATAGGAGAGATATCCGATTGATTGGGATTGAATGGCTTGACAGAAATATGGCGTTTCAGGAATTTGGTCTATTTGTCGCTGTAAGAAATAAAATAGCGCTTTTTTCAGCAAATAAATTAAAAAGTTGTTTGCAGATAAAATCCGAACATTATTTTCGTTTGGATCGGTAGGACTAGTTTCACTTACGTCGAAACTTGAAAAAAATCCGATTAAAATTATCGTTCCGCTGGAATTGGAGGTATGAGAGGATGACATTAATTATTTCTAATTTTACCAATTTGCGTAATAACGATTCGGTGAAAAAATACTCGATTTTCAATCGAGGTCTTGTTTTTTTTTGTTCTGGGACTTTGTAAGCGAGGTCGAAAACATGGAGAAAAAAATCCCGTTTAGTGGAATAATTGAAGAATTGAGGAGTTCAGAAAAAATGCAATAGGACAGCTTCGGTATAAAGAAATGCAAGAACTGATCTCTGCAGTTGTGTTGGTTAAGTAGGACACCCTGTGTAAAACATGCCTAGATTTTATTCGTTACCTATCTCCCCACCTAAGCATTGCTGCAGCCACTAATTACATCAAATATTATCTTGTAAATCATAAACTTATACCTACCTAGTTTTTTTTTCTTTTTTAAAAGTTAGCCGAGTGCGTCGGAGGGCTTGGGAGAAAGTTCAAATCGTTCACGGGCGCGAAGGGTCACCCGCAAAGGCTATCATCGCACATCGGATGTCCAGACACCGCATCCATAGCACCGATGCTTTGATTGCTGGGCGCAGACAATAAAAGATGACCGCACGCGGGCGTTTCGCGGTCAAGATCGCTATCTTACGATTATTCCGTTTCCCTTCCGCGTGAATCTCTCTACGAACGGGTAATATCAGTAATTTACTTAGAAGACGAGTGAAAATATTATTTTCTTCCATTTGTGTTGTCTATATGCAGTGGAAGCAATTCTTTCGTTGTCTGTATTTTATATTGCTCAATAGCATATAGTTTTAATAGTCTAAGTAATTTCTCCTACGAGTAAAAATTCAAATTATGCTGGATTCATCGATGGAATACAATATTCTGTCCTTTCGAGAACGCAGCAGTCTCAAGACTTCAATCTCGGGGACACAAACAAATAAGATGTTAATTTTGTCAAATGGAATAATCTGCCTTCACTCGAGATTACTTGCCTTTTTTTATTTTTATTTTCACCAAATATATTTTCCATCTTGATTAAGAGAGCATTTCCTGCTGTGACTAATTTTTTTTAGTAAAAATTAAAACAAATACCTACCAATAAACTTTTCACAAAATAAAAATAAAACAAATGAATAAAATAGGTACCTTGTGATTATGTATTCAAATAAGCCGTTCTTGCACTAGGAGAGACTGTTATAGCGTGTGCATAACGATTTCAACAGTTATTGATTTAAGGAATATTGTTTGCTTACGCTGCAATAGCTCGAGGATCGACAAATTGTTCGATTTTTGCGGTTCAAAAGTTTGCGTTACAAAAAAAAACAAAAACAATAAACTGAAATTATCTCCAAAGTTAGTTTCTGGTGGAAATATTTAACACTTTTGAGATTTCCCTTCGCGATAATCTTCTAAAAATACTCCAAAAGTTAAATTAGCAATTTTGGCAAAAAACAAAAAAAAAAAACTGAAGTTATTTCCAGCGCAAAAGTACTCCACGGTAAAAATTCCGAATTCAGGAAATTAGGTTATCATTTACCTAGTAATAATTTTTTTTGACAGAAAACTACAAAATACTAAATTGTTGTTCATAAAAACTCAATGGGCAAACATCATGACCAACCCTAAGAACTGTTCAGATTCGCTGGAATTGAAATGGCGATAGCATTTAGGAAGCCACTCGTGCAGTCAGGTCAGTTTCACGATCACGCCGTCTGCGAGTCGTGCATCAACTTACGCCGAGATGGCTTTGGAATTCAAGGTAAATAAGCAGGTATTTCAGGTGAAACTGCGGTCTGGTCAGCATAACAAACACGACTTCCAAGTCGAAAGTCATACGCCCTCGTATTGTCGAAAATGATACAATTTGTTGAAAAGTGGTCAATTGGGAGAAATGGAATTGCCAGATGCGGAGTTTCTAAGTCCGTTTTAATTGATGGCCGAGAAATTGGGGGGAAATTCAATGAAGCAAGATTAACCATGATCTTATGGGTGCCTGATGAGCCCTGCAGATGCTCGAAATGGTAAAAGCTCTAGGCTGATGATGGAAAATATGACCTTGGAAAAAAGTCGCCATGTTTGCCTCCCACTCGTCTCAATAATAAGAACGATTGATCGTCAAGCAATGAACAGCAATTAGTTCTACTCAATCGTTGACCTGCACGATCAGCACAAGCTAGTTCTTTTTCTTAGAAAATTACGGCTCGTGGAAACGTCAAAAGAAACAATAGTTTCCTTTCAAAAATTATCTTTTGTTTGCTGAACGTTAGCACTTGTCATGAAAACGAGCGAATTATTCGGGACTGCTTCCGATCTGTGATTTTAGACCAAGTCATAGTATCACTAGCAATAAAAGATGAGGTGGTTCGCCAGGGGGAATTAAAAATCGCAAGTATGCAGAAGTAATTAAGGACAGTGCACCTGAATTAGATTTTTTTTATTGAATGGGACGTAGGTACCTGATGGACATATGTAACCCTGCAGGTGCCCGAATGGGAAAAAGATCTTGGCAAATAAAAGAGAGAATGGAGAAACAGTTGCCAAGTTTATCCCCACTCACCCCAGCAAATACTATTTCTGGCTTGCGAGCTATACCTGAAATGGCGGCTATGAATTTAGAGTTGATTCTCTTTCCGACGGTCAATAACATAGCCATTCGTAGGCTCAATATAATTCTAACTTAGTAAACGAAAAAGACAATGGATTGGGTTTGAATTCTGTCCAGCAACGAAAAGACTCGAGATTCGATTCCGTAAAGGTTTTAAAAGAGCTGATAATTCAACATTTATTGTTGACCTGTTCGACTATTGGAGCTTCAAGGAAAGATCCTACTGTTCTCTGTTGGGAAACTAAGAAACTAATAGCAGGTAACGTAGGTAGCTTCGAAAGCAGTTCTTTGAATGAAAAAAATCCATCTCAGGCTGCTCGTTCGCAACACAGTCGTGTATTCCAGGTTCAACGCTCAATGTTGAAAGGAATAGTTGTTAGCTTGGTAAACCAGATAGATTCAAATTCTTCAATGTAGAAGTCTGCAGTGGTAAACATTTATCTAATTGGAAGTTTAGATTAGCAAAACAAATTATAGAGAGTTATAAAAAAATTATTTGGTAGCCTCTACGATTCCCAATGGTCTTGATTTATAAAGTGACAATAACTTTTTGGTTTATTATTCAATAATAAACCATTGTAATCGCCCAAGAAAAAAAAATTTCTAACCCCCCCTCAAAATTTGATGTTTTACGTTTCAAGGCATGTAGAATCCGAATATCCAATAAAAAAAATTCTGTCCGTCCGCCGTACGCCGTCCGCCGTCCGCCGTCCGCCGTCCGCCGTCCGCCGTCCGCCGTTAGCAGTTTTCCGGCCAAACTGTAAGAGCTAAAAATTTGAAATTTTCACCAAAAATCAATCTCGGTCCAAGGACGGCCCAATTCTTGAACCAACTTGTTAGCTCAATTTTAAGGGTATTTTTGGGGGGTTTTGAGGGGGAGAAAATTCGTATTTTCCAAGGTTTTTCAGAAAAATGTGTACGTGGTATCAAATTATATAGATTTTTGGACGCTGAATCGAATGAGACCATCACCGGGTCGATAGCTTTATTGGTTCTCGAGTTATCGCAGCTTTTGTGCCGAATTTGGGAGATTTTCACAAATTTGGCATTAGGGTATAACTCGAGAGTTCTTGGAGCTATAAAAATCGTTCTATACTCATTGGAATGGTCGTCAAACACTCTCTCCAGCTGTATCGTTAGGCAATAAGTTTAGCTTTTAATTAGGAAATTAAGAAAAATAAAAATGATTGAAATTACAATAGTTGCTATGGAGTTTTCCCCTATAGTTACCATCTGCTTTTCGGTGGGAATGTTCACAAATGATCGGAATATTTAAAATGACAAATGGATAGTCTTCTTAAATCAATATTGAAGCGAAATAATAATAAACCACTGTACAATCATTTGCAGCGTTTTTTATTAAACACTATTCCAATATTTCTACCGTGTTTGGTTTTCTATGATTCAGGAAGCAGATATTTCTTCAACCGTAGTTGCTTCGTGCTAGATAGTCGCTTAGCAATAAATATCCATGGCAACAAGAATACCAAGTAAACAGTTAGCCCAGGAACTGCAATTGGCGTACAACGACTCAACGACCATAGTCACATTGAAACCATTGTACTTCCATTTATGAGTCAGCAAATAGTTTTACCTATTATAATATAGAAACTCATTCAAAGGCCGCAATGTTCGTATAATACAACATCGTTATTGAAACATCCAGCGAGGAAACCGAAAACGCTTGAAATACTTCAATTACTTTGAAGTACAAGACAAGTTTTGTGAAATGCTTTGATGATTATTTAGCAAAGTTACCCAAAAAGAAAAAAAAAAAAAATACAAATCATATGGAAGTACGTGACACTAACGATGAATATCAAGCATCATTCCCTCGCCGTGACAAACATTTCAAGGCCTTAAGCGTTCGAATATTATATTGATTGTTGTGGCCTGTAGGAATCAAAATACGCAATAGTGTAATAGCTCATACAATAGAAAATTAACTCAGTCAGTCTCCTACAGTCTGTTTTCTACATTTTGAATTTTATCTTTGGATTTGTCAAATAATCTAAAAACGTTTCCATGGCTCTATTTGATTTTTCATTCATTGCTCTGCATTTCAGAAATATTTTCAAAACATTGAAATATTAAACATCAAATTTTGAGGAGGTGTTAGCAATTTTTTTTCTAGGGCAATTACAATGGTTTATTATTGAATAATAAACCAAAATTAAGCGTCTGCAGGTGACATGTAGAAATATTTAAAGTCCATAATTTAAAGTTCAGATGATGTTTCCAATTATAGCACTATGATTTGTTTTTTTTTAAATACACGTCCTTTCTAATTCGACTTTTCGTACGATCACAATACTCCCATTTGCCACGTGAACATGGAAGAAAACCAGAGGAGTGCAGAGATCGCACAGTACAACCAATTATAAAATCAGAAACTCGTACAATGTCCCCCAGCGTTCAAATATATTCATTTTTGCGGTCCGTAGAAATACTGTCAGTATGCGGACAACGCGGAAGTAATGAATATGACCCACGCGATAAAAATCAGTCATCATCCAATCGCTGTCTCAAACATTTCAAGACCTTAATTTTTCTATTTTATTGATTTTTGACGGCCTGTAGTCCAAAATTCAAAATACGCTTTTGTGAAAAACAGAAAAAAAGCTCACAACGTGGAAATATGGTGTGTGAGCCAATAGATAATTCAAAGATCATCGTCTTGTCATAACAGACATTTTAAGACCTCAAATGTTGAACTGACAAGTTGTATTCATTTTCTCTTGGAAAAATGAAATTTTTCTATCGAAAAATATGTTTTCTCAAAACATTTAAAAAATCCCCTCTTACTCTTTATCAAGTTTAGATCTGGTTTGAGAATAATTGTACCATCATTAGACGTACCAAAATTAGTTATCGGTAGAAATGTAATGTTTGAAGGTCAAACAGGTTCTTAGGAAAATTAGTTTTGGATTCAACTTGCCATGAAACATAAAACATTGAATTTTTAAAGTTTTTCAACTGCATGGTGCAGTAGTGAACAATTGACCGTAATCGGAAATTATGATTGATTGATTTCTCATTTTCTTCCTATTGGTTTTGCGTTTTCTGCACTTTTAGTTCCTAAAATATACTAGGAATTCGACTGATATTTCTTGCACGCTAATAACCCTTAAGTGACATTTTTCCCCTTTAGGTTTTACGTTGATTATTAGCTCAAACGTTCATCCCTCAATGATTTTTTTAAGAATTCGCACCGAAAAGGTGTTGCTGCATTATTTCCTTCGTTTTCTAAACTATATTATTACCTAATACGGTTTGTTCGTGTGAGCCAATGATTATGTTATCCAATATTGTCAGAAAAATTGCTAATTTTTTAGCCTACATAAATCAGCATCACCATAATCCTTTCTTTTTTCATTACCGGAATGGTGTTTTTAATTCCATTTTCATTTGTTGTATAATAAATTAGAAACGCCTATTCGAATATGTTCTGCATTTCGCCTTAATGTAAACCAAGAATATTTAGGGAGCGTGTGCTCAGTGTTTGCAAACTTTTTCTTCTTTTCTATATCTAATGACCCATCATTTTTATCAACTGAGCGATTTCAATTAATGTATGGAGCTTTTTTCAAACACTCACAAATACTTATAAAAGCAGGCCCAGAAAGTGTTTCGAGTTTGCGACTATACTAAAAAGTTTTTCCAATTCAACTTCTTGTGACGATTACGCTTCAAAAATGTTCTTAAGAACGTAAACGAGGAAGTAATAATTTTCCAGGACAGGTGATGTAAATAGCGCTAGTAAAACATTATTATTTATTCAGTTGACTCACAACAAAGTGAAATAAATAGTTACGAATAAATTAAATAAATATCAGTCTGTAGTCGAGTCAGCCGTCATTGTCCTGACCGTGTATGTCTCGTGTTCGTGATGTCATAAATTCGTCGCGGTCATCGCAGAATTGAGCAATAACTTAGAAATAAATAGAAGAAAACATTTTTACAAGAATAAATCGGAAATTGTTATGTCAAGGAGTATTGTCAGTTTGTTGCTGTTCTTGTTGTTTGTATGCTCTGTATGCGAGCCGGTGAGGGACGGACGAATCGAAAGAGCGGCTATATCCTCCCTCGTAGCCTTCGTGGCTTGACGAGTATTCGTGCGAATGCGAGACGATCGGCTGTTTGACGATTTCGTACGTCGTCTTTTCGCCACCCGAGCTGAAGAGTTTCTTCAGGGCGATTATACCGGCGAGGACCAAGGCCAATTTCGAAACGAGAAGAGCCTTAGCAGCCAGAAGGGCCAGAGCTTTCATGGCCATGGCGAGCATGGATCCTTTCAGAAGCAAACCGAGCAGAATGGCAGGGATCAGCTTCTTCTTCTTGCCCCTTCCTGGAATAAAAAAGAATTCGTTTAAAGTACGAAGAATAGCTATTTATCAAAAGCTTGGAGTTTGTTCTTAATTTAGAAAAAATAACCGAGCGACTTAAGGTTTATCAGGAAACTATTCCATGATTCCGCTTAGAATCTGCGTTTTTCACATAATTTCATGGCAAACTAGGTCAGCACTGGCAAACCTCAAAATATCTAAATGATGGTGGCGAATCATCATCAGGGTGTGCTAACGTCCATAAATTATTTATGAAGGAACTAATCCAATGCGGCATCTTTCAAAGGGAATGAACTTGTGCTACTTATTATGACTTCCCAGTGAAATGATCGTTCTAACACTGCAGTGCAGTTGCTAAGATCATAATTATTTTTTGCCATCTGATTGCTTGGTAGCTAACTAAATGCGCTTTCGCTAACGTTATCTTCAGAGTTCGCGCAAAACAATAAGCACCAAGGAGAGATAGTTGGCGAGAAAATAGTTTTTTTCCAAAGCAGCTTTTCATTTAGCAAGTAGGTAGACCATTATTCGTTATGCAAAATGCCACGAAAATATACCTGGGAATGCAACCCGGTGCGAAGAGTTTTAGTTCAATTTTTTTTGAAGAAGACAATTTTTAGGTGATTTTTAACCATCTTCCTTGCATTTATTCATTCATGAGTTTCATACTTTTGATTTTTCTTGAGTGCACCACTTTTATTGTACCAAGTACCTACTAAAAATAAAAATAAAAAATAAAAATGTATTTCAAGTATTTACCCTCTATGCTATATTTCCTCGATTTCATCATTTTCTCATTATTTTTCATTTCCATAGTTCTCAGCCTACTACCGTAAATTAACTTCTCTGGTACAATTTACTGGCGAGTCCAACTGGCATGGCGGTCATACATGTGTAAATGTACCTGTACTAGAGCGAGAAGCTGGCACCATTGATTAAAAATGCAGTAATAGCTATCGGACCGTAGAGAAGAAGATACACACCAATATCAGGGGATATCGGACCATCTCAACGATTGAAACAATTAAAAATCGTGCTGTTGGTATGAGGCTGTGGGGGAAAGCCTCCGGGGGCATTATACACTAATGCAATACCTAAAGAGGCAAAAGACATTGGGAAGACGTAGGTACAAATTTTGCATTACAAATTGCAGAACAAGTCGCCTATAATGCTTCCCTCTCAACCTTACGCCGAAACAAACTAGAATCGATCTACTAAATATACGAGTATATTCAGTATTATACTCATATATCAGCTTCTCATTTTGAAAACTACATACCTTCATCGTCTTCGCTTTCGTATGCTACGTCGTTAACGAACGAGGGCATGTTGATCTGAACTGAATGGCTTTGAAGGAAAGCTCCAACTCGGTTCCACAGCAAATCGTCGACATTGTTAGCTCTGGAAGTGGAAAAAACGAATTGATACTACGGCAATATGAAACGAAGGATAACATCATTTCAATCTAGAAGCCCGAGTAGAAGTTGGAATTGTCATTAAGAGATCATTTATTGCTCTTTTTCAAAGGATAGGTTTTGGAAATAATTTGTGGCTGTCCCTCCACTGCATTATTAAAAAGATCACCGGCAACGACGCGCGCCATAGCAACGGCTCATATGTTCAAGCGGATAAATCCGGATCTTTTGTTCGAGAACATTCTTCTCTAGGCCGCCGATTCTTTTCGAGATGTGTTCGCTGCTTTGACTATAACTTTTCATTTTTTCAAATCGATTGGAGTCAATTGTAAATATAACCAATTTCATTTGAAGTTATTAATTAGCTCTACACATCATTGCTAAATTGGTGAACCCGACTTCAAAATGAACTTCGAATTTTCGATTCGCGACTTCACATCGTAGTTCTACAGCTTTGGTGAGATCGTTCCCTAACTTAAGCTAGAACGTAATTCGTACGATGGATCCTGATCCAAGTGATTCGAATAATTCGGGAGCAGATGCCCAGGTCGCGAGAGTTTCCGTAAAACTTCCTCCCGTCTGGCGGAAAAATATCAATACTTGGTTCATTCAAATTGACGCGATTTTTCGAAAATCTGGTATCACCTCCGAATCTACCAAATACGATCATGTAGTCGCAGCTTTGGACTCAGATATCGCGGACATGATATCCGACTATCTGACCAAGCCATCGCAATCATTTCCGTATAGCGAACTCCGAACCCGTCTCGTTGCAGAATTTTCCGAATCAGATGGATCAAGAATCAAAAAATTATTGACCGAGCTCGAACTAGGTGACAAAAAACCTTCCCAGCTCTTACGGGAAATGAGATCGTTAGCTAAATCCCAGGTTACTGACGAATTTTTGAAAACGATGTTTCTTCAACACCTACCTGTGAACATTCGATCAATTTTAGCTCCGAGTTCTGATTCGCTAGATAAACAAGCTAAGATGGCAGATAAGATTTTAGAATATTCGCCGCAGCATTCCGTTCATGCAGTTAGTTGTCAACCGAAACATATTTCCAAACTTCGACCAGTCGAATTCAAGCATCATTCGTCGCGATCACCCTACGTTCATCCGGATTTGGCGTCTTGTTCGCATGTTTTCGTGCGACACGATGCGGTTAGGAAACCACTACAGCCTGTGTATGACGGTCCGTTTCGCGTTATCTCCCGATCAGAGAAATTTTTCTCCATCGTGACTCCAAGAGGCGAAAATTCTGTTTCAATTGATCGGCTGAAACCAGCTTTCCTGCTAACCAGCGATCTCCACGAGACTTCTCGAAAATCGGAACCGTGCGCAGACCTTCAAGACACCACCACGGACTTGCCCAAATTACGTCAAGATTCACCTTCGTCTTCGACTACTCGTTCTGGACGTCGTGTTAGATTCCCGGACAGATACGTCGCAGAACTCCTACGTTAGCACTGGAGGGGGAGTGATGTGGCTGTCCCTCCACTGCATTATTAAAAAGATCACCGGCAACGACGCGCGCCATAGCAACGGCTCATATGTTCAAGCGGATAAATCCGGATCTTTTGTTCGAGAACATTCTTCTCTAGGCCGCCGATTCTTTTCGAGATGTGTTCGCTGCTTTGACTATAACTTTTCATTTTTTCAAATCGATTGGAGTCAATTGTAAATATAACCAATTTCATTTGAAGTTATTAATTAGCTCTACACATCATTGCTAAAAATTCAAGAAAACTGAACGCTCAGTGAAAGCCGTCAAAACTCAAGTACCTGAAAAGACAAAACTCTCAAGAGTAACAGCAAACTTCTCAAAAGCGGGCAGAATGAACGGGCCTAATAGTGGCTATTTATTTTTGAGCTCGTTTGACGAGACCCAGCAGCGTCTGTGAACTGAACGTTTAACAACTACTGTCTTATCTCTATCATAATTTTATCGAATGTTTTTAAATTTCAAACCATCCATGGAAATTATTTCTGCTCAATGTTCTGTACAAAGACGTGGGATTATTCTAACTGAGGGAAGGCAAATATACTTGATTTCCAGTCCATTCTCCAATTTTTCGAAAGTGTTGTAAAAAAGCTAGAATTTCCGACAGGAAGATCACCAGAGGTTATTTTGAGGCTAATGTCCTCGTGGAGATTATGCTGAGTCTCTCGCTTTCTGATTTCCCTCGGAACATCGAGTACTTGGATGATTAGCATCGAGTGACAATTATATTTGAACTTACAATCAGTTAGAAATCAGTGTCAGCTTGCTCTCTCTTTAAAAAAAAAAAAAAAAAAAAAAAAAAAATTGAAGTGGACAAGAATAATATTGCTAAGTATTAGATTATTAATTTATCATTACTAGCTAAGCATTCCTTATTATTTGAATGGTCAGTGAGGATTCGTTAGTCGTGTGAGTTGAAATAAATCGTCCTCAGTCCTTTCTTTACTCGAAGCTATTCATTTTTCATCATATTTTTCTTACTCTCCTGGCTATCACTTGGTTGAAATAGATAGTTACGGATACTTGAGCACGTAATGATGGTTACCTGGCTTCGAGGTCCGTCGGCAAAGGTTCGAGCTCTCCTTTCAGCGACCTTTCAGTTTCTGGCCTCTTGATTAGAGAAATTCCTGCAATGTGAAAAATCGAAAGCCGTGAATTCCACCTTCAATTTCCTGCGAATCTATTGGGAAAGGCGATTGAGACAGTTAGCAGCCTGATTTTCACCTTGTGAAGTTCGAGTGAAATTTCACTATTGAAACTGATAAACTTTCGTAAGCAGTTGATCAGAAAAATATCAAGTTATTCGAGGAGTATAATTGTTGTAGAAAATTGACCACAGATCGTCGTTGTGTTGTAATGAGTAAGTTTTGAGATTCCTAAAAACTCACACCATCTTCATACATTTATGAAGCCACTTCTTTCCCATGGGAAGGCAACAATGTAGAGAAAACTGTCCACTTGAGAAAACCATCGGCCAATCAACTACGTACGACGAAAGCGGTGTGCGGTAAATGACAACATGCCAGTCGCAAACGAGTTTTTTCCTTCTATTCCGTTCACATCCTTAAACAATCTGCGGCAAACACGCGACGAGATGAGACCAATAAAGGTGAAAGTAGCGGTGACAATGCAAACGCAGTTGTTCGCTCTGATTCGAAACAATTACCGCTTAAAGATTGCTCGCATGGGACTGAGTTCAGTCAATGGACAGCACTATCTCACGGTCGGTCAGTCGAAGCCTTTCGGACATTTGTTTTTCTCTACTCTAAAGATCAAGAAAAGAAAGAGAAATGAAAATTGAAAAACCGAAGAAAAAACCGAACAGAAAAAAAATCGAACGAAAAAGGTTTAGGAAAGAATTCGCCAACATAAGTAGTAGACCGTACACGAAAACATCACATTTTTCAACTTTAAACCTTCTTTTCATCAATTGAGTGCGAAAGAAACAAAGAATGAAGCATATATTATTTATATACACATCATCAACTATCATTATGCTGAATTTGAGCTAAATCCATTTCAAAAAATTTTTCGCGAAAAATCCAAGGGGTACCCCTGCGATTTTTTTCAACCGAACAGTTAACGATTTTTTACTCCTCTCTCAAAACAGGTAAAAATCTGAAATTTTCAGGAAAGTTGTGTCTTACTGAGGTGTATTTTTGTGATTTTTTTTATTTTTCGAAAAAATCTGCAAGTGGTCCAAAAAAATCGGTTTTCGTAAGCTCAAAAATTGGACTTTAACCGTGATTTTCGGGGTCAAAATTAATGCGAATCAATTGTTTTATTATGCAGGAGTCTTCATTTGAACGCCTTACACACGTACATTGCAAAAAATTTGGTGAAAAAAATTTAAACAGAGCCAGAGAAATTATTTTCCGTAAATCAAGTTTTTCGCCGGCCGAAATTCCGAGCTCCGCTGGCATCGGTAATAGTGAAAAATTAAATTTTCGTTTTAAAGCGATTTTGAAAGCTATTCTTATAGGAAATTTAACGCTGAATCCGAATTTGAAGTCAAATCGACGGAAATTTGACGACAACTTTTAGTTTTTTCCATTTTTATTACTACACCATTGTTCGAAAATTCGTTACATATACTTGGAGTACTGTTAAATTTTAATTAATTAATGATTCCTACGGGAAATTAGATGTAGAATTCGAATTTGAAGTGAAAACAGTCAAATTCCCACAATTAATAATATTTTTTTTGAATTTTTTTTAGAATTTCATACTTTTGAAGTTTTAACTTTAGTTTTTTTTCGCCACGTTCGCGAATTTTGAAAAAAAAAAGGTTTTATGTAAGCATATTGAGAAAATTTAATTTAGAATTAATTAAAAATAAAAAAGGACAGCGATTGTTTTTATTTTCGAGATATATTTTGCTTTATGTAAAAATCATGTTTTGGGTTTTCTTCAAGCTCCGCGGGGACATAACATAAAAATATAATAAAATACATCAAATTGTAGGATTTTGATAGCTCTCTCTCGCCTCTGAGTAATATACCTATATAAAAGTGGTCGGTCCAAAAGTTATTCGGGATAAACAGGCAAAACTTCCCGAAAAACAGGGTCATAAAATTTTAAAGCGCAATAAAACTTTAATGAAGGTCTAATAAAAAAGACTTTTTTCACCCGATGAGTTTGTCTCTATTCTAGGAATAAATGATCAAAATTTGTTCACCTAGTCCTAGTTTCTCAATCAACCGTATACCCACGGTTTTTCGACTTTCACTTCGAGCCCCTCTAGCGCCGACTAAAATCAACCGACAAAAAAATTCTTGTACTTTTTCGTTTAAAGAATTTAATAATGTACAAATATCTTCTGTAGTAAAATTTACAGCTTCAACGAGAATTATTTTGAGGAAATCGAGAATAACTGCGGATAAACGTAGTAGCGATATTTAAGCCGCTACAGGGCCCGATAGAAAAAATTCCGCGATCCAAAATTTGTACCAAAACAACATTTTTCGATACATTTCGAATTGGTTTGAAAAACCAAAACCAAAAATCGAAATTCTAGAGGTTTTTCAGCCGATGGCCTTATATTTTATGCAACCCCTATTTTTTTCGTTCGAATCCCTCCGGCCAGTTTCTCAATCAATAGTATACCTCTCCTCATCATCGTTGTGCAGTTTTATGTATATAGATAGAAACCTTAACAAATCCACAAACATAGAAATCCATCGACTCACCGTCAATCAAAGGGATGGCGTCAGAATGTAGAGCCCTGTCGACTAGTTTCACCGCTCGCGCCTTCAAACAAACGACGGGGTCGACGGAATTTTCGCATTGTCTGTACGCTGAATAGACGACGCGCATTCCTGAAGATATGCTTTCTTCCGACGCGAACGCTCCGGAGGACAAAGCCACGAGGGCTATTGCTAGTAACCTGGAACGAGAAGAAATTTTACAATTAATGTAAGGTATTACGAGAAACGTATGTTTTATGAAACAAAGAACATTTTTCCGAACTTTTTCTAGGGTATAAAAATCTTTAAAGTTTTTCCCCCTCTGGGAATACGGTTTTTTTTTTTTTTTAAAGTGGAGGGCAATTTAAAATTATTACCGGAACAATGAAATCTAAGAAATAAAGTATAAAACTGTCCAAATGGAGGCTTGAACATTTAACCGCAGATTCGCTTTTATGATAAAAAAAAAACGCGAACGTTTCACTTCGACGTACGAGCCCGCGACGTTACCCGTTCTAATTAGGCTCGTAATGTCACTCAGAGTTCTTCGTTGCCCCAACTTAGCCACGGTTGGTTAACTGAGCAACAGACCATTATGTTTTCAAGCTTTGTCCCCGACTGACTCGGGGGAGACATCGACGAGAAAATCATTGAAATTAAACCGGTATGAAAATATAAGAGTAGTCTCTTCAAACTAGAGTAATTCTTATTATAGCCTGATATAAAGATGGCTTATAAATAGAAATTCCGATTGGTTTTTATTCTAGAACGGTAATTTGCTAATATTTTTATACGATAAGAATTTTTTTTATAGCTATTTCATCTCATAAAAATAGTAGTAATTTAAAAAATATACAAAACTGAAAATTCGGAATATATTATGCGAGGCCAACTAATTTCGTTTCCACTACTTTTCCTGTAATTAACTCTTCCTGATTATATCAACTATCAATTGATCAGAATTGATCAATTCAAGGTTGGAAATAATCATTGGCTGAATGATCATTCTCTTAAAGAACTGATTAATTTGGCCTCTATCAAGTGTTGGGGCTTGGAAGAATGCAAAATAGATCTAATATGTAAATTCGCACTTGTTGAAGAAGAATTAGAATTTTGACCAGCGATCGAAGTGCGTTCTTAAGTGAACCTCGTGCTACAAATACTTCCCAATAAACTGTACAAATACACGTAACTGTAATATAGAGCAGCGTCACGACACGGCTTAAAATAGCGTCTCGTTTTTCTTATAATTTCGCTCCCATGCGAAAAAGACACGAGACTCTTTCGATTGGTCAGGTGAAAAGCATTGCCGCCGATTGGAGGTCTGTGGGTTAGCCGTACGCGGTCCACATTCGATCCTCGAGCTTCCCGTAATAATGAACGAGATCATCACGTCAACCGACGTGGTTCTTTTTTCAATACTCGAGACCGCCTAATCCTCTCTTTTACAAGGGAATCAATTCTTGAAATCATCGCTGACGCCTTATTTTCGTCGCTTATCGAACGTTTCAGCTGAGAGTGGCTCAATATTAAATTTATATTTAAAAGTTACTTCTAGATTTGAGTTTTCGGAGGCTTGACTGTTTAATTTTTTTTTTTTTTAATCTGTTTTTTGGTTAAATAAGGTTAAGAAGGTTAAGAGAAAAACCAGCGACTCTTTCTCCGTTTTTCTATTCGGTGACAAGCACTTTCGCCCTTTCACGCCTAATGATCTACGGCCAAAAATCAAATGTTTCTACAAAGCTTACTCGAATGAATAATAAAGCGCGGTACGATCATTTGTAGCGTTTTTACTGCGCAGGAGATTCAGCGTCAGTAAATGTCTTCGCTAAACGGCGAATAAACTCAAGTGCGAAAAAACCATGATCTTGAGATGGATCTAGCTCAACGGAAACGGAGCGGTAAATAAAAATGCCGATCCGCTTATTAATGAGTTGGAGCCGAAAATAAAAACTCCATTACCTTCACGGTCGAATATGATTCGTTAAACTCGTCTCGCCGCTCGATGAACAGCCACGAAAGTATAACAATTACTCAAGATGCGCACGCTCTTGATGATAAGGTAGAACGCATAAAAGGCTAGAAAACCTTCGCGTCGAGAGAAACTCGTGTATTATACTTGTCCGTTGGCAATGAGTGAATGCATCGGACGAATGAGAGCAGATAAACTCGCAGGAGCGCCGTTTTCGGTCACGGTAACTTGGACATAGGTGAAAGAAAGCGATATAACCGAACACCGACACGTGCGATTTATCTGATTATAGCTAATTGCAGGCGTCGGCGGTTGTTAATTTTTTCTTCCATTCGATTCGAACTAGAAGAAATCGCTCTGAGGTGTTGAACATTTGATTTATATATTTATTCCTATCGGAGATTTTCTTCCCCGGAAAGCACTATTTGTTCATTTCGCTCCACTGCACAGAGATTGTCAATGCATAAGTACAATGGATTCAGATAAAAAAATTTTGTTCTTGTTATTTTAGCAGCAAAACGTTTGACGGGTCAGCTGCTAAAACATATATGAAGGAATGAATTCATGTCACCGATAAACTCCTAAATTGATGATACAATCGTCGTGAAACTTGAGGATATCGTTAACCACATCCCAGGGATGATTTCTGGCAGATTTTTTTTCAACAATTGGTAGGTATTGGTTTAGAAAAAAATTCGACTGTGAAAAAAATTTTGATGGCTTTGTCACATAACTTTTGAAAGGTTAGGAATTCGGTGGATGGTATACAAATAAAGATAGATCTATCAAAAACCTATCTTTTGATGCAGTCGAAATGATAGTGTTGTTGGTTCGTTTACGAATTATTCGCATTTCAAAAATACGAAAACACGTTTTTTGACATTTGGTTTGAAATATTTTGAAAACGAGATGTGATCCATGGATTATTGAATATTTGATAGCTTCTAAGATTAATTTCATGATTTTTGTATCGAAACTGTTCTCTAGAGTATTAGCTACAGCGGCAATTTTCAAAATTTCAGCACAAATGACGGTAAAATCAAACAATCACGGAAAACAGATCATTGTCGTTCAACATTAAGACTGAAAATTCGAGTTCTGCGATGAATTTCGAATACGTAACAGTTGCGAACTTCTTTGAAAACAACTTTTTTCCAAGTCCGATAATTCTCTGAGTTTTAGTTTCGGAAAATAATTGTTCTGACCTTTTGCGAAATTTGTGCGCTAAACGTTTTGATAACTACTAACAAAATTATACACTCGTGCTATATACTGATTGATTTTTAAATGCGTTGACCAGTGAAAACGCAAAACCGATATTTTTGGGCTAATGATCAACCAAGCAATCATTAATTTTTTATCGATTCTATATCCAGATTTTAAGATTTCAGTTCTTGTCTAGTGTTGACATTGGTCGTCTTATTGGAGAAATTAAGGATTGAAGGTGGAGCTGAAAACTTGAATGATATTCCCGCCATATTAGAAATTTCCTTCAACAGATATGGAAAATAGGCCATAGCAGAATGAAGAATGTTCCAAAGTACTATACCTAGCTTTGTGCGAGACGCAGCTGTGCTTGTATTTAGAAAGAGGTATCCGTCAAGGTAATCAGTCCTGCAATGTTAGTCGAAAGTAGCTCTTCCGAAAAGTGAATTCGGAGAACTTAGATCTCGAAGCTATCCAATTAACTTATATTCTCCAGATTCAATCCGAAACGAAGCACCGGTTACACAGTTTGCCCGACTTCGATCGCCGACACGAACGACTTGAGGCTCTAACTCGGCAACAATTTTAGATGGCCCGCTGAGCGGTATTTTCGGGATTCATCGTAGGCGACAGGGATCGTCAATGTAGCGGTTCGGTAAAACTAGTGTGAAGTTAATTGACGGCTACCGGCTCATCGCTTCAGCTCAGCTGGAAGTCGGGTCAGTCTCATCATGCGGAAGACGCTTAACCTACATTCAAGAGGACGTCGACTCCTCTCAGATCGCGAGTTATTTTGCCGATATTTGGCCGGAAATTTACATACACGACGGTGATAAAAAGATTTTTTTTTTTTTTTTTTTACGAATCCGAACAAATTTTGGTGATTAATTTTACCAATATTTATTTTTTATTTTAAATTCGTAAGCCAACTCACAGCTGGCTAGAGACTATTGAACTTCGCTAGAGAAGACTCAGAATTAGAACTACGATTTTGGATTTTTCTTTGGGAAACTACATTTTTAGAATATTAGAATCATAAGAAAATAATTTAGGTTATTTCATTCGTCGAAGAAAGGCCGCTGAAAATGGAGCACAAATCGACAGATTGGATATGAAGTTGGATTAGTTCTTGTTTTTACTGAAATAATATTACTTCGAAAAGAATCATACCTTTTATACTATCCATTTACCAAATCGACCATTTACCATGTACTAAACTAGAGAATAAGTAGGTAATAATAAATTAATATTTTCAACCGCATCCGTCAGTCTTGACATTTGCGACGGTTACATAGTAATAAAGGGAGTATTTCCTAAAAACTGACTAAGATTCGTTCTAAACCTCAGGCATTCTTAGGTACCTATCGATTTCGAACGTTTTTTTTTTGAACGTTGATCGGAAATATGGTGATTTCTGTTGAAATATATACGTGATTCGAATAAAACAAGGAGGAGTTACTTTTATTTGGCCAAACCCCGACTACTTTTCTTAAGAATCATTGTACGGCTCAACACAATAATGAAATTTATTTTTCTGTATATCGACGCGTCTCAGCAATTGTGCTATACAACTGTTTGAATTTTGATGAAACTATAATAACGCGATAATTTTTACAGCTCTTCGAAAATTCTGATATAGATTCAAAAAAATTCTTAAAAATATCTATTAAATAAAAAATGATTTTGACTTGAAAAGCCAAAAATTTTTGAAAGCTGGTTATCTGAGTTTAAACTGGAGTTCAACTAATTCCACCAACAATCAGATCAGTAATTATGGTGTCTGTGGGAGAAGACTTTCGAAAAATAAAAGGTATCTTGATGAATAAGTGTTTAAAAAATATAGCGAAAAATATTGAACTCTCGTTGAATTTATCTCTGTTATAATTTCCGTTGTTAAGTATGATATTTTCGTATTATGATTTATTGTTCTACTCATTTCCACGTCTCGCGGGTACAGCCATAGTGAATTACATTTCCACCTCAAATTTTTGCTCCTAGTAACGTAATAGTATTATTCATATTATTCGTGAATTAATAGAAATAAATAATTTTTGTTTAAAACTATTTTGAACAGTCAGAGTTTAAATATCGTATGAATCGTCTTCTCAAAAAAAACCAGTTACTAGCGGAAAATCGCAAAAGGAAGTTGTCCTTTTCCGATCACATTTTGTACTACGTGACGAAAAGAAAGCACTCGGTCGTGCGAGAATTTCCATAACATCGCTTATCACTTTCAAGGAAGGTTGAAATACGCGCTCGTTCGCCTTAAACGCATTTCATGTTCGGGACGAAAAGGTCTCCATGCGCCGCTTTTGCGACCTCGATTTTATCTAGTTTATCCCGATTGGCTCTCTTAGCCATTTTCGCTTTGTCGAGGAACAGGTGGAAATTCGCCGTATCTTGAATATCGTAGCGACCGGTTTCTACCGAAGTGCGCTTTTTGGATCGTAAACCCTTTTGAGCAAGTACTTGAGCATTAGTTCCTGGCCAGATATCTCCGCGCTCGATTCCTCGGCTCGAACGGCTTTGCCACCTCGAACGATCATTTTAGAACTTGACTACAAGCCTTTATGTATCCACGGATATTTCTTTTCAAAGGAAGTAAAATCATTAAAGTTGATATAGCGCAGCTGATAAGAGCAAGCTATATTTTCCAAGTTTTTATTATGATAATAATAATTATTTATTTTTTTGTAGAGTTTCTGATAGAAAACCTATTCAGCCGTCCTTTCTAGAGAAGGCTATTTCAAGTTGAAGGTCGGCTAGTGGTTCATTCGGTATGTTACACACCGTTCCAGAGCTCGATATCGTCTCCTTCGTCACGCGACTGGTTTCAAGAGCGGAAAGTGGCAAGGAAAATGTACGGCTATAAAATAAAGCTCGATGCAGTTTTGATTTTTTTCACTTTTCTATTTTTTGGAACCGTAGACATAAGTATAGTCAAAACGCAGTTTTTAAAAAAAATAGAATTGTTGCTTATTTGGTCCATTTCTTGAATTCTGACTATTTATTGGTTTTCGAATTTTATTTTACATGAGGGTTTTTGTAGAAGAAATGCGCGCTAAAACTGTCGAATACCTGACACAGGAACAAAAGAAAGTTAGCGAAAAACTATTTCAATTCTAATTGTGTCCTGACAAAATTTGTTGTAATGTTGCGTTCGTTTGTTGTAAGTTGCCGTAAAATTTATTGTAATATTGCGTTCGTTTGCTGTAGGTTTTTTTCTCAATATTGTGGCGTGATTGTATCTGTTTCACCCCCTTTTTTCTTTTTTACCTAGTACCTACGTTTTGAGAGACGAAATGTGATACGATAAATGGATCATTCAATTGGAATAAAATTGTTAACTTTGTAGATTTTATTGTTTTAGAAAAAAAATCAATTCAAGAACGTTTTATTTATTTATATTTTTATTAATTATTTTTTTAATGAAATATATTTGAATGGGAACAATAGGTGGCGCGACAACTTTCGAAATCCATCCTTTTTTTGTGATTATATTAGAACGTTTTCCTCGATCAAATTTATTCCTCACGCCAATCGCCAATGAAATTCCAGCTAGTCTTTCGCTGATGAGCTTCTCTACCAGTGATTTAATGACTTTTTGAAGCGTATAAATTTGAACTAATTTTATCTGTTTTGCTAAGCGCAATAGATCAAAGTTGAGATTAATTCGACGATATTTTAAATACCAATTTAAAACCATAGGTTTTTTCATTCATTTATTTACTCCACTAAAATTTAAAATATATTTAGTTTCTTATTGCGAAGGTCATAAATGGTTGCGAATTTTGCAAAGTATTGAAAAATCGCAACGGAATCATTTTATGAACCTGATCACAGGGAATAATGTAAAATAGAATAATTTTTGTTCGCATAAAATTAGAAAAAAAACCTAAGTATAGAAAACTACGAGCACAATTATAGATAAATTGAGCAATATGTTAAATTTACATTTTATCTAAAACAAAGGCTTCAAGACTTCTAGAAACACAAGGTAGTCCAACGATTTATAAATTAATTGATTCGAACAGTGATTCATGAAATTTCCGAAACCGAAAAAATTGTTTATTGGTTAATTTTGAAAATATTTCATCGCTTTGGACGACCTTAGTTTATCTAAAAGTCTTACTGGCCGAAGTGTGAAGCCTGGAACAGTTCCCTCCGTCGAGAAGCACGTCGATGTCAGTAATTGTTTAAGAGTCCGTATATATGTCCGTTATGAGGTTGGTTCCAGACGACACATCCGATCAGATGAAGCACATAGTCCAGGAAACCGTGTACACTTCACGCGTCGACCGTCACAGAATCCACGGGAATGAAATTCGTTCGAGTGAAAAAAAAATAACACTTCACTGTCTCCATATGAATGAAAACGCTTTGAATCGCTATCACTAGGTGAAACACTTTTTATCGGTAATAAATTGCTTTTACCTCAGAGAGACCATGGTGTTATGTGGTAGATGATAGACGATGCTATAGTCTTCGCGAGGGGGCAGTATTCGCTTTTATATGACGACGAAGAGAGGGAGCCGCGCTGGAAGCCCAGTCAGTGCCGAGGAGGGGCTCCCGGGCCCACGCGAGCGGATCATCCCCATCATCCTCGCGCATCCCTGCCTCGGATAATCACGCCGAAGATCAAATAGGAACGCTCGTCGCTTCATTTTTACCGTCAAATCTATCAGCCTGCCATATTCTTTCCGTAAAAAATCCCATTGAAGCATAGTCATAGTTGAAAATTAAGGAGCAATATGCTTTATTATTCAGTTATGGAAACTTGTAATCGCTCCCGAAAAATATTTTTCTAACCACCCTAAAAATTTGGTGTTTTACGTTTCGAAGAGAGGACCTCGAATATCCAATTAAAAATTCCGTCCGTCCTCCGTCAACACTTTCTGAGAGTTAATATGTATATAGCTACAAACTTGAAATTTTCACCAATATAATTTTTGGAATTAACAATAGTTCAATCCTTCAGCTAAATCGCTACGTCAAAATTTAATTTAATTTTTATTTTTTATTTATTTAATTTTCTTTTTTTTTTGAGAGGAGAAAAATTAGTACTTTGCAACGCTTCGGAAAAAATATGTGCATTTTATGATACCAATTTCTATAGATTTTTGGGTGTTGGATCGAATAAGACCATAGCGGGGTTGATAGCTTTATCGTTATCGTTATATATGATAGTTATCGCAGCTTAAAATTTAAAATGGCGATTTTTGCCAGGAGTGTGCCCTCAGTTACCCATATGTTGTTAGGTGGAAACGTTCACAGGACGAGAGTTTGGATTATTTGCTATGTCAAGGGGATAGTCTTTTCAAATCATGATTGAAGCAAAGGAATAATTAACCACTTCAGGTAATCTACCTCTAAGTACAACCTACAAGTGATTGAACTAGGTTATAAAATGGTACAATTTCCATTGATTTGTCTCGAATCGAAAACCAAATATTTCGCGTAAAATGTTGCTTTCGGAATAATTTGTTCAAATGAAGAAAGACTACCAAATTCTACCATTTTCCACTATGTCTCCGACCAAAACATAAACGAAAATATCGAACGAGAAAACTGTGCCTAGATGGATGAAGAAAAATATTCCGCATTCAACGCCGGGTCACGCTGGTGATGGACTCGTGAGCTTCTCCTGCGGCTTGGCCTATGGCGTTGAAGCATGTTTTTCCACCGAGTTCCTAGTCCTAGTTGTCAAAATCAACGCATGCACATCCGGGTATTCGATGCCATGAGCGCGGTTTTTCGCCGCTTTGAAACCACCGACTCACTTCCAGCTTTCCCTCTCGTTGAAGTTTCCTTTTTGAAGCGACTAATGAGCGCCGTTCGTTTAGAAGAATGCAACGGGATCTAATATGACGTTCGATTACACACGAAAGTATCACGGGACGAGGGATGATTTCTTTTTTAGGTTTCCAAGCTAGTTGAAGGATTATTTCCCTTAGGTCCCGTAGGGCTTATAATAGTAAAACAATACATCGTCATTGGCTGGACATACGTTCTTTTTCTTGGGAAATAACGGCGCGTGGGATGCGAGAGGAAACCGTCATAGGAAAAAACGAAGAAGGGAAATTGAGGTGATTTTTTTTATTTTCCTTTGAAACCCTTGTAGGGGAAAATGGGTGAGTATTCGCCAAGGGATGAAATGCTGAGGAAAAGCCGGTTGACCATCAGCTGGCCATAAACTCAAGACGGTGAAATTCACGGTATGGGATCGTTTCCATTCTTAAATCATCCTTAATCATAATCACAATCATCCTTTCCTGAATCATCCTCGTTTCCTTCTGTTTGTCGCATTTTTTATGTGATTGTTGAGGGTGGAAGATCTCGGAAAATAAAAGAAAAATAAAGAAAGAGTCGCCATGTTTATCTCCCCCTCACCTCAACAATCACATTTATTTAATTGTATTTCACAAATCATCGAATGATTCGTGGAAGACTGATTACAACCAGTGATTTTATACCAAGTGATTAATCGCCCGCAAGGAAAGAGGACAGTTTGCCAGTGGATATTTTGATTTATTTATAACTGGCCGTAATGGTATTGCCATGGATTCTCTTGTGGATTGTGGCCAGTTTCAAAATTTTGAAAAAAAATGGGAGATGAATAGTTGGCAGGCCACGCTCGCACTTGTTTACTAAAATACCTGTACAGACTAGATTCTTGGCATATTCGGAGGAAATTTAATTCCCTTCAATGCAGACGGCGCAATATAAGTGACAAAAACGGAACTGGCATTCAATTGCGAAGAAAGTCGGCGCGCTGGGGAAATTACTTCAAGACGCTGCCGAACGCCGTTTTTAGGGGTTACACAGATAAGATGACTCCGCCGAACATAAGTCTCTCAAGTCTTAAAGACTTCACCTTAAGAAGTCGCCCATTGGAGTGCGATGACTAGGCTTTTCGCCCCCGTGGATTTATGGAAGTCGACAACCGAGCCTCGTCATCCAGTAGACGGAGGAAGGATCCTTCTTATACCCAAATGATCACTCGGAAATTCTCGCATTTTCGGAATTGCGAAGCTCCGCTTTCTTTTCGAAAATCTCGAAATACCTAGTAAATACCGTATTTTTTAACATTCGTGGGGGGAAAAACGTAAAATAAAAATGAAAAGGTACGGTATGGTTTATTGCCAGCATGCTTTGCAATCGTTCTCGCGAGTCTATGAAATTCCGTATTCATTTCAGTTCATTTTCATCGACAATTTGAACTATACCCTGGGCATAACTCCAGAGTTCTTGGAGCTATAAAAATCGTTCTATAATCGTTGGAATGATCGTCAAACACTCTCTTCAATTGGGCTAACAATTTAGCTTTTAATTTGGAAAAAAAAAAAAATTAAAATTACAATAGTTGCTACGAAATTTTCCCCTATAGTTACCAATCTGTTTTTCTGTGGGAACGTTCACAAATAATGTTAGGAATAGTATCACAAATGGATAGCCATCTCGAATCATTATTGAAGCGAAGGAATCGCCTACAATCATTTGCAGCGTCTTTTCCTTGCGTGTGATAAACCGCTTGGTCTAGAATCATTGGTCGGAAGCAGTCTCCCGAGTCTACTGGCTATTTCGTTCTCATTTCCAAGTATTCAGAAATCAACAGTGAATAATTTAACAGAAAACACACGCATGTGTACTGACTAGCGAGGGCTTTATACTCATGTTCTGTGTACCTACACTTATTTTCTCCCTTTTGCCCACAGTTACAAAGATATTCCAAGGATCAATTCAATTTAATTTCTGTAGGTTGAGGGGGAGAAAAACGAGGCGACCTCTTCTCCATTTTTTATTCAGCCGAGTACTTTCGCCCGTTCGGGCTTCTTCAGGGCATTATTTATATTGATCAGTTACCTATTCCTAATATCTCTATAGTCGAGTACTTTCGCCGGTTCGGGCCTCTTCAGGGCATTATTTATATTGATGAGTTTTTCTTCCCTCTCAACCTACAGAAAGAAGTAATGCGACCACCTGGAGAAGAAAAAATTCAATTTAATTCCGTTCGTTTTTAAAATTCAAATATCGATTGTCGTTGGTTCCAACTACCGAACATGAAGACGTTAGATAAAACGCATTTACACGCAAGATTCCTCGCTGGCCGGACACCGGTCGAAAACTCTTGCTTTCGTCTGCGCTCGGTTCCTTATCGCGCCCGCAAAACCTCACATCCCGTACAAAGCGTAGGAGAACAGTTGCTTTGCTATAATTTCGCAGCGGGGGCGGACAACGTCTTATTCGGCTGGGAAAGAAAACGCTTTCAAAACTTTCTCACATTTGCACAAAAAGGTTCGTCTTGGGCTGAGTAATTCCCCAGCGCTATGCTAAGTGGCCGTCGGTTTTGCCGGCTACCGTAACAAGAGGTTCTTGCCCTTACGAGAAAGCAACGTAACATCTATAAGGAGCTATTAGAAATCAGTTCATTGTGACCGGATATTTGAAAGATTTTTCCGATATTCAGGGTCATCCACAATAATATCATTCCACTATCCATCTCGTTATTTGAAGATTTTCGAAATGACAACGTACTTATTCCTAATTTTTAACTTATTTCAAAAAGCGGAGGTTACTCTAGTTGGCTTGGAGGTTCGGAAAACGTGATTTACACGAAAATAGCAACTTTTGACTTTGCGAGCTTATAACTTCTAGAAAAATTGCTTGATATTCTTGAAGTCATTTTGATTATAATCTGTCTGCATATTAACTCAAGGTAACGAAGGTTTTTCGCTACATCCGTTAGACTGCAATTTTACAATTCGATTTTCACGAATCCTGATCTAGCTCCCAATGTATCTATCACAACGGACATTTAGCTGTTAAGATGCATTGTAAAAGCACGGTTTTTAATACCAAATAGTTTCCGTATCATATACCAACGTTCGGTAAGTTTCTGAAATAATTTTCGGATTTTCTCATTCCGCGTATTGGCCGATGAGGTAGAGTTTATAACCTTATTAAAACTCAAGAAAATAAAGAACGAGTAAATTAGCTCCTCAAATGACAAAAAATTGAGAAATAGGCAGAGTTTTGAAAGTAATGGCCAATTCTGGGGTAGAAATAGTTATCAATGGATCTTTCATTATGACGAAGGGCTCAAATCAATGGATGGACTTGTCCACGCACTGCATTTGTCTAGCCAAGCACTTTCGCCCTTTTGGGCATCCCCAAGTGAAGGAACTTTTTTGGACACGTTGGAAACATTGGGTTCCTTCGAGCATTAAATTTTTCCTTTCTCCGCCCTTGTCTCGTCCAATGGCAATGTAGTCGAGCATAGTTCGCGTGTACCGAGTGGCCGCACCGTCGATCTGAAGCCGCAACTCGCGATTCCCAGCTCAGCAAAACGCGTAAGCAACGAGATCCGTCTTCGCTATAGCTATGCCGGCCGTTAGGGCCAAACAGAGCTTGACAACGGATTAGTAGTCCTTCTCCCGACTTTCATATGTCTGGAGTGAAAACGTATCTATACTATGGCTTCTGTAACACGCGATGCTTAATTACTCCTCGTCTTTGCAATTAAGAAAAACCTCGGACGAACGAACGTTTACCTGCCTTTTGTCGTTTAACCGTAAAGAAATGAAGCGAGTTTCGTTTTCGTCGCGTCCTGCGAACGCCTTCGTGCGAAGTGACAGGCCTAGTTATGTAAGAACCAAAAAGCGAACAATGAATAGCTAAACGATAGTTTTCAGTGAAAGTGTAAGAAAGCTGCGAAACTTCAAAAATGCAATTTTCACTTGACTACGCACGATAGTAACGAGGAAAAGCCAGTTTATGAGATAAATATTTTCTCGAAAAAGGAAAACACAATCGTATAGATCGCACATTAAAAATCTGCGGGTATGCTTAGAAGGAGTCGGTGTATTTTTTTTTTTTTTAATGGTTTCCAAGCAATTGAGCCACTATAGGACGGGAAATTAGGCGGGCATGAAAAATAGAAAAGGTCCAATTCACCCCGAACAGAAGGTGACCACGGACGTGGTGCAATGCGTTCAGAAGAGACGAGCCTATGCTCTGCGGTGCGAAAGAACAAAAATAATTATTCTTCGTTTAGTTGTCGTCGCATTTGTTGTAGTAGAGGGGTTGTGAGGGGGAGAAAAACCAGGCGACTTATTCTCCAGATCTTTAATGGCTGGCCGAGCACTTTCGCCCATTCGGGCATCTTCAGGGTGACGTGGTATGCCACAGGCTGTGGACCTCATGGTTCCATGTCGCCCTGAAGATGCCCGAATGGGTGAAAGTGCTCGGCTAGCCATTTATCTGGAGAATAAGTCGCCTGGTTTTTCTCCCCCTCACAACCCCTCTACTACAAAAATATTTATTAATAGCCTGAAAAAATATTCCCCCTTCTTGTACACCCCGAGAGGCAAAGCGACAGCAAGATCGCGGCCGCCCCCGCCACGTCATCTGTTTACATAGGTTCATTCTTTTATGAGAGCCGTACGTCGACGTTGCCACCTATTTGCGATTTGAGGAATCATCTAGCCTTTCGATTCGTTGCGGCAACGCAGCAAAAGTGCCCACTACACATTGCTACTATAATAGCTATATTGTCCAAAAATTCGTACACAAAAATCGATATTTGAGGAGATTGCGCTCAATTTTGAGGCCGACCATTAAAAACTACAGTTTTCAAAGTTTTGTCAAGTTCGAGTGATTTTTGTCGAAATATAACGACTTCTTCTTGATATAAGTTAATTTTCAACCGCAGTCATTCCAAATACTACGGTTAAATGCCTCTTTGGTCTAGAGGTATTACGATGGGATCTGTTGGGTCTGAAAAATGTATTCTACTCGTTCTGCGTCGCATGAACGTAGCGAATTTACTTCCATCACTTTTCCTTCCAAGCATCTAAGCAGTGTAAATTAAATTATTCTCAAGTATAGTAGAGCATTATCAAAACGGAGGTTATACCTTTCGATAAAGCTCTGTTGGTCAGAGACGCTGGTCATTGGAAAATTGCCCGGTAATATCAGACTCCGCCGTGCGGAGGATAATTAGCGAAAGCTAGTCAACTTCGTCGATATTAATGAACTAAAAAGCGTGCAACAGCTATTAAAGTTCATCGCCCCGATAAAATTATGCAATGAGACATCTACCGCATTCAGATTCCATCGGAGGATGATACGTGGACCGATATTTTTTATCTCAGGCGAAGAAGGAAAACGGAGAAAATCTTGTTAGTGATGTATTGATGGAGGAGTTCGAGTTCTTGGGAAATTTGGTTGTGATATTTTGAAGTTATCGCTTTAGAAATCTATACTCTGGAACCCATTTTTTTAATCGTCATAAAATGACAAAAAAAAAAAAAAAAAAACATACGAAACCGGATAATGTGGAAGCACTTTGTGTGAATGTGGCGTTAAGTTTTGTATTGAAATCATTTTTATAGCAAAGGGACCAAAAAATAAAAATAGCTCGAAGAAAATAACGAAAAATGCAAAACACGTGGAAGAACGGTGTGTGACACTAACGTTTGAATTAAAGCTTCTTTATCTTGCTGTAACAAACGTTTCGAGACCTTAAACGGGCTAAAATATTGTCTCTTATACGGTCTGTAAAAGTCAAAAAAGGAAAAAAAAGTTGAACGTTTTTATCTCGGAAGTACTGTGTGTTGCGCGAGATCCAATAATGGCGAATTTTCTACTTTTCCCTGGCGATGCATTACTGAAAAATGCATCGAATTTCATTCATTTTTCTCGGGATATGACGACTTTTGTCATATTTTGACAACAGAAACACGGACCGACGGTCACTTCTTCACAAAGTGTTTCTGAGTGTAGTATTATACTGAAAAGTAATTCCGAATTCGACGTTTCCTACAATCGCAATAGGTACTCCCATTTACTTCGGAAATATAGAAGTAAAAAAACTACTAGTCTTAGCTTTACTGTGGTCCATCTTATCACTCGTACAACTGCCCTGGGTGGTTTGAAGTTGATCTATGCACACCAGTGCAAATCGAATGACGCTCACTGCGCCAATTATTCGAACAGCGCGTCGTTAGCGTTTTAGCGCCCGAGATGAATGTCAAGTTTTTTGTTCGACTTTTCGACTCATCTTGGCATGATCTTCTTTCGCATTTTCAAGCGCCACAACACTTCACGCTCTCACGAACTGCTCTACATACGATTTATAATCGAGAAGATCCCACAATAATTTTCTTTCGAATTTACATCTTCGAATTACATTTCGAGGTGAATTCTCCTCGGCGGACTGACAACATTTAGTTTTTTAAGACCGAACGATCGAATTCCAATTGTTCCAACGTCAACGGTAAACAATTTACTGTTGAGCATTAATGCTATATGACGTGATAAAATTTTCGAGAAAGATTCATTTTTGAATATATTTTTAATACCTATTAATCAAATCTAATTTACTATTTATTGTTATAATTGAAATATAGCTACCTGCTATTATTATATTTTTTTAATTTCCTCCCTTCGTTACCGCATTCTTCACATATTATCATGGGCAAAATGAAAGTGCTCACTTCTCGCCAGCTTTCTGATGGCGCGATTCGGTCGAACACAAGGATATCGACGATAGTTAATTTTCCGACGAACTTTTCGAATATCCTTAATATTCGGAGATGACCGGGGAAAAGGGGCATTGTTTATTTTCTATAATGTATTGTGCTTCTCGGAGAAAGCGGCTCGTGGCTCGCGGCTCTTTTGTATGGATGCCTATATCCGAAACGGATGTTGTAAAATGCTCGATAACAAAAGCTCTTCCGAGTAAGCGGCGATGACGGTTTTATAGGCCCGAAATCCAGGCCAATCTTCCACAAATTGATTGGGAAGGTATGCGACCGAATATTCAAAATCACTTCCGTTAGAGCAGCAATCGCGTTGTAGTCGAAGGACTTTTTTTTTTTTTTTTTTTTTTTTTTTTCTTGTACTTGAAAACCATTGAGAAGAGAGGTGTTGCATAATGTATTTTATCATTTGTAATTGTGCTGGTCCCGTACTTGTGAAATAAATACATTAACATAAATATATATCTATTTTTTAAATTTTATAATATATTTATTAAATAGAATTACCCCAGGGTGTCTATCAGTAAACTTCTTAACTGCCCAAATAATTTAGAAAAATATGAGTCCATTTCAGTGAGGTGAGATTCACACGTTGCAAACGTTTGCCTTTTTCGACTCCCCCAAAGCAGCTACACCTTCGCTCTCGGATTACTCTGTTCAGCGATGAGACGGTATTTAATGCTATATAGCTGGAGACATTTATTGTACGATTGGGACTGCAAAAGTCCGATCTCTGAGCTCGACGCACTCGAAAGCGGACCCAATTACTGTCGGAGACGAAGCCTGGCATCGGGAACGATCCGCAACAATTATAAAGTGGAAAGTGATGGCGATTCATTAGTGGAAAATCATATGAGCGCATTAATTGTGAGGGAGAAGTCACGCGCTGATTACATCGGCTGACGTTCTCCGATATTCGTTCTCTTGTGCCAAGAGAGAACGAATATGTAAATGGTCGAACGAGTGAAAAGTACTGCACGAGAAAATTGGAGATCATTCCGATCCGTCGAAACGATTGTTCACTAAGAGCGTATAATAGGGAATTGGAATTGGGTTAAATGGAGGAGGAATATCTTGGCCAATGATTCATCCTGTTAATAATTCATTCTTCCTTCATTCCTTTCGTCATTTTATTTCCTGCAAAATCTATATGAACGCTCGAGTTCTTGAAATTTTGAACTATTATCGCCTTTATCACTCACAGTATTTCAGCTCTGGATCTTGGAATGTTCGTGCTCTACATGACACACTATTAAGGAGGCCTTTTAACAAACGCCGTAATTACCTACATAATATGTTGGTTACTATATTATAGTGGAAATATCGGCGCAAAAATAATGCTTGGAATAATATTTTTTTTTTAAAGGAGAAATTTATTGTAAAATACGGCGGACGAACAGAATTTTATTAATTGGATATTCGGATTCTACATGCCTTGAAACGTAAAACATCAAATTTTTTTGGGGGGTTGGACAATTTTTTTTCTTGGGCGATTACAATGGTTTATTATTGAATAATAAAAAAATAATAAATTGCAGCTTTCGCGTAGAATTTTCGTGATTTTCGGAAATTTGGCAACTTTAGAGTTTTCGGAGTTATTAAAATCTTTCTATACTCTTTGCAATAGTCGTCGAATACTCTCTTAAGCTGTGCCGTTGGCAAATAATTTCACTTTTTATTTGAAAATGTAAAAAAAATTAATATTAAAATGACCGTAGTTGTTACGAAATTTCCCTCAGTTACCGGTCTGTTGTTAGTTGGAAACGTCCACAAATGTTCGGAATAGCTACTATTACAAATGGATGGTCTTCTTAAATCATAAATGAAGCAAAGGAATAATTAACCACTGTACTATATTTTTGCAGCGTTTTAAATTATGCTCAAGTCATGACGCGGGCACATCCTCATAAATTCAGTGCTACGACTCTTCTCCTTCTAGGACATCTCATTTGTGTCTAAATTACTGCGCTGTTTGTACACACCATTTTTTTCCCCGATGGTCCTCTTAATTTATGCAGGACGAATAAAATTTATGCTAGTTGAAATTTCTGTCTCTTGTAGCTCACCTTAAATTGTTAGCGTACCTGTTTACAGCCTTTATTTACCCACGCATTTTAATGTGATCACTTAATAATATTACTAAGAATTTCTATTGGCCAATCTCGCATAATAACTTTTATCGCGTTTCCTCTTAGAAATAATTTTCAAAATTCAAATTGATTTGCTATCTGCGATAAGGTGTATTAAACTGGCAATTTTGGTTTATTATTCAATAATAAACCATTGTAATCGCCCAAGAAAAAAAATTTTATAACCCCCCCTCAAAATTTGATGTTTTACGTTTCAAGGCATGTAGAATCCGAATATCCAATAAAAAAAATTCTGTCCGTCCGCCGTACGCCGTCCGCCGTACGCCGTTAGCAGTTTTCCGGCCAAACTGTAAGAGCTAAAAATTTGAAATTTTCACCAAAAATCAATCTCGGTCCTACGACGGCCCAATTCTTGAACCAACTTGCTACCAAGCACTCTCGAGCTCCAAGAACTCTCGAGTTATACCCTCGTGTCAAATTTCTGAAAATCTCCCAAATTTGGCACAAAAGCTGCGATAACTCGAGAACCAATAAAGCTATCGACCCGGCAATGGTCTCATTCGATTCAGCGTCCAAAAATCTATATAATTTGATACCACGTACACATTTCTCTGAAAAACCTTGGAAAATATGAATTTTCTCCCCCTCAAAACCCCCCAAAAATACCCTTAAAATTGAGCTAGCAAGTTGGTTCAAGAATTGGGCCGTCGTAGGACCGAGATTGATTTTTGGTGAAAATTTCAAATTTTTAGCTCTTACAGTTTGGCCGGAAAACTGCTAACGGCGTACGGCGGACGGACAGGGCGGACGGACAGAATTTTTTTTATTGGATATTCGGATTCTACATGCCTTGAAACGTAAAACATCAAATTTTGAGGGGGGGTTATACATTTTTTTCTCTTGGGCGATTACAATGGTTTATTATTGAATAATAAACCAAAATCGTTCTATACTCATTGGAATGGTCGTCAAACACTCTCTCCAGCTGTAGGGTAAGGCAAAAAATTTAGCTTTTAATTAGGAAATTAAGAAAAATAAAAATGATTAAAATTACAATAGTTGCTACGGAGTTTTCCCCTATAGTTACCATCTGTTTTTCGGTGGGAACGTTCACAAATGTTCGGAATATTTAAAATGACAAATAATGGATAGTCTTCTTAAATCAATATTGAAGCGAAATAATAATAAACCACTGTACAATCATTTGCAGCGTTTTTACCTACGATTGCGTTCTGTTGCTCATTTTTTAAGCTAATTCTACTCGTGTACGCCATCTATGAATATACTGGAGAAACGAGCGTCTGATTTACTCAGACAAGCTACAGTTCACGAACCAACCGCTAGATGATGCTGTCAGAATGAAATTACTACAGTGGCTTGATAGAGATACAGTGCGGTCAAGCGAGAATCGCAGCCATGTTTATCCTAAACTCGGCTGATATAGCATTGACTTACATAGGTTCGTCTCATAATATGCTTATAAAATCGTAATTTATATTCTCAAATACTCAATCAAAAACTTTTCAATTGCTCACTAGTATTTTGAACTAAAATAAAATACGAAAATAATTTATTTTGTGTCATAGAAGGTGTAAATTAATAAATAACGGGAGTGTGCCTAGCTCAACATGTTTTCATAAAAAATTAAATTCTTGAAAAATATTCATGTTCTTCAAGACCTTTAATGAAAAAAAAAATTTAATGCTAGTTAACCATGAGAATAAGCGCTGCAAATGTTAACACATGTTTATTTTAATAAATAGACAAAAGTCTAAAAAATCTTCAAATTTATTTCTTAGTCCAAAAAATTTCAAAATTTTTCAAATACAAAAAATTGTCAAAAAATATTTATTAAAAAACTATAAAAAATAAATAAATAAAAATTTCCAAATTTTTTAAAAAAATAAAAATAAATAAATAAAAATTTCCAATTTTTTCCAAGTCCGGAAATTTTCCAAATATTTTTATGACCATTTTTTTTAGTTACCGTGTGGATTCATCCGTTTATTGCAGTTAATGGGCAGCATTTTTTCCTAAATGGTGTATTATGATGCCGAAATTCTAAGATCATTTCTGGATAAACCTTGATTTATATATGCCAAATTTCTTAAAAATCCAGCCTGTTGGTTTCGGGTAAAAGCCACAAAGGAAGTAAGGGTGATGTTTTTTCTTTGATTTTCTAATTCTACATTACACTAAAATGTCAAATTGTGTAAAAAAAATTTCTGCAGACGATCACAATGTTTCTTTATTGAAGATAATAAATATAAATACCTGATTGCCTAAATAAGTATATGTAAATAAATCGACAAATAATATTTCGTATTCTCATAACTTCTCACAAGAAATTTTTCAAGTTTTTTTCTCCTTCAATAAGCATGTTTGTAAAAATTTTGCAAGGTCAAATTTATTTTTCTCTTGAATGATAAAAAAAATAATGGTCACCTGGGATATGAATTAACTTATCACACTTCCCAAAGAAAATCGAATATACGTCAAAATATTTGTAAACAAATTTGAAAATTAAATTCCCTCAAAAATGTTAAAAATCAATTTCTCCCCAAAAAAAAAAAAAAATCACAAATACGTTCACGTAAAAAATGCTTTTTACAGGACATCGAATGTCTAAAATAATTTTTAGAACAGAATGGAAAAAATAAGTAATATAAATATTTCATTCGCTTGTCTTGAAATTCTTTATTAAGATATATATAAGACTTAAGTTCAGTTCTAAATTACAGCTTTGAAATAACCAGTCCCACATTAAATGTGCTCACAAGAAAAACAAAATGAAAAGAAAATTAATAAATAAATGATGAAATATAAAATGAACACTAAGACTACTGACTTAGAAATGAATTTGACGATTTTTTTATTTTCGCCTATCTAGTGAAAATAATAAAGTCATGTTTAAAATTCGCAGTGTTTATTCTCATAGCATTAAATTATTTAATTATTTTTGCGAAAGTAAAGTTTTTAAAGAACATGAATATTTGTTAAGAAAATATTTTTCAATGAAAATAAGTTGAGCTAGGCACACACCCGGTATTTATTAATTTACACCTTCTACGACACAAAATAAATTATTTTCGTATTTTATTTTAGTTCAAAATACCATTGAGCAATTGAAAAGTTTATGATTAAGTATTTGAGAATATAAATTACGATTTTATAAGCATAATTGTGAGACGAACCTATGTAAGTCAATGCTATATCAGCCGAGTTAAGGATAAACATGGCGCTCGGACGTTCGACCAATCAAAAAGAGGACACCGCTTGACCGCACTGTATCTATCAAGCCACTGTAGAAATTACGTTCGTTACTGTCAACATGAAGGCAATCGACGGTGGACCAAGTAAATGATGAACCAAGTTGATATTCAGAAACATTTTTTTTAGATTAGGGAAAAGCTCTAGGCTGCTGAGTAAAACAATTCACTCGCCAGCTCTGGTCTTCTGATTGTTTTCGCCTTGACTCGTGAGAATTGGAGCAAATAGATTTGAAAATCGTAAAAATCCCTACAATTTCCCAACTATGTCAATTATCGATTAATATTCAAGAGACTAGGTTGCTACAGCTATAGTAAATGAAAAAACTCGGAAAAATTACTAGTTACCTAATTTTTAAAATTTAATCTAAAAAGCTAAAATTATTTTGGGCGCTGCGCACGCCATCTATTATTATAGTTATAAATTGGGCATTGGCCCGTATGTAAAATAAATAAATAAATAAATTCATTTCCATATTAATCTTTCCACTACTCATTTCTTATAATAGTTGATATAATCTTTGGCCTTTTTATTTCGTTTTTTTTTCTCGAAAAGCTCATAACGAGCGTAATGTTACGGGAAAATAGAACAGCAGACGCCTCTCTCAGCTTCACACTTGAAGATTTTATCGTTGGTAAAAAATGAAGTCGAAAGAGCATGGAATTTTTTCCCCTCTAACGAAACGGTTCATTACCAACGTGCACATGGAAGGTGAACAGTTTTTGGTTCAGTACGGCAGACCTACTAGCACAGTTATAACGACCGTGACTGATGCAGTAAGATGACAGTATAGATGTTTGCTAGCGTAGTCTCATCTCAGATCCGATGCGATCACATTAGTATTTTTTTCGATTCGATCAAGTCACTCATTGTGAACAATTATCACCGAAATTGTGTTGGCTTGATCACCACAATTCAACTCGTAGGGGTATGAAAATTGAAGAATGTGATGAAGCCATCGGCCATACTACTGTGGCATTCCTCGGCCAAAAAAATTAATCGGTCGAATCCATCGGTTCCGCCGACGTTAGTCTCTTCAAGAACTGTCCATAGGTATTCGTATCATACGTACTGACACCAAAGAAGCCCATGCGCTAGGTCTGCTAAATTTGTAATAAATTTATACCACAGAGAGAACAGGTTTTTACCATCATAGTCAGGAAACCAAGCGATTAGTGACAATAATTAAAAAAATAGACACTGTTTTTCTGTAAATAATTTATTCAAATACAGACAAGAACAAAATAAATAATACGTTTAAAATAATTAGTCAGCCATAGGTCTTACTTGGTAGAACCAATGGAGAAGATAAATATCATACCAAGGACATTGAGTACCATTACAATTGGACGAGAAAATAATACATTTATTCGCTTAAGAAAGGAGACTCTATCATGATTGAAATCTAAACGTGCTCTATACGGATAGGAACATGGTGAATATTTTATTGCGATAGGAACTTGAACGACTTCGATGCTCGAGAATGGCGAATTAAGAACACTTCCGTAGTCTGAACTCAATAAGTTTCTTCCGAGGAAACAGTTTTCAGAACTCAGCTTCTATGTTTCAAAGCCAAGCCCTCAAGTGGGGAATTTTTCGAATTCGAATGTGGACATCAAAATATATATTTCGAAAAAAACTATGGAAACAACTAACAAATTGTACTGGGTTGGTGAGGGGGAGAAGAACCAGGCGACATGTTCTCCGATTTTTTATTTACTGGCCGAGTACTTTCGCCCCTTCGGGCATCCTCAGGGCGATGTGGAACCATAGGTTACCACAGCCAGGCTGTGCTTAACTTATGGTTCCACATCGCCCTGAGGATGCCCGAAGGGGCGAAAGTACTCGGCCAGTAAATAAAAAATCGGAGAACATGTCGCCTGGTTCTTCTCCCCCTCACCAACCCAGTACAATGAGAGATGCGACGACTCAACCAAGAACTAACAAATTGGAAACGTAAAAAAAATCCAGGAGGAATTGTTGAAGTATGAGATGCAGGAACTTCAAAAAAATCTGTGCTAATTCCTCTTAACGTTGACCAGCAATTTTTCCAAGTTCCCTCACACTACCACAATCGCTATCTAATTTTTTGTTCTCTGCCTTGCAGACTGGCACTGCCGCATTTTTTTAGACCCGCCTAATTCCTTAACCAATAGGTGCTACTGCTGCTTAGATTCGTGAATCCATCGAGCATGTAAACTCGCCCTTAAATCTCACCATTCTCGGCATAAAAAAAAAAAAATTTCTTCTACAAAAATTGAGCGACTATTTAAGCTTTCGTATCCTGATAAGATCGCGCTTTCGCGTACGGAATGAATGATGTGTGAATGCCGTAAGTATGATCTTCCTTGTTTTCGTAGATTTCATTCTCATTGAAGAGCCTCCTTCCCCATCCGCCGCCGCTTCCTCCTCCGCTGTGGCTTTCGGTTGCGTAGATCACCTTGAAAAGAAACGTTTACTTCACGTGAGTTGTTAATGTCGTTCCTTCTATTGGACGGACAATGTGAAAATGGCAAAATCGAAATGGAAAAAGGAGATAGCAAAACTCTATTTTTCAACGTTTTTTGAAACAGTTTCAAACTCAATAATCTTGGGAGGAATGATCGGCGAGTTCCTGATCATTTTTACTTCCACGTTAACGCAAAATTGGCCGCAGTGGATGGCACACAGTACTTCCGAGACGTGCGAGTTCCATGTCTCATTATTGCGATCATATTTGTTTTCTACGTGCCGCTAAAATCGACTAACTAGATCGCTCTAGGTCTTGAAATCTTATAAAAAGCAAGTAGATGATGTCCGATTTTTATCATTCGGACCACAACAAAACTTCTTTGTCTCACTTCTCAAAAGCTCATTTTGTCTCTTGACTTGAAGAAAGATCTGATTATCACAGTTTTTTTCTAAAATATTTTAAGCCAAGAGCCCTACTTAGTATCATAAAGTATTGGGTTTTTCAACTGGAGCAAAGTAGAAGCAAAATTGGACATAACAACTTCAAGTTTTCCAAGATTTGTAACTTGCACAGTGGATAACTCAGACAGAAAGTCGTCAATTCAGATGATTGAATATACCAAAAGATAGGTAATTTAATTGCCCACATTTTCCCAATGTAATGTACCTATCCATTTTTCCACGGTTTTTGCGTTATTCAACAATATTAGTAGACTATACACGAAAACATGACGTTTTTCAACTTCAACCATTATTTTCATCTATTTAGTGCGAAATAAACAAAGAATGAACCATATATTATTGATATAAACATCATCAACTATCATTATGCTGAATTTGAGCGAAATCGATTACAAAAAATTTTTCGCGAAAAATCCAAGGGGGACCCCTGCGATTTTTTTCAACCGACCATTTAACGAATTTTTACTCGTCTTTCAAAACAGATAAAAATCTGAAATTTTCAGGAAAGTTGTGTCTTACCAAGATGTATTTTTGTGATTTTTTTTATTTCTCGGAAAAATCTGCAAGTGGTCCAAAAAAATCGGTTTTTAAAAGCTCAAAAATCGGACTTTAACGGTGATTTTCGGGGTCAAAATTAATGCGAATCAATTGTTTTATTATGCAGGAGTCTTCATTTGAACGTCTTACACACGTACATAGCAAAAAATTTGGTGAAAAAAATTTAAACAGAGCCAGAGAAATTATTTTCCGTAAATCGAGTTTTTCGCCGGCCGAAATTCCGAGCTCCGCTGGCATCGGTTAGGGTGAAAAATTAAATTTTCGTTTTTAAGCGATTTTGAAAGCTATTCTTATAGGAAATTTAACGCTGAATCCGAATTTGACGTCAAAACGGTGGAAATTCGACGACAACTATTAGTTTTTACTCATTTTAGTACTACACGGTTTCATGTTTTTCAACTTTGAAAATCCGTTGCAAATACTTACAGTACTGTTCAAATTTGATTAATTAATGATTCCTACAGGAAATTAGATGTAGAATTCGAATTTGAAGTGAAAACAGTCAAATTCCCAGAATTAATAATATTTTTTGAATTTTTTTAGAATTTCATACTTTTGAAGTTTTAACTTCAGTTTTTTTTCGCCACGTTCGCGAATTTTGAAAAAAAAATAGGTTTTATGTAAGCATATTGAGAAAATTTAATTTAGAATCAATTAAAAATAAAAAAGGACAGCGATTGTTTTTATTTTCGAGATATATTTTGCTTTACGTAAAAATCATTTTTGAGTTTTCTTTGATCGCGAATAGCTCCGCGGGGACATAACATAAAAATATAATTAAATACATCAAATTGTAGAATTTTCTCGCCTCTGAGTAATATACCTATGTAAAAGTGGTCGGTTCAAAGGTTATTTGCCAAAAACAGTCGAAAAAATGCGAAAAACGGGGTCATAAAATTTCAAAGTGCAATAAAATTTGAACAGATGCCTAATTAAAAAAAAGAAGATTTTTCCAGCCGATGAAGTTGTCTCAATTGAACGACCTCTTCTCCATTTTTTATTCTACGGTTGTATACTGTGTGTATACTGGTGTATACTACGGTTTTTTGGGTGTTCGCTTCGGGCCGCTCTAGCTCCGGCAAAAATCGACCAACGAACGAATTCTTGTACTTTTTCGTTTAAAGAATTTATCCATGAACAAAATGCGCTCATAAAATCTTATCGCGTTGTGAGAATTTTTCGAGAAAATCGCATCAACTGCGGAAAAACGTGGTTTCGAAAAAGGTCAAATTTTGACATTTTCCTTCCTCACGAAAAATCAATGCCGAAAATCAAAAAAGTACGTTTTCACTGCATCAGGAATTTCGATTTAATTGACGAAAACGTGACAAAATAATTTTTATCGTTTCACAATTTTGCTCCACCCATGAGAGTTTTTTTGAAACGAAATTTTTAAATTCCGACTTTGGACGGCTATAGCTCCGTGGAGGTGAAAGCAAACGTAACAATTGCATTTACAAAAATGTAGGAAATTTATCTGGCTACAATTTTGCAATTCACTTAGTATACCTATAAGAAATCCATTACTTTAGGAGCTTCGGCGGCCGAAAGACGAAATTCCGCGATCGCGATTTTTCGCCCAAAACACGTTTTTTGATACATATCGAATTTTTTCAAAAAATCAGGGCCGAAAATCGAAAATCGGCGATTTTTTCAGCCGATGGCCTTAAATTTTGAACACCCCCTATTTTTTTCAATCCAATCCCTCCAGCCATCTCTTCAATCAATCGTATACCTTCTCCTCCTCCTGGTTGTGTAGTTTCATATATATAAAGTAAGTATGAGTATAGAAAGTATAGATAGATTAGTAACAGATATGCGAAAACTGATTAGCACTATCGTAGTTTTAATTATTTTTATTTTTCTGAATTATCAAAATAAAAGTTAAATTATTCGCCTCACGATACAGCTGAAGAGTGTTTTTATAAGCATTCCATCAAGTATGGAACGATTTTCATTGCTCCATAAATGCTCGAGTTTTTCGAAATCTCGAAACTCAACACAAAAGCTGCGATAACACAAGAGCCATTGAAGCTATTGACTCCGTTATGGTCTCAACCGATTCAGCGCCAAAAATCTACAAAAATTGACATCACACCTAAGTTTCAAAAATATCGAAAAAATAGAATCCCTCCTCAAAATACTCCTAAAATTGAGGTAGCGATTTAGCTAAAGAATGGAGCCATTGTCATGCCAAGAATGATTTTTGGTGAAGCTTCCAAGAATTTAGGTATCTGTCACAATTTCAACAGAAAAGTGATCGAATTTTTTAGAAAATTAGTACCTAGTAAAAAATTTTTAATTAAAAAAATAAATGTTTTGAAAAAGAATTGTTTTTGGGCGATTTCAATAGTTTATTATTGAATAATAAATTAAAAAATAATAATAATATGAGAGTAGAAAAAATGTCAATTTAGGTACATCTTATGAAGATTTTATTTTATTTTTATTGAAGCTTTTCAAAAAAAAAAAAAAAAAAGCGCTGTTGAGCACGTTTTATATTGAATCGAACTGTAAAATAAGTAGTAAAAAATTAAGGATGTTAAACCACACAGCAAGAAACGTTAAAAAGTTTGAACGAACAAAGAGCACGAAAACACCGCCATGGTTTCCGTGGATAAGAAATTGTTCAATTATCCCTTCCACGCATCTGATTTGATATTTGATTATCTAGTTAAAACCTAGTTGGCTTAAAGTGTATCACGAGTGTTGAGTATATAATAGAAAATGTTACTACTGGCTCACGGTCGAGTCTGACGAGCAAATAAACCTCCTTTTTCTTTAAACACTGCGTGAAGTCGGTTAAATGAACTCTCCCGACACGGAGGCATATGGTACTGTAGTTAACGTGATAACCGGGTCAAAGCGGACGCCTCCTGCCGTCAACTCGAGTTCATCTCACAAAGGACGCAGAATCATGGCTAACGCACCGCGAGCTACTCATCAACTGGAACGAGCTCAGCAAGAGCTCGAGCCTTGAAACTCTTAAGGCCCGTTAGAATTAAGAGCCTCCTCGACGGCTACGATTACTCCAGGACTGAAACCGACTGCCACCAAGTTTGCGACTCATAAAAGACAACATAATGACGACTAATAAGAATGAAAAAAACTTATATAATGTCGATAGAGGATGAAACGTGGTTGATTGAGGCATAGGAAATGTGTGGAGGAAAATTATAATATTCTTCGTCTGGTTGTGGTCGCATTTATTGTAGTAGAGGGGTTGTGAGGGGGAGAAAAACCAGGCGACTCATGGACCTCATGGTTCCACGTCGCCCTGAAGATGCCCGAATGGGCGAAAGTGCTCGGCCAGCCATTAAAAATCTGGAGAATAAGTCGCCTGGTTTTTCTCCCCCTCACAACCCCTCTACTATAATATTATTATCAAGATAGCCGCATTATGGTGAATGGGAGACAAATAGATTCGTCGAGTTTTATCCTGGAATAGCCCGAGCACTTTCGCCTTTCTGGCATCTTCAAGCAGTCGTAGATACCAACATAGATACCACAAGAACGAAACGGGTTTGAAGATACTAGATTGTACAAAAGTACATGGAAAAATATTATTGAAGTTATGGGCAGCTGCTTGAATACTATTTCCATAAGCGCTCGGGCCGTTCCAGAATAATCGGAGTCTTTTCGGGATTTTTAAAAATAAAAATTACGGGTGAATTTTCGCAAGAAAATATAAATAGCTGTTTTTCGTCGTAAAATATTAACAGTGAATTTTCGCAGTAGACTTGTAATAGCAAATTTTTGAAGGAAAATAGTAGAAAAAAAATTATTGGCAAACTTCAAAACATCAGAATTAACGAAATTTTCCGCTAAATTTACACGCGAATTATCGCAGACAATTATAAGCAAATTCGCGCAGTAATTCATGACGGAAACTCCCCACTGAAAGCTAGTAGTAAATTTCCGCAGAACTCCTATGCTACTGGTATTTAGAAAAAATCGACCATCGAAGTTCGATTTGAAAACAAAATCCGTTCCATGGTCCATCTGTTCATCTACTGGTTCCACAAAAAATTATAAGAAAGGGTACGAATCTATTCAGCTGCTCACCTGGGGATGGTGAGATTCTCCTCCGCCGCCTCCGACCAGTTTTTTAAGCGCGATGATTCCCGAAAGGAGAAGCGCCATTTTTCCGACGAGAAGAGCTTTACCTGCCAGTACGGCAACCTTGCCCATCATCATCTGAATCAACATAGCTCCAATCGCCATGGCGGCCATCATCATCATGCCGCCTTTTTTATCTTTTCTCCTACCTGAGAAAAGTGGACCGCATTTTAATACCAAATCCTCGCAAGTGATAAAAAAGTGAGTATGAAAGCACTTCGTGAAAGTTTAGAATAAATAATGATTCAATAAATTATGGTAGAGGATCGAAAATTGTATGTACCTGTCTCCACAGCAAGATCTGTGGGAATTGTGAGCTGCAATGAACGTGAAAAGAAGAAACGGCTCATCCTGTCGACTATCATGCTGTCGAGAATTTCCGCTTTCTTGTCCGCAGTCGCTTCGACGAGGGCCTAAAACCAATGTAAGACTAAATAGAATACAAAAATATAGTAGAGGACATACTCGGAAAACTGGTCGCAGAGTCGTAACGTGTAGCCCACAAACGGTCGAAATTTAGTGCAGACCTCGTCTTCGAAAATGTAATTAAGAAAATCGGTGTGAAAATCCTAAATGCATTGTAAAAGAATTATTAAGCGAGAATTATTATAGGAGAAGAAAATAATTACTAAAGATAAAAGTTGAAAAAGGTTTATGTACAAAAGTAGATAAGTGAAAACTTTAGAATGTAGGAAAAATAATGTTTGAATAATGTTTGATAAGTCCCCATTCCATATTCATTTTGAAAAAGCATTATTTCATAATACCGGTTCATTTTTATAATAATAATTCCAAACTCGACTGTTACACCTTTTTAAAAATTTTATGGCATTTATAATCCAAACTTTTTTTGGCTCCTTTGCGAAGGCGCTGAATAAATTACGAACTTTTTCAATCCCAATTTCCGCAGATGCAACATCTTCGCGAGCTGCTGGATCGGCGATCAGCGTGACGAAATCGTTCAAAACGACCGGCTCTGGGGAATGAACTGCGTCGTCAAGCATTGAGACAGCCTTCACTCGTAAGCATGTTTCCCAATCGTGAATTTTGCTACATTTGTCAAACGAACTTGACGCGATCTGAAAATAGTACACAATAATGGGCGTAAATTTGATGGATTAAACCATATGGAATCGATGGTTTTGTTGTCCGCCCTAACCAAACTTATATGGCAAAATAATATATAATTAGAACATTCCAATTGCTACGCAACTACAGCTTAGGCAAATCTTAATAAAATAATTTTTTTTTTTTAATTTTTTTTTTATCATGTTTGTGGGGACCATAGGATAGGTGACAACGCATGTTCGTGCTTCGCGATAGATAGTGCACCTCTCGACACCATGGTGTTCAAACTGACGAGGATCTATCAAATGAGTGCCCGGTAACCTCAGTTATCAGCAAAGTTCAAAAATTTCCATGCGATAGGAGCGTATGAGATGGGAGATGTATGAGGAGGAGCTGCTCCAATTCCTAATTCGCTGGCAATAATGCAGAAAGCCAAAATCGGGCGCGTGGGGTACGCTCAACGCTGAATCGAATGAGACCACCGCGGGCTCGGTATGTTCAACGGTTCTCGGGTTGTTGAAGTTGTATTGAATTTTTTAGTTTTGAAAAAAGCATACTGACGTAAAGATAATATTGCTCGAGCACTTATGAGCCCATAAAAAATCGTTCTATATTAGTTATAATATCTTTCGAATAGTCCGCTCTTTGATACGCTTCGGAAATTCGCTCGTAAAGCCATGCTGAATGGCTAGAACTTTTTTCGGTAAATTGCAATTCTGTTAAAAACTGAAAACAATTGCGCGTCTATAATATACTCGATGTTGACTTGACACGATCTCTCCGAAGTTTCAACTAGAAAACTGCTCGTTTTCATTTTGGTATTTGAAAACCAGCTTTGTTTGGTATCAATTTATAAATTTAGATTTTTTGACTCTGAATCCACTGAGACCAAACGAGGTTAATAGCTTTAATGGTTTGCGAGTTACCGTTGATATTTCTAGAAATTTTCGAGATTTTGAAGAATTTTAGGTGATGGTATAAAATTTATGCAGCTGTAAAAATGGTTCGACAATTTAATTTCAAATTAAGTCCCTTTATAAAAAAAAATATATGATAGTTACTAAGGTAACATTTTTTTATGTTACCAATCTGTTAACATGCACAAATGTTTGGGATAGTTACTATTATAAATGGACTTCTCAAATCACTATTGAAGCAGAAGAATACTAAACCACTGCACAGAACCATTTGTAGCATTTTTAAATTATTTTATTTTATTTATTTTACTACCTTTCTGCTTCACAATCGACGTCAGTTTATTTCGCTTCCGTCAACTTCAGTCTTATATGCTTGGGCTATTATATACGAAACCGCTTAGCCATTCGGTCATGTCTGAAATTCCAGTAGCGCTTCGTCGACGCATGTATCATCCTGTAAACCTAGGCGAACGGTTATTCGTTTGCTCTACTATTATCATCTGGACAATAGCGTTTCACTCCGTCATTGTGCCTTATGCTTGCGGACGTTGATGATGACACGTCGGACGATCAGCGACGGTTGTCCGAGGACTGTTCTCTCCGTAATCTGTTTTACTTACAGTATATGCGCTGTTTTGCTTTTACTACTCCTTCAACAGACGGACAGCCCGAAATGGGCTACGACTTTAGTCATCCGCTTGTCTTCCAACTGTATATTATCTTCTCATAGAAGAGACAGGGAAGCTGACCGCAGATCTCACCCATAGACCGATATTCCACTGTCCGCACCGACCAAAACCGAAACATTGGTGAACTTGGTGACAGTATTCGCGGTCGAACGATTCGATTTTCTCGGCGACCTCAGGATCACACATTAACATAAATATAGGCATTCAAACACCGCCGAAAGAAAGTTGCGATCCACTTTTGAGTTTTTGACAGTTCCTAGGTTTTTTTTTCTTTTAATTTTTTTTGTGCTGTAGAATAGTTAAGTGAAAAGCTCAACCGCAGCTGGGGTTTTACTTGCATTGTTATATATTGGTTTATTATTCAATAATTAACCATTGTAATTGTTCGTGAATTTTTTTTGCTAACCTAAAAATTTTATGTTCAGAACGCGTGACGACAAGGCAAATAATAAAAATTTGACGTTTTTCTAACTGTTCACAAATAAAATACGAATATCCAATTAAAAAACGTTTTGTCTGTCCTCCGTCAACACTTTTCTGAACAAACTATACAAGATACTTAGAGGTGCTTAGGTACCACTTTAAATGTTCACCAAAAATCATTCATGACCTGACAATAGCTCAATTCTTTAACCAAATTGCTGTTTCAATTTTGAGGGTATTTTTGAGAGAGAAGATTTGCATTTTCCGATGTTTTTTGTGTCAATGTGTTATATAATTTTTGAATTAAAACTTAATGATTATCTGTGGTATTATAGTATATTAAATGTCACATTTCCCAGAATATTACCTACCGATAAATCCCGATTTTCAAATTTAATCAAATTTGCGTTCGGAAAATAAGGTTTACTATCAATGAGATTATGAAATTATGTCAGAATAACAAATAAAATCATGAGGGAAAATAGAAAATATTAAATGAGTAACAAGCCTAATTATAATAAGATGACAAAAAGTTGCCCTTTTTTACATTATATCAATACAAAAGCTAACAAAAATGAGATATACTAAAACCATCACTTCCATCTTTGGAGGAGCCTGAATAGGTTTAAATCAAACGTCTATACGAAAAATCATTGCATATTCATCAATAACCCACGGGGGTTTGATTGTAGCGAAGGCCCTTGTTCAAAAATCCAAATAATGAGAACCTAAACGCTCATATTTTAATAACTCTCGTTACCTATATGAAAAAAGGCCACACGAACAACACGCACACACTTGAGGACAAAAAATCCTACTTTTGCCCTTCTATTCTTAGGCGTCCGAGGAATCAAACGAGGCAGGGGTGTTTTAAAATTAAATTTGAAGAAGAATTAGGATCGAAGATTTCTTCCATTTGTAGACTGATCAATGAAAAACAACGGTTCATGTATTAATAGGTACAAGAGCAGAATAAAAGGTTTCTTCGTATATTGTTTTTGGACCATCATCAGGACCGTGATTCACTATTGGGTGATAAACAGATTATTTTTTCTTAAAAAACTTTCTGTCTTGTAAAATTCGAATAAAAATACAATTACCTGTCAAACAAATTATCTATTTAGTTCAATGCTGAACCGAAAATTCCTTTTCTAAGTCATCGCACAATTAGGAAGAGTGAAAAATGATCAATAATTTGAATGATGCTTACCTTCATGTCTCCGCCAATTCGATCTTCGGTCATGACGGGCGAAGCTACGAAGACGAGCAGCAAGGACGCTCTACAATACCGGAACATGGCGACTGAGATGATGTTGACAGAGCAGAAGATGGAAACCGGAGGGAAGCCTCGGTTCCGTCTTTTATACGAAGGTCCTCCTCCCCAAAAACAATCGAGTGGGGAGCGGCAAAAATGCCATTAAAGTCTCTTTTGAAACAGCGTGCAATGTGAAGAGGGAATTACGGTTAGGTAATAACATTAGGTTTAAAAAAATTAATATTTTAGAGGGAAATTAGAAGAAAATTTTTTTTTTAATGATGGCACAGTATTTTCTAGCTGATAGGTAACATAATAAAATGAAGAAATTATATATTATTGGACACCTTCAAGTCCCTTTCTTTCAAATATGTGATTGTTTTGAGACGAATCAAGAAAAAATTCAATCATTTTCAGCCAGTGGGTCAAAAAATACACGTACAAGAATTATATCTGTGCTCCAATGAGAAGGAAAACCGGTGCTCGTAGCGTGGAAGCAACACACGCATCCAATAATGGCTAACTTTTCACATTCGTTGGGAGAACACTGGAAATTTCATCCAATTTGTTTGATTTTTCACAGAGTTGACAAGTTTTAAACGACTGACACGCAAAAATCGACTACGTTTTTATGCCATAGGCGGACAATTTTTGATCATATTTTTCACGAGTCACTAATACTCTTGACTCGATATTAGTTTCTAAAGGGCGGTTACCATTTACGTGACCTGTAAGCATAAGCGCTAATGTAACTTTGATACAAATTTACCAACAGAACAATATATAATATGGATCCTGTAAATGCCACCAGTGCGTCAATAAAAAATATTATTCTCTTTCTTGACTTTGCATTTTCCCATCGTGGATTGTGAGGGGGAGAGAAACCAGGCAACTCATATTCCAATCGTTCATTCTCTGGCCGAGTACTTTCGCTCTTCGGACATCATCAGGGCGACGTGGAATCCACAGCTGTGGATCCTATGGCTCCACGTCGCCCTGATGATGCCCGAACGGGCGAAAGTACTCGGCCAGAGAATGAACAATTGGAGAATGAGTCGCCTGGTTTCTCTACCCCTCACAATCCACAATTAAAAAATATTATTATAAAAAAGGGAAAAATAAAAAAAAATACAATTCATGAAAATTTCTGCTTTAGAGACAGGCGTTCACGAAAATAAAAATCGAAAGATGCGAGCTGGTTAAATTTTTTTCCAGATAAGCTGGATTCACATGAATTTCTGGATTTCACCTGTCGTTACAAACTTTCAGTAAGCTCAAGTTTCAAGTGAGTAAAATGTTGACCATTTTATCCACAAATTTCAGGGACACTTAATATATTTTGTGCCAAGAGCTACTTCAAGTTTTTCATGTATAATGCAATACAAAGAAAATGGCGTAAGGTCATAACAAACGGATCGAGCGACATTCGGGTAAGTAACACGGGCATTTCTAATTAAGGGCGGTCTTGACAAGAAAACTACTCGTCGACGGAGTAGATAGTGAAACTGATAAAAAAAAGTGAGGCCCATTTCCACGCAAGGGCAATTTCATCGAGCAAGCGAGTTCTTTTGGGTGAGAAAAAAAACAACTCACAATTTTTCCCGGAATGAAAACATCGCCTTTTTCCACAATGTGTTTCTGTAAGATCTGATTCCGAATTTGAGTTTTCCTCTCCACTTCGCTGGTAAGAAATAGATGTACAACTAGAAATTTTTCACTTTTTGCTTATTTGCTCGCAATAGGTGGGTTTTGGAATGGCGAACAGCTTGAAAATCGCAGCAAGAGATTATTTCCTGCCAATAATAATTTCTATTAGAGCGGTTAGTGCACGCCATGAAAATCTGCGAATGATTTGGGAAAGTATTCGCGCAAGACTGGTCCATCGTTCAAATATATTGATTTTTCCAGCCTGTAAAAATCGAAATACATACCAGCCAAATCGTGGAAAAGGCTCTCAACGTGGACGTACGGTGTGTGACCCGATATCCAAAAAATCAAGGGTCATCTGCTCGCCATAACGAACATTTCAAGACCCCAAACGTAGAAAAATATTGACTCTTATAGCCAGTAAAAATCAAAATTGAAAAAAACGTTGAACCCTTGTCTCGGAAGTACTGTGTGTTATCCAAAATCTGGAAACGGCTCATTTTGCACCATTAATGGGAAAACATTCTCTCATAAAAAGTTCTTTGAAAAGTTCTCTTAAAAGTTTCATTTATTTTTCACGGATATATGACGATTATGTAATTTTTTTACCACAGACACTTGCTCAGAAAGTGTTTCTGAGTATAGTAGTACACAATTTCTTCCAAATTCAGCTCAGTTCCGAATTCGACTTTTCGGAAGATCACAATACTTCCATTTACTACGTAAACATGGAAGTAATATAATTTAGCTTATTCGCCACGGTATTTTATTTAATTAAAAAAGGAAGTATTTCGTATAAGATGATGCTTTTTGTTTTAAAGGAACCTTACTGATTAATACTGAGGGGAAAATTATTTTAAAAAGACAAATGATAAATAATTAGAGCAAATTGATCTCCGTTCAATGCCCCCTGATCCTGCCATGGTAAAAATTTGAGGAGTGTACACAAGTTTTTATTCGCTGAAAAGGTAAAATGCCGACCAGTGTACGGCATTTATGTTATAAGTGGGTTGATGAAAAAAAGGGTAGTGCTCCCAGTGAAATATAACGGCAAGGGAGCCAATATAATAAAACCTGAAAAACTCCGAAAAGCGCTTATGTGGGAGAGAAACACAAATTACGAAAGCTAAGGTTGCCATGATGTATCCCAGCCGTTCAAACTTAGATGTCGGGTAAAAAACCTGTTCCGTCCCACCATCACATGCAAAATCATCATAACTAGCTATACACACATGTTCGACCAATGTCGTCCCTTCACCTGTCATCCCTAGGCGAATCCCTTCCCATTTTCCACTCTCGCAAGGCGTGCCACGATTACCCTAAGGAAAACAAAATCTTTTTCACCAATTCCCCTCCCAGATTTTCCTTCGACGGTCCATGATTTTCCAATGGGAAAAACTTATGTGTATGGCCAGCTACAGAAATTAAATAGCCAACGTTTCTAAAATGAAATACTTACTCGTATTTAAAAAAATTTCCATTCGAATCGGTACTGCACAGTTTCAAAAAGGTCTGCGATATCTGCACATATTTCACCACTATTCGATTTCACTGGTTCGTTTCTTCTCTCACTTTTGGCAATAAATTGATACACTTTTGTTGAATTCATACGATTTTTATTCCGCTCTTTTTGTAAATTCTTATCATTGACAACGTAATTTAAAGTTAGAAAACAAATTAGATAAATATACCTAAAAACCACTTATGAAGTTCTCTAAAACGAGTAGGAAACATATTTACAATCCTCATCAACAACCGATTGAAATGCGATAAAAATACTGTCCAGTCGAGGCGATTCTTCGGGAAATTGCGGAAATTCGCAGAGAAATAACCAAGAGGCCGTCAGATCATCAGAGAAGAATCCAAGAAATTGTGCAAACAACTACGGTCGTCACCATGGAGAGACAATTTTCGAAAATAGCCAGGACGATTTGGCGTTTTCTTTTCTTGAAATGAAAGTAAATGACGTATTGTTTATTGTTGTTTAAGGTATTACCAAGGGCTTTTCTTTTCATATCATTATTATTTTTTATTGCAGTATTTTTTGCACAACTATTGCAATTCATGTTCAAAATAGGAGAGGAAGTTGGTGGCATGATGTGGATCAAAGAGCGCTTCAGATGTCCCTACTGGTTAGAACGTTTTCACCAAGTTCAAATACAGCGCAACAATTAGATTTCACCTTCTGATAGGATAAAGGTTGAGAGCGTACATTTTTCAATCCTAGCACTAACATAGGAGACAATAGCTGCGTTACACATTGATTACATGAAATTGCCTCAATAAATTGAGCTAGCATGTGGAAAAAAACAACAAAAAAAAAAAAAAAAAAAAAAAAAAAAAACACCATTTCTTAGCCTGTCTTCATGTCTCACAGTAATCAGCTACAAGTTGATGGTGAAGTGGAGACAAACTTAGTTTTATCTCCTTTATTTTTCCAAGTGCTTTCGCCAGTGGCCTCTTCAGGGATATAATAAATGAATGAAAAAACATCGAGACATAAGCTGAGCGCCTCGACCAACGGACCAATTCACCTTAAACTGACTCAAACTTATCCATGGTTTGAGGAAACCCTGGTGAACGGTTCTCATCCTGAAGGATCTGATACTGTAGATGGAACTTGATTCAGTCCTCCACAAAAAGATCATTTCTTCGTCAGCTTAGCAAAAAACACGTTCTGAAAAAACGGGTAACAGTTTCAAATTAAATTACGATAATACTCATCGTACTACTGCAGTTACAATCTACGTATTTACTGTTCTGAATACGACAGTTAGTAATCCAAAACAAGGATGAAAAATCGAGAAAAGCAGCATAAAGTCTTGCAAATGATTGGGGTTCGACTAAAAAATTTGAGCCATTGCTGGGTCGAAATTATTCATGGCCAAATTTCAACCACAAAGTTTTCTAAGTTACCTCAGAAAAAGTTGGACGAGTTGAACATTTTTTAGATTCGAAATTATGATGCTACACGCGTTTCAACGTCTTCTCAATCTTGAGGGTGTTAGAACATTATTTTTTCTTAGGTAATAACAATATTTTGCTTCATCAATAATCAGAATGCAGCCCGAATCGAAAAAGTCGAATAAAAATTCTTGTAGAAAACTAATTTGACCAACAATAATTGGAAATACCTGATAGCAATTGTCTATTGTTGAATATAAACCAAAAAAAACTCACATCGTTCATAACTTCGTCGTCATCGTCGTCATTGTCGTTCGGATCGGGCTCATCGTCAGAAGATTGATCGTCACTGAAAACACCACCGTTGCCAGAGTCACCGACGAGACGCGACGCTCTCCAGTCCTCGTCATCCACGCTGCCGTCGTCGTCATCATCGTCTTCAACTTCAGCTTTAGGAACATCGTCTTCGCCTGCAATTTGAATCAGGGCATGATATCAAGTTACAGAAACATCACAGCGAAGTAGATAGGTGAAAATGAAACTATTATGGAGCCCAAATAGCTATTGTAAGTTTTTTAGCTTATTTATAGTTGCGAGAAATTGCAGCTAACGAATTCATACCTTCGTCATCGTCGTCGTCGTCATCTTCAACTTCACCCTCACCATCGTCTTCGTCGTCTTCTGTTTCTTCGTCGATTTCATCGTTCAAGTCCACAGAGTACGTTTCGTCGTCCTCTAAGGAGACTTTGTCATCATCCGAAGAATCGTCATGCTGAAAAAATATTTACCATCATTCAAACTGTTTTATTATGGACATTGAGCCAATGGGGAACAGCCATGGCAAAAATTAATTAATTTTTGCCCAAATTGCGTTTTTTAAAACTATAAAAATTACAACACTATTTATTGAATTAAAAAAATCATTTGTAGAAAAACACGTTGATTAAATGGGAATGATGTTTCAGAAGCGGTTTTGTTGGGAAATCTGCCAAAATTTTTATTTAGATACAAGGATCTGCACCTGTTCAAAGCCAAGCGTTTTCTTCGTGGCCAATTTCTCGTAACATGAAAATTGCTTCAGTCTATAAAGGGATTTTTCTAATTTGCACACTTTATTTCCATTTCTGCAGTGAGCTAACATTTTGACGACCATTTTCACAGGGGGCCAGATCCGAAATGGGGGATGAACAATTGCGGAAAACAATCTGAACATTTTTTGACAAAAATTGCCTTGCGGAGCGGGGTGTGGGCAGGTGCGTTGTCGTGTTGTTTGGTCTCCAGGTTGTATCCATAGTACCATGATTCTTCACCAGTGATCGATCAATCTGTCAAAAAGATCGGGATCCAGCTGATTTTTATTTCCAAGCAAGCCTGGAGTCTATGCTCTCTCAGCTCTTCGGTGAGCAGGCGTGGGACGAATTTGACAGCAACCCTTCTCATGTTCAAATTCATTCATTCTTTGCAGTGAGCTCCAGGACATTCCACTGATCTCACTGAGTTGGTCATCGTTAGGCAACGACCTTCACGGACGAGGGTGTCAATTTTCTCGACGTTGAGGGCCGTCCCGAACAATGTTGGTCCACAATTGTCATTTCTCCTTTTTTGAAAAGGGAAAACCACTCGTAAACTTGTGTTTCCCCATCAGCTGTAGTGAGCATCGCAAGATTTTACGTGGCCGTTTTCCCCAACAGGAAACCAAATTTTAGTGGCGTGCGTTGCTCCCGGCTGTAAGCCATCACACGTTTTTGCAGAAACGGAAAAAGGAGGTTTGCGATGAAAATTCTCACACACGAACTGTAGTAACTACAGCGATTAAACTATGCACACTGACTGGTCAGATGTTGCCCTACACCCCACTCTACTGAAATTGTCCCTCCTCACCTCCACTTTCCCAAGCCAGCCCCATTCTTGTTACTTTTGGGCCCCCCTCATATTTATATACACTTCGAATAAAAATTGCTAGGACGGTCCATGACAAAAAAAAATCCAGAATGAAAATTGCCGATTATTAAACAACAAGTCTGTTGATTGTCGTGATAAGAAAGCACTTACTTTTTCCTGTTTTGCCTTGTCACGCTTTGCTTTGAGCTTAGCACCGACAGTTAGCTTTTCACCCAGCTAGAAAGGAATGAATGTTTTTAGAGAGCGAGTAATTATTGTCGATCGAGCTATATTCAGCTTCAGGAGCAAACACTATTAATAAACACTATTATGAGAGTCACAAACCGCAGCATCGCCCGAATTTACGGAAGGCTTTTCTCCTGGTGGCCCGACAGGTGCGTTGTTGCGACGAAATCGTAACACAATCGAGCGGTTAGCTATAACGAAGTTGACTGAATTTTTGTATGCTTCCAATGCAGCTTCAGCCGAGGCATATCGAGCGAACGCATACCTTTAACACAAACCATTGCAATAGAAAAAATAAGGTTATTGCAGGAAGCTCTAGTGTTCAGTCTTGAAAGCTTGGGGACAGAGTAGTTAGCAAAGTAAACTAGGATCGCATGGGCTCTTGGAGTTTGATTATGAAGCTGCGCAATTGGCTAATTCCGACCAATTTTCATTAAAGACCTAGAACTTTCAACTATCATCATAAATAATAGAAAATGGATGTTTGCTGCTCTCCATCTCCGAGAAAGAAAATAAAGTAAGGACCAGTAGAATCCTACACATTGATGAGTAACACGCTTAAGATAAAAAAATAAACTTCAACAAATAAGCCAACAGTAATATTCGATAATCCATTCTCCTCCTGAACACAATATCAATTGAATGGAAGTGACTAACTGATGGTGGAAAAAATACGCTCGACCCGATTATTGAAACTAGAGGAAGATTGGAACAATAGTGATTAGAAGTTTGAATATTCCAATATCTCCTAGTGGACTCTGTACTAACTATTGTGAACTGTTCCTAAACTTTGGTGGCACAGGCCAACAAAATTCTTTCTATTTGAATTTCTAAAACTGTTCTGCTCACCTTGTGAACTTCATTTTTTGTGCATAGCCGACATCGATTCGCAACGCAGTGGGAAACTTTTCCTTAACTTGGACAGTGCTAATGTTCGCCGGGAGATTGCCGATGAACAATCTGTTATCAAATTGGAAGCAAATTACAGAAATTAATAACAATAGCAGTATTTATAATTAGGAGATATATTATGTTTGAAAAAAAACTCACGTGAAAGGATCTATATCTTCCGGTTTGACGTTTTCCTCCGGTTTCTCCACTTTTCGTTCCACTTTGAGGTAGCCGCAACCAAATTTGATTTGATTCAGCTCCTCCATTACTTTTTCTGCGTCAGCTTTGTCTTTCAATGTGACGAAACAGTACCTTTAAAATAAGCGGTGATATTTATGAACATTGAACAATCAACAGCGACTTGAACAGTTAAGCAGAACGACTGACGCTTAAAAGAATCGGTGAAAAGTCTGGAAAGACATAAGAACAGGACATTGGATTGATTACTCATAATAAACGCAGCGATGTTTGCTATAGTTTTGAGTGAAAAATTACCTGCCGCTGCAAGGGCCTTGAAAATGCACATTGTCAATAGCTGAGTGATAGCTTTGAATTATATCCTTTGAAAGCTCGGGGTCCGGGAATCGAACAACAAGCGCTGTACCTCCGGCGTTTTTCTTGTGTTCCAACTCCGTTCTAAGCGCTAGCTCGGCCGCCTCTTTGCTCCAGATTCGACACGTGCCATTGGCCGTTCTTCTCTTCTTCCTGGGCGGCTGGGAATTTTCGCTGAGCTGAAAAAAAATAGGAGACAAAGATGTAGAGTTTTCGGGGGTTTCATGTTGAAAATAGTTTCTGCTGAGGAAAACGTCAAAATATATCAGGTGAAGAATAGATGGTAGTATAATAATGGTAGAAAATTGTACCTGCTTCGTCTCCTCTTCTTGTTTGACCGGAGTTGGTGCAGCTGGGGGAGTTCCTTGCCAGGATGCTGTTGGCTGGTAGTTGGTGAAATTCTGATCAGCTGGCGCTGAAGGGAAATGGGGTAGTCGAACAAGACGCGGCATCCAGCTTGGCCGAGGTTTTCGCTGGTGATATAAAAATCATTTGAGAAAGAGTAACATAATTAATATCGACATGGTGAAAGTTCATTTTGCTGATCTTCAGTATCCACCTGATTGAAGAAATGTTGCTGTTGTATAGGACCCCTTGGGCCTGGATAAAATCCAGGTCGCATGTAGGGACCAGCACGACGCATTCCAGATATGAAACCTCCTGGGCGTAAGGGAGCCCCTCGGGGGCGATTCCATCCCCAGTGATTTTGCTCCATGGAAGGTGGATAAGACATTTGAGACGAATTGGGAAGTTGTGAATTAGATGGATGCCCACCGCTGCCACTTGGAGTGGCCACGTTAGCTGAGCCAACCATTTCGTATTCTCAGCTTCAATCGTCCTATCAATAGAAAAAAAGCTAGGAATTATTCATTGACATCAGTATGAAAGTGAATGCCCACTCTTCATGCAACAACCCCAAACACTCTCAGCTGCCAATTTCTTTAGTCCGTTTGCAATAAAAACGTTTGAGACGAGTGATGATAGGTTTAGTTTTTATAAAAATAATGTTTTGTTGATTTGAGGGAAGCCAAAAAAGGGAAATAAATAGGGATCATTCCCCTTTTCATAGTTCTCACACCGGATGGCAGATCTTGCCAGGTGAGAGTGCTTCTCAGCAAGCCAAAGAAAAATCCTTATATTTGGTTATATCTGTTATTTCTATGAGGTATTTTGTTATAGCCAGTTTCTCAAACCACAACTAACTTGACAACGGTGTTAGATCACAAAATCTCAGAAAACGCATTTCTCCAACCTCTGCTAGCGATTGATCATGGGTTAGTTTGCCTTAACTGTAACTGGCCGAGAACCCATGATTAGCACTTTGATGGTGCTGTGGCTATGTTCATAATAACCATTCATGTTCATAACCATTGTAATCATTCAATAAATTTTTTTCTGCGTCACTACGACCTCCGAGTGGACCAATTGTGACTTAATGCTGCTCATTGGTCCGTTTGTAAACATTTGTGCACAAAAAGCTAGCCATTGTGTTGTCTGGAGAAAGATTTATATCCATGGTCTCCTCTGGCAGCGCAGAGGTATGATTGGACTTCTTCAGAGTGGAGCACTCGTTAATGCATTATTAAGCTGCTGAGTAGACTGATTGAAGAGATAGATCAATTTTCATCGTGGTGGAAAAATTTCCAGAAGGCAAAACCGTGCCATCGGGTAAAAAAATTCCTGAATGTGATAATTTTTCCAACATTAATTTACAAACTACACATACAAAACGCTGCAAATGATTGTACAGTGGTTTATTATTCCTTCGCTTCAATAATGATTTAAGAAGACCATGTGTGAACGTTCCAACTATAAAGTTACTTCTGATTTATTATAATTAGTACGAAACGCGAAATACTCGTTCATGCTTACGATATAAAGAAATTCATGAACTTACAAGCGAGCAACTTACGAAGATGACAATGGTATGGTGTAGTTCTTCGAAGCTTCTGAGAGTCAATTTAAAGAATCGATAGAGCGTGTTCTATAGTTGTTGACCACAATAAATCACGATCCATAATCCAAAATCGGAAAAGTGGAGGAAGAATGTCTAAAAGCAGATAATCTACTGTAATAAAAACATAACTGTGAACATCGTTTGAATCCTACTTGGTAGTTTGATTATAACCTTACCAAAAACGATAACCACTTTGCCGATAACGATAAAGCAGTGCACAGAGCAGGGCAACGGTGGACATAATTTTATTTTTGATAAACGCCGTTTAAATTCTATGTTGTACGTATAAAAAAATGTATTATTAGTATTATCATGTATTTTGCTCGTATAATAAGCTTTGGCATGCATAAGATGTTCTGAAAATAAATATCAAGAAATTGAGTAGAAATTTTTGGTTTGAAGAAAATGAAAAGTTGATTGTCAAAGTGAATGTTTACTCGTCATACGGCTCATCATGTGCACGGTAGTGAAGGAAGGGTGCTAATTCAGCATCTTTGCTACGGTGGTTTTAAATCCGTGTAGGGAAATGTTCACTCGCTTGTACGGCGATTCGATTTATCGGCAGTGGTAACTCTGGTGGCAACACTGCACAAGCGCCTGCCACCCGTTCTCTTCCCTATTTGTACCTTGCATGCGATCTCCATCTTTCATTTTCGCTGATGGCGTTCAAGAGCTGAGTTCAAGCCCATGAGGAGATTTTCGTCGATGAAATCTTAAAAGATCAAGCAAACATCGGCAGCAACAATATCCTTTCGATTTTCTTCTTCAATTGAAGCGATCAAGATTGACGAGACAACCATGCCTGACAACACAGCTGAAGAGGTACGGCATTTTCATATTGCAGTTAATTCTTTCAATATGTTCCATCTTCTTGTTTAGTTGATCCTTCACGTTATTGGTATTATTGCTCACGCCTTGACGTTCGTGTTGCAATATTAAATATTGCTGATTCATAAATCAGCGAATTGTTGCCTATGAGAATGTAACCTATCTAAATGAACAATTGCGCTCGATCTAACGGGATGTTCAAGATTCGGTGTTGGTCTATTTTTAGCCGCGTTACATTCACTTGGACTAATGGGAGAAAGTTCTCCGGTACTGTTATGTACTAAGCTTTGTTGGTTCAAAGCTATCTTTTGCATTTCATTCATAAATCATCCTGTTTTTATCTATTTCTGTGCAATCCGATTTGGCCGGGTTTTTTTCTCTTCTTTTTCCCCATCTAAATGGTGTTGGTTTGGACGTGTCAAGTTGGTTGGAGATTCTCCACATTGAAAAACTGATAGGTATCTGATACTTGCAAAATCGCATCATTTTTCTAGTGAGATGACCCAAGAATAGAAAAAGCACGGAATATTTGGATAATTGTATTATACAGATTTTTTATTCAATCTGCGGTAGAAAATTGAAATGAAAAGAAATCGAAGAAATTAATCTTTAGATTTACCGTCATTATTTTCAGTGAGTTTCTAACGGAAAATAGCTTAATAAATCATTGTCCCCTGAATTTTCTCGCTTTCACTCAAAATTCAGATTCGGTGTCGCGTTTCTCGAATAATGGGTTTTCAAAACGTTGAAGAAGAGTTTTCCTTTTTTCGTTTCTGCGAAGCGAGAAAATAATCCTTCAAGCGGCGTGCGAAATTTCTATAGCCAACTTCGCGTTTTTGTGTTTGAAGTTCTGACGGAGCATTCCACAATTCATTGTCCAACATTTTTGAAATAATGCTTGATTCAAAAACCGATTTACAACCTATTAACGGAGTTCGGCTCAAGGTGCCTTGGGGGAGAACAAACCAACAAAAATCACCCCGGGCTTCTCAATTCATTGTATTAATTTGTGGCGTCACTAGGTACATTTATTAATTCGGCGAGTTCCACTCCGCGCCTTCCTAGCAACGCGCCATAATATGATTTTGAAATTCTAAAATCCGAGAACGTTCGAGACTTCGTTCGGCCGGTTAATTTCAACTTTTACGATTTGTAGTTCTCGCGGCTATCGGTTTTTCGCGTTCTATTTTCTCGCGTCGCGAATCTGTCATTTGTATAAATAAAAATAGCGTTGACATTCTAGTTGTTTATCATATAAAATATACGCGCTATATAATTTAATACAACTCCTCAATTCATCGTAAAATAAAAACGCTGCAAATGATTGTACAGTGTTTTGTTATTCCTTCGCTTCAATAATGATGTAGGAAGAGTATCCATTTGTGATAATAACTTGTCTGAAACATTTTTGTGAACGTTTCCACCTAACAACAGATTGGTAACTATAACGGAAAACCAACCCAACTATTAGGCCAATAGAAACTGAACTAGCATTGAGCCGTATTTTTCTAATGACGCCTACCTACAGCCCGAGAAATCTACAGCGACCCTCCCAAAAACACAATTTTTGCATTTCCTTTACTCAAATGGTGATACTTTGAAAAAATCTAGTAGGGGTTCTTGCCAAATTGTTGAGCTTTAAAACACAAAAATCTTTTAGCCAATGTACCCAAAATTGACAGAAAACCTCCAATAAACGTGAGTCCAACGCCCTTAAATACTTGGCCCAATGGGGAAGACGCCTATTTTTTATTTTCGTACCTAATGGCCTGAATTCTGTTATTTGGTGTCAGCTGAAGACGGAATGACCAATTTTTCATGAAAATTGTGAGTTTTCGCGGAGAAAATCGCTAAGGAAAATCAGTGGTTTGAATAAACCCGGAGATGTAACTCCAACCGGTTGAAGTAACTCCCTAGAGCGCTCTGCAGACGGCTGAAAGACAGACAGTAACAACAAGACCGTCTTTAAGACTGGAGTCATGCTAAATCGAGTAAATGACGCTAACTTCACTGCTACGTGTTGGATTTTTTTAATCGTCGAGTTAGTACCGCCCGAAATGCCTCGTAAAGCAAATAAATTGCTGAGGGGGGTTTGGTAATCTCACAGCAACCTCAAATTATTGCTCCCAATGTTAGTTCATTCTCCGAAGATACAAGCGCTAGTGTCGATATCCACGTTCGACTGACTAGTTATGACGTAATAACTATTCATTTTTCGTTCAAAATCATCGGTTTTCATTAGCGATTTTCTCCGCGGAAACTCACAATTTTCATGAAAAATTGGTCATTCCGTCTTCGGTTGACACCAAATAACAGAATTCAGGCCAAAAGGAACGAAAATAAAAAATAGGCGTCTTCCCCATTGAAGTGACAATTTGACGTTCGCCCTTGTGCTTCGTGTGACTACTGCTGTTCAAGTTCGTTTTTGTTGCGTTTCGTGCCCCCTGCAATTGATTCGTAACGTTTTCTGTTGCAGGAAATTGAAAACCGCACTGACAATATCGACGTTCACATTAAGCATCCATTGAATAATACCTGGGTCTTATGGTATTACGATAATGACCGCCGAAACGATTGGACGAAGAACCTGAAGGAAATCACGAGCGTGTCGACAGTTGAAGATTTCTGGAGGTATGTACCGAGCTCATTTTCTATGTTGATGTGATGCGGTCTACTTGGGCTAGCTATCCACAGAATTCCCCTGATCGATTCCTGACTTGCTAAAATTCTCAATTACCGATTGCTCGATGTATTCAGCCGATTTCCAATTTAGTATCAACTGCTTTTTGAAGCAATAATCCTCATTGGTGGAAAGTTAGATCAAAGCCACCGCTTCAATATTGTTACGCCAAAAGTGTCGTTTTTGAGGTGCCCAGCGGACGAGGATTTAAGCATAAATGAAGGTGGCAACTAAGTGTTTCTCAGGCACTTAGGTCGTTTTGCCAGTGGCACCCTTCAAATATTGAGAGCAAATAAAAGTTCATTTTTTGATATCCGGATTCTACATCTTCGAGTCGTTAATTATATTTTGTGGATTAATTCTTTAAAAATTCTTAGTGGGCGCACAAAATTTAATTTTCATGAATTTCCATCTCAATGGTCTGTGTAATCGCCTTTCTCGTTTCAGCGTTTACAACCACGTGAAGAGCGCTAGTGAATTGAAACACGGATGTGATTACTCCTTTTTCAAGGAAGGTATCCGCCCAATGTGGGAGGACGAGGCTAACTTGAATGGCGGAAGATGGCTGGTCAGTTTGGAAAAAAGGCAGAGAGAATCTGAATTGGACAACTGTTGGCTGGAAATAGTGAGTTTTGAAATCGTATTTTATTTTTGAAGGGACAAAGAAAATTTAATATGCGCTCCAGCAAATAAAAATGGCTTTAGCTTTTAGTGCGTACCTTTTTGAAACTCTAGTTCGAGGTCTCTGTTGGAATTCAAAAATGATAGCATGTTTAAAAAAACGTTTTTCTTGATAGTGGCACTTTTGGGGCAAAATTGCCACTCCTCAGCGCTGTCTAGCGACTTTGTAACGAGCTCGTTTTAAATAATCATTTTTCAAATATAATATTACATGGCTGGTTGTTGTTCCAGATGCTTTGTCTCATTGGGGAATCCTTCGGCGATTATGCTGACGAAGTGAACGGCGCCACTGTTAACGTTCGGCCGAAAGCAGATAAAATCGGTCTTTGGACAGCTGACGGCAGCAAAGCAAAAGCAGAAAGCATCATGGCGATTGGGTAAATTCTTTTTCTTATTATTTATAAATAAGAGATCTTGCACCTATACTAAGTTTCTTCATCATTTTGATGAGGAATAGAATTTTTGTCTCATGTCTTGCCCAATCGAAAATTCTTTAACTCATCTGATTGCATCTCTTTTCCAGACGAAAAATGAAGGACCGTCTTGGCTTGGATCGCGGTAAAAACACCGCCATCCACTACCAACTGCATAAAGATACTCAAGTCAAAGCAGGCTCGTTGGCAAAGAACACGTTCACGCTTTAAACGACCAGCGAGCCGTCATCTCTTCACTTTTTTTTTGTTTTTTGTTATCCCGCGTTTTAATTAAAGTTTTAACCGATTCGAAAAATACACAATCATTGCGTCGATTTTGAATTTACATGAATTGATTTGTAAAAATTATTGCACCAGTATTGTCGAGATTACTGATGCACTAATTTCACGTATTGGCGTGTAATGCAGAAATTCTGAAATCAACTATCTCATTCCATTAAGCGTGTCCAAGTTGGTGGAATCCAAATGAATCAATGTAATTGTGTGAAATATTGTATTTATAAATATATCGTGTCTTCTTTATGTTGAAATAACTTTTATTTACAAAGAATTCCTCCCCTGTAGATTCAAGAGGTGGACGAACGTTTTTTGGTTAACAGTAATAAATACAACGAATAATAATAAAATACAACATTAACAGAATAACGGTTGAATAAAAACTTTACAATTTTCTACAAAAAATCATTTTCTTATCCCAAAAATTATGACAAATATCAGTCGCAATGGATATAAATAAATTTATATATTTTTCTCTAGATTCGATCATTTGATTTTGAAATCCTTTGTCTAGAATATTTCTTTTAAGACTTTTTAAAATATAATTTTGTTTTAGAATTGCATTTTGGGAATACGCTGAACGTACATTGAGGTTATTTTAGAATTGGTAATACCTTATATTTTTTTAATTATACTCATTTTAATTACACTACTCAATTATAAGGGTAGAAGCTGCTTCTCATTTCCTGATTCTGCCCAGAAGAAGCCCGAACAAACAAATGAGTCGCCACTTTCAACTTCACGAGGGATATTAATTATGCAACGATAAAACCAAGAGGACGGTCTGAATAAAACTATGAAAGACAGCGGTAAAAATATGTTTTTAACAGTTTGGAAATCGACAAAACACAAGAACGTCAAATAATTGTTGAATTAGAAGAACAACTGAAAGGTAGATTAGAAACTGAATAAACAGAAAATTGTTAATCCAGGTAATCATTGTGACAAGATGAAGATATTTGCTGAAACAATTTGGCTGAAACGAAGCGGAAAATCGTTGCGCTTCAGAATTCGGGTGCATTCACTGCACAAAAGTAGAGTGCCTGTAAAAAAGATTTTACCAAAATTAGTCACGCTCCCAATTTTGATCATCAATTTCCCCTCGTAATTGCCGCTATATAATTGAAAAAATCCTAATATGGATAAAACATTTTTTTTACCTATTGTTTCCAAAACGAAGGCTGAACAACTATCATACTATATTACCAAATAAAAAATTGTTTTTGAAAAATCATACGAGAAATGCTTCTTTAATTTTTTTCCTTGAATTTTTAATAAAATGCGTTTGCGTAAATTTTCTGGAAATTTGGAATCCTACCTGCCGGAAATCGGTTGCTTCAAGTCATTTTGACAACTTCAACCATGCAACCTTGAAACTTTCTCTTTTTCTCGTTGGATGATATCAGATCAATATTCTACAATTGTGATAAAGCGTATTGTTCCCCAAGAAGGTAACAAGATATGTAAAAACAGTTTCGTTTCATTCATTTCCTCAAAACTTCGCAATTGAAAATTTGGATTTTATATGCAACCGATTTGATTTCAAATTTATTTTTAGAGCACACACAAGATGAAGCTGTTCAGAATTTTGCAAAATTCCCATCAGCCCATTTCGCATCAAAATTCACAAAAACTTTTCCACAAGTTTTTTTTTCTTCTGATATCAATCCAGAACAGTACTGAAGGAGAATTTCTAAAAATTTCCAAATTTCTTCAAAAAAATTTCTAAAATATATTACGTCGACTCACGGTCAATGGGCGACCTTATAGCAAATGCTGACTTCATTTTTTTAATATCGGGGTTGTGAAGTGGAGATTACCCGCTAATTCTCCGAGCTTTTATTGACTGCTCGAAAACGTTTGCCTGTTCAAGCATCCTCCCGATCATGTGGCAATTTATTATGCCACAACCCGAACGGGCGAAATTCCTCGGCTTAGTAAACAACAGAAATAATCGCCTGGTTTTGCTTCCCCCACACAATACTGATATATTAAGAAAAAAATATGACAAGACAAGACTAAGAGTTATTTTTTAAAATCCAAATGAGCAATAGAAAATTAGAGAAGCAGGACAAGGGTATAACATCCAAGAAATCTAGAAAAACTTACCCTTGAATCTGAAGCGACGTTGCAAACTGTGTATAATCGATGCTTGTTTCCTGTTCGGCAGAACTCAAGTCGCTATCGCTTGATTGGGTCCTAAAACCGTTTTGAAACGATCAATTTTCATCAACTTGTATTTTCTTTCCATGTATAGAATTAAAAGGTTAAAAAAATTAAAAGGCTCCGACTGAAAGGTTAGAAATCATTTTATGCTGTTTGATGCTCAGAACTCAAAAATTAACTCAATTCAACAACTGGAACCTTTGTTTCGACATATTTCCTGGCCCAAGGGTGCACTATTCCCCATACATTATGAGAGAAACATCTAATATCAGCCTGTAATATGGTTTGATCAATTCGAATTTCTGCTCCAGATACTTCTATAATTGATAGGATATTGTTTGATAAGGATTGTTTCCCTTCTTGAAAACTGAACATTCTCACGCGCAGTAAACAAACGTGAATACAGGCTCAATGGCAAACGGACAAAAAAGAAAGATTGCGAAGAGACCACACGAAAAACGCCTCCTTTAGACCTTTTATAAGCAATGGCCGGACTTTTGATAGGTCTCACTAGCCTTTAGGGAAGCTCTCTGGATACACTTTTTGCTTGAGGCAGCACTTAAAACCCTACTTTGAATGAACACGGGCCTAAGTGAATTATACAAGTGGACACAAAATTAGGCGGGTCTGTGTTGGGAACTTGCAACTCCCGTGTGACAATTTTTGCACTCAATACTTAGGGAATTCACCAAGGTGGAAGGGTATGAGCCCGGATAAATTTCTGTGAATTAAAATACCACACTAACTGCTACATCGATTTATCCGGGCAATAAAATGAACAATATCGCTGTCAAGAAATCACAGTGATGTATCATAGTGCAAGGGAAATTCGGGCAAACAATGGGAGCCCAAGTTGCCGCCTATTGACGTTTTGAGGACTGACCTATTATGGTAGTCTTCTTTTCCTTGTCGTCGCATTTTTTGATGTCCAGAGGGTGTGAGGGGGAGAAAAACCAAGCGACTCATTCTTCAATTCTTTATTCCGCAGACTGTGGACCCCATGGTTCCACGTCACCCTGACAAAAGTGCTCGGCCAGCGAATAAAGAATGAGTCATCTGGTTTTTCTCCCCCTCACACAACCTATTCCAACAGTAGATTGTTGTTGGAACTAAGCGAGGCAATACAGCAGCCTCTGCTATCTGCTACTACAGTAACATTACACATACTTGGTATTTTGTACTGGAGGAGGGACAACGCAAAAGGAAGACGACAGCTCGCAGACTTTCAAGCAGCCAGTTGAACGTCCAAAGCGGTCCATCATAAACTTGACAGAATCAACTACGTTCGAGTTCCTCCAAACGTAGCAGAAGTCATCGTATAGCAGCCATTTATCGATAACCGACTGGAAACAGGACAATATTTACTGGGAAAGAGGACAATATTTACAGGGAAAGAGAATAATGGCTTGCTAATCGGTTGTGTTTGTTTTGAGAAGAATTCAAACCTTATTCCATAACCTCAAACAAGAAATAGGCCCCTAATATGAATGTTGAAATTTTGAAGTACTGGCACACGAGTTATTTTCACTGCTGCGTAAGAGAAATACCAATAACATTAAAGTTAGCGCTGAATCTCAAGCGGGCAAAAACCAACTGCCAAAAACCAAAGAAAAACAAATCGTTTCTGGTCAACTTACTTTAGTATCTCTTACAAAATTGATCGATGCACACAAGGTAGTTTCGTCCAGTCTAATCAAAGATTTCATACAGATCAACATGATTCCTTTGAATATGACCACTGCGACCGTTTTGTACTTTTCGGGACAATGTTCCAAGAAGAATTTCAACGCGCCGAATATAATTACGTCAACGTCTGAGTTCTGTAACGAGATTAGCATGGAATAAGGCAACAAATAAATGGAAGGCAATTACTATTCCAGAGTTCAAGGCATTCAAGGCTAGTTGAGATAAAATTCCGGTAACACCTCAAGGCAGAGAAATTGGATCGCTTTTCAAGCCACCATTACGTTTGACTTATATACGAACAATATAATACTATTTATCGATTCAAATGTGAGCGCACTGGGATCTGCAGATTCTTGGATTGAAGGGGTTAAGACCATGAGCTTTCAAGTAATGAGTTTTGAGGCTTGTAGAAAAACAGAATAGGAAAACACCTATAGTATGAGCGTCATACTGAATGTTATCAATAATTGTGAATTACTGAGTCAACACGTGCTTTCATCACTATTATACTTCCATTTTCTACGAACAAAACCTCACCTGACCAGCGAGTGCGATGAAGTCTGATATTTTCATGAAATCAATATACGCCCATTTGAAGAGGTGGCAGATTTTTCCCATAATAGCACCAACCAAAATACGTTGAGAAGGGGATGCTGAAAAAAACCACACATAATCTGCAATCGCTGCACAATGAATCCGCTGAGAAGGGTTGGGCGCGTAGAGTTGTCCTGTATGTGAAGACAATTTACAGGATTATGTTGGATTTAGTAGGGAAGTCAGTAATAATGGCAGAAAAAATTATGTAGGTAGGACGTTTTTACTAAGGAGTAAAATCACAGTAAACTCGGTTACAAATAACTGAAAAAATTCAGGCAAAAATCCATTTTTCTCAAAAATCTGGCTGAAAAAAATCAAAACATACACAAATCAGATCTTGTAGAAAAAGACTATAGAAAATACTGTACAAAAAAAAAAAAAAAAAACTTTTGAAAAATCGCAAATTCTACTTTTCCTCGAAACGTTTAGCAGACAGAACTAGGGAAATACGAAAAACTCAACAAATTCATTCAAAATGCCCTTGAAAATCAATAGAAAATAAATTCATTCAAAAAGCCCTTGAAAATCAATATAAATTAAATTCAAGCGATCCGTACAGCTCATACAGGAAAATGAGGGGATTACTTTTTTCTGGAGAAGGGCATTGTGAATTACTGTGGTTAACCCTCTATAACCGAAGCATAGACATTTTTCAACAAAACCAGTTTATAGTGTTTTCCCTTTCTTGAGCAACCCACAAGCTGAAATGACACACTTTTAATTTCTCAACCCATGGTTATTTTTAAAATTGTACCAAAAAAATTTTGTTTACTGGGGTATACAACGGGTAACCATACACATTGTATCTTGTGAGGTACGTCGCAATTTTTCTTCATATTCAATTGTTAAGGTTTTCTTTAATAATAGCTTTTTAATGCAATAATTTGATCTCAACGCACGAATTTTCAATTTGATGATTCCACACCCCATTTTAAATTAAAAAAAAAAAACCAGTAGCAGAATTTAAAAAATAAAAAAAGTTGATTCAATGAGAGGGATAGAGATACGATGCAGGAGATGAGCAATGCTTGCCCAGAGAGGATTTTATGATTCATTGGAAATTCAGTTGATTTCTGGAGAGACCTAGAAGCCTCCATGATAGTACACACTGGGTTGAAGAGGGTTAAATGGAAAAACGATTGTACATACGCCAGGTGAGGAGTCATCCTGGGCACAGTCCACCCTAGCAAAGATTTTCAGTTTATCGGAAGAAACTCAAAAGCGAAAAATTAGTCGCCGATCGTGTTCACAAAAATGGCCAGAAATGTTTTTACAACATCAATATCTAAAATAGTTAATATCTTACAGTTTCTATTCGGACGAGTGGCTGAAAGCATAGTTTCGTAGGCGAATTTGATGATCAACGGTTCGACGACTGGTAGAACGTGGTTATGAAAGAAAACAGTGCTCGGATCATTGACAGATGCTGCCAAATGCCTGCCAAACGGTTTCACGAACTCCGCAAGAACGTTGTAAGCCTGGAAAAAAGCAAAGCGTTAGTGAAGAGTCAAGAGTTCAAAACAGAAAACTTGGACATATTCTTGGAAATCAGCTTAGACCATTCAGTTTTGATGTTCATAGCTTAAGATTCCACCAACAGAAACCCACCGTTACTCTGATCTGAAATTCCAGGTTACTATTCAGAATAACGACAATTAGAGGCTGCAACTCGTCAAGACGAGACAGGACCAATGCAGCCGCGCACGGCGTGAGGGAATCGGAGCTTCCGGTATCAGGAGAACCGGAGTCAGGAGTTCCATTTAGTACTGAAGTGTATGTTTGCATGAAAATTGCTAATAGTACTTTGATCAATATGGCGATCTGAAAAAATACGACACACATTATGATTATTATATTAAACCGTACATTCAACTGTTCAGTCAATTATACAACAAACCTGGGAAGCGAATTCCTAATAAAATAGAAAAATTTCAATAAAAAACTAAATAATTGAACAGTTATTCTGAATGTTCACATCCTGGAGGCACTTCGTCCCTTCACAACCCTCTATTCCATTCGAATGGATATTTTATACACGGATGTGGAAACATCTTTGTTAGATATATGAAGGGAGGATTTTACCAGCTGACTGTCTCTTTCGAACGAACGAAACGAAGACAATACCGACAAACACGTGTGCCAAATGTCATTGTCGTCACTCAAAGGTAAATACTGAATGAGATTTATCATTCGAGCTTCCATCTAAAAAAAAAAAAAAAAATGAAAAAAAAAAAATAAGAACAGTAGTTGCAAAAGAAATAGGTACTTGAAAAAGTCAAATAAAAATTGAAAGGAAAACCTACAACAGCGGTTTTTGGAAAAGAAGACGGCGAGTTGATGTATTCGGTAAAATCGTTGATGATAACTTTTTTGATTTCATCAAAGCGTGAATCGACATCAGCTTGTTCCGCTGAAGTCCAGACGACAATGTGTTGAAGATGGGCCAGAGTTAGAATACATTGCCGTATTAGGCCAGGGTCGTTAGATTTTTCCAATATGTCGGAAATACAGTCTATCATATCCAAGGCTTCCTGAAATCAATCGAATTTCTAAAGTTGATTGGGGTTCGGCTCTAAGAAGTCTGGAGCATCCCTAACACATTCACTGCAGATCGGAACTCGGAAAAATTCCAGCCAACCTGCATCAAGTACCGGTTTATATTAAACCCAATTATCTGCTTATATTTATACTGTGAAAATTAAAACTGAGAATACGTCTACACTTCAGAGACCCTCCAGCTCCCCTGAGGATAAAAACCAAGTCGATAATAATCGGTGCGTAGGTGGCCATCCCCGAATACGGGACGGCCCCACTGAATATGTTAAAGATTATGTCGGACAAAGTCTGTACATGAGACCGAGCCAAGTGGAACATAAAAACTACACCAGCGCAGGAAAATAGTTCTCCTAATGACGAAAACCAACCACCACTCGAAAGGATTTAAATCACCGAACTGTTCTAATTTAACGTCACACAATGCTTACCAAGGGAGGGAGAGTATTGTCGACAAACGCAATGGCCGCAGCAATAGTAGACGTGGCATTAGAGAGGAGGCGAATTCTCTTATTAGTTAACAATTTGCCCCAATTTTTAGCGATGAATCTTGTGAAACGCGTAGCAGCTGATCCAACTTCTTGTTTATCAATTGCACTCCTATTTCTTTTCTGAAAAACAATCAGAAAGAAAAGGTATTCAAGGGGTTTAATTTTATTTTGTGTCCTATTTTCTCCGTATCTACTGGACCAATTTTCATGAAACTTTGAACCATTTTCTTTCAGAAAATATAATCTTCTCCAAATGTGAGATTTCGTTTGAAAATTGTTAATTACTATTTTTGAAACCCTGTAAGGGGTTTCAAGTTGATAAACAGATGCACAGTTGTCCGACTCACTGGTTTTCCGGGGGAACCAGCGTAGGTCGTCATCTTTTTAACGTAACCGACAAACAAATAAGAGGCTTGAGGAATGAGCTCTGGTTCACAAGTGAGCAACAGTTCCATCCAATGTTCCCAGTCGACAGTTTTTAAAAAATCGGAAAACGCGTCAATCAACCGTTCGCAAGATTTGATCTGAAAAGTTGCGGAATCTGTTGGTTAATGATTATGATATTTGTACACAGTTAATGATGAAAACTCGACAGCTTGCATAATCAAATATTACCTCGCATTCGTCGTAAAAATTCACCAAAGACTCGAGTAAATTTTTGGGCGATTCGCGCTGCCGTTTTGGCAAGCTGTAGTACACAAATTCAGCTGCTTTTTTGGCCACTTGTAAATCGGGATTATAAACGCAGACGAAAATTACACTCAGCGCTTCTCTGGGTAACCTGATTTTAAGGTATCTGAGGAGACAAAGCAGAGATTTAAAAAAGCAGGAGAGATTAACCTGACAGCAAAGCAAGAACAAGAGCCAAGGAGATCTTGAAAGAACGAGTTAACCGATACCTGACCGCAGAGGACATCACTTTTACAGCAATTTGAGCCGGCGTCCTGTTCGTTTGTGCGTGGTATACAAGCATTTCGGCAATCTTGTCCATCAGGATTTGCTGTTGCACATGTTTCAAATCCCGTTCAAACAAAATATTCACGACCTTCAAAAAATAATAACAAACACGTAAACAATTTAATACAAGTATACGTATAAGTACCTCGTTTGAGGTCTTGACGGAAGATGGTACCCCATCAAAAAATCCTTTTTCGTGACCCATTTTCTCAGCACTCCGCGGTCCGATTTGATGTTTTTTGAATTGTGGATCGTTTCAAGATCGAAAAAGTTGTGGAACCGATTTTCGAAATATTCACTCAGTGAATTATGAATTTAAACCAAGCTAGGCTGTTTTTTCCACTTTTCTATGACTTTTGTAGTCAAATCCCAAACGTTCAAAGCTTGAATCTACATATCAGTTCACATACGACGTTTTTCATTAAGGAGGGACAAAGCCGTGGTAAAAACGAAATATACTCATAGAACCCGATTTGTAGTTTTAGAAATAACTGGTCAAAAGCATTTAAAAAAAATATTTTCAGTTGAGCTGAAAAACGAAAAAGTATGGGTTTTGGAACTTAGTCCTATTTCAGGCCTCCGAGTCATTCTGTCATCCGTGTGGTATATACTTTTGAAAAAAGTTTGCAAAATCTAGTTCTGACTTGTTTCCTTCCTTTTTCTTGTGGATGGAAACCCTTCAATTCTAATTTGTTCGTAGACAACGTCTCTGAAGTATGAAAATATTGCCTATGAAAGAAGGAAACGACTCTAAACACTGTAGAATATGAGGAAAAAAACCCCCTCAACTCTCACCACATTTGCTGGGAAAAAATGCTGTCCACAAGCTGTTGGATCAGTTTGCACTTATTTTCGAGCAAATCATTACCACACAACAAACTGCCATTGAGATATGGCCAAAAAAAATAGCAAAACCTTGAAAGTGATTTTCCAAAATCAGTCATTTTTGAAATTGTTCCCTCTTTCCACTACAGGTGAGTGAAACCGGTTTCCACATAGTTCAAAGTTTCCTAATCATATAGTTCAAATTGCTGAACAAATAGGTAGTTCAAAATAATTTCAAAAAGATAATTTTCCATTCCAACGCGAAGAAGAATTACCTGAAGCATACATTCACTACCGAAGGGAATGTCACAGAGGCCAAATTTGATAAACTGGTGGAGCTTCTTGTCGAGCATAAATATAGGATCCTGCTTAGCCCAGAAGACCATTTCGGTGAAAGCAAGCAAGCGAACGGCGGACGAGACGTCACTGAAAATCAACAGCGATTTGAGTTCCAACTGAATAAAGCATGCCGTTAGAAAACATGAGTACAGAATGAACTAACTGCGTCCTGGTGGGTCAATTACTGGCGTTAATGAGCTCAATTAGGACCACGCAATTTTAATCAACCTTTGCCCGTAGAAATATTCCTTTCTGCAATTTGCTTTTTTGTACCTGAACCGTCGAATGAAATGAAAGTTAATAAATACCTGACGGTTCGGCCCACGAAATCCCACAAGTTTTGCTTCAAATGCGCCAACCGTTTTTTAATTATTTTCGTTTCCGATGTGGATTCGGCTCGATGAATTCGTTTGCTCCGGACAGAAGCATCAGCCGTGTTTATGGAAGTGATCAATTTCAGCCCTGAATGAAAGCAAATAGAATACCAGTAATTGGACATGTAGTAGAATAAAATTATTGTCCAGACGAATCAAACGTGTATTCAACAATGTAATCCAACTTGAAATTCTATTTTCATGTCAACAGTAAAGATCGATCTCCCTAATAATAATAATGGACGAAGTACTTTCAGTTGCATGTTACCCGAAGAAAAAAATGAGAGAAAAGCAATACATGATTTTTACCAGCATAAGCTGCAACTATCCGGCAATGTTCCCAACCGCTGAAATTCAATTCTTTGACGGCTCTTTCGATGGATTTGAAAAAAGTGAATCCTGAGCGAAGAGTTGACAAAAAATCAAAATCGTACACGCACTGGATGAACTGGTCAAACTTTTGTAAGAATGTCTCGTCCAAGGCGTACGTCTCGACAGGAGCAGCTCCCTGAAATATTAATAGCAGAGTAGGTTCAATTTCAGAATGTTAATTTTAAGAATATTAGCCTATCGAAAAAACCAACCGTCTCAAGGACAGAAGACAAAGCGATTGTCACGAATTTCACTGATTTTATCACATATTGATTTCCGCGTTTAGGCCATCTTACAACTTTGAAAAAAACTCACTGTCACGTCGGTATTATTCAATCGAAAGCTCGATGACATGAATGATTCGTAAGTGAAAGCGCTCCACCCAGCAGAATGGAAGAGAAGTTCGATGAATTTTCTTTCCTTATCTTTCCATGAGGAGCAGGCCTCGTGCCAATTTTTAGCCAAAGCCTTGACAGATGACAGAAACAAATAATGTGTAATCATACAAATATGGATGCGTATGGAACTAATGGAGCAATAAGTGCCCAGTTTTTTTTATTTCGTTTTTTCCAACAGACGAAAACTCCAGATTTTTGGTACTCTAGTAGATGCTCATCTCTATTTCTTGTTAATTCACCAAGAAAATATTGACCCATTCACTTATCGTCCATCCCATTCGTGATTAGAAATCCTCGCTGAGGAAACCTAATAATACGAGTTCATAAATTAGAATTTGAATGGTAAAGAGGGAAAAGTGCGAATAAAATGGCGTATTCAGATTAACAGAAAAGCTAGAGTCTTTTTAAGTGGGACCCGTGTTGCAAGGGAAGGGATGAATGAAAATAGGTGTTCGGTGGTCATGTCAATTGGACGGCTTTAAGCAAAAAACTATTAACACATTCACTGCGGATCGCAAATTGGAAAAATTCCAGCCAACCTGCATCAAATACTGGTTAATTTTGAACCCTTTCATGTCGGACGAGTCAATCGGAGGATTGTCCATGGGGACGCGTCTATTTAAATAGATTTATAAGCCGAATACGATTATTATTATACTACTAGAGCCTATCAATGAATTTCATTAGTTGGAATAAATCTCTTAGCTCGCCAGTCGAACATTTGATTCATTCATACACGTACCAGAACGTCAACATCGGAATTACACAGTGCAAGAAGAGTTTCAGTCGACGATGTGTTCATATGCGGCGGCTGTGGACAGATCAGATAGAATATTGTCAGAGAACAGCATGATGTACAGCTCAAAGATATAGAAAAAAATCTAAAGAAAAAAGTGTAATAAAATGTCTCAACAAACAGTTAATCGACGGAAGATGATGAATGAAAAAAAAATCCCATGATAAGAATAAATAATTGACAGTGAATGGAATCGAAAAGTTCTACTCAAAGTGTTTAACTTTTATCCAAGAGCCTGACATAAATTTTGGTCTCCTTCAAGTCGCAGTATTCTTCAGTCCAAATGGCAAGGGGTAGAAAATCTGCCATGTTATGGTTTTACATTATCGCCCTGTAGATGCTTGAGAGTGCTCGGCCAGCTTCTAAAAATTCAGCGAACGAGTCGCCTAGTTTTCCCCTCGCCACTTCGTCGAAGTATTAGAGTTCGTTGAGGACTACTCCACAATGTGACATCCATCCAGCACATTTTTTTTTTTTTTACCAAGTTACCTGCGCTGAAGTTGAGGGATTTCATTTTCACAAGAATAGGAGACGAAGAGACACAGGGTGACTACATTAGCGCTAGGAATTGTCATTTGCTAGAGTCATGCACGACCATTCCAGTACAGCTGTGGAGGTAAAAAATCGTACTCTCGCTATAAGTGAGAGATGATGCAATTGTTAAAAATAGTAGCATCGATTAGGGACAACTAATATCGAAATGAAGTCCGCCCACCTTGTGGCCTAGATGTCAGAGTGGTTTGAGAGCTGCGGGGAATCGAAATACCTAAGTACCATAAACTTATTAGCGGAGACTAGCCTATAGGATTGCCTCATTTCTCAGCGCTATTACTTTTAATAACTTCTCATCGGCCAGAACCTCCCTAACTAAATTTGACTACTTTACTATTTTTCTAGCACATTCGACATAATTCAACGACTTGATTCTTCAAAATGCAACCGATTCCTCATGATGACATCATTTAAAGTATTTTCATGTTTAATGGTCAAAAAAGAACAGGAACCCTTTTAAATTTTCTACATGACGCATTGGTCCACGAGTGCACTCAATTACGCATATAGTCGGTCGGAATAAAAAGTTAGTAGAACCATGGCCACGAAGGTGGTGTGGCCGAAAATTAAAAAGACGGGCTAAGAAAACGCCTCGGGAGCTGAAACTCTAATCTAGGGACTTTTGGGATCAGACCTCTTACAGCTTTTTAGCAAGGCACCCGCCTTCATTCATTCTCGTTCAGGTGTACAATTGAAAAAAAAAAAGAAGTAATACCCTAGGTACTAGGCAATACCTACTTGCGCGTTATATTCTTCTAGAGAAAATCACAATTTTAATTTATTGTGATCCCTTAGTAGGGAAATGTACCTATACCTCGGTAATCAAGACAATCAGGTGTTAGGTGCAATCATGAATAAATTGGATCCAGCATTTGTGGATCAGCGTGCAACGACCCACGAGATTTTTTCCACATCACCAACCTCTGAACTTGATGGAAAGTTTCTTTTATCGCGAGAATCGCCATCCACTGTCGTCTGAGAAGCCATTCTTCTTCACCTAATTGAGATTAGAACAATCATTAGTGAAACCTGCAGACTCTATTTAAAATAGAGAAGAAAGATTCACGATCGAGAAAAAAACAGCGATCGAATAGAGACGATAAGTCCAGTTAAACTAACTGAATATGCCCCATAAAGGTGCTACGCTTAAACTATTGCATACTATTGTGATTATTGTTATTTAGTTCAACTATGATATTGGAGAACACACGAGACAAGCGCGTGGACTTCCATGGCAGCGATGGTATGCCACTTTTGAGATAACACTTTACGTAGACTAAGGTTAAATTACAAGTGTTATTTAATTATAAGTGTTATCTCGTCGAATATTGAAGAAAAACTTACTTACTTAGCAGAAAACGGGAATGATTTATCTTAAAGAGAGAACAAGTGTGCTCTTGAATCCACTAAGACAACGTGCATGAAAGTGTATAGTTCAGAATTCATGTGAAACGAGAATAGTCAAGGTTACAATCCGTTCGTACCAGTACGAACGGCCAACTTTGGAACTAACAATATTTTGAAAAATACAAGAAATATTTTTAGAAAACACAGTTTTGTGAGTTTAAAAAAATTAAAATTGAAAATTTTGCGCACTTTGATGTATTTTTTAAACACTAGCAGTTTTAAAAAAAAGTTTCCTTGATCGGTCAGCTCTTGATTAATGGCAACACTGTTAAGCCCTGCGTTCGCTTGTGGCAGCCATATTGAATTTAAAACATTACAGTTTCGTAGATGACCGTACCAAGTTCGGAAAACTCAGTCATTTTCACAATACACTTTTGAAAAATGTAAACACCCTATTAGCCTCTCCTTGTCAAGTGAGTACAAATTCAATGTCGGGTTTTTTTTGCTGTGCGTTGGCTGATTCACTGCCGATTTTCTGTTTCGAGAGCTTGGGCGAACGAAGGTTCTTGAACTCCCGTCTTCGTCGCTTTAGCTCAGCTTACGTGGTTTCTGTTTTGTTAGTTTCTCTCGGTGCGATGTTATAGTCTACACTCGTTCGCTGTAGTGTTAATTCGTGCGAAAAATCGAACCGTTCCATCTTCGACCTGCGGCTAGATTTATGTCGGGTTCAGCTTGTCGGTCCCCTATCGATTTTTCGTATTCGGATGAGTTCGTCTTTTTGTTGACGGTTCGCCCGTCTGTTTCATCCTATGCACCTCCGGCGATTGGAAAAGTGTAACAATTTTTGATCTAGTGACATTCGCAGACAGAATATTTGAGTCACGCTATTCGCTCGCAGTCGAGTACTTTTTACCGCTAATTGACTAATTATAGCGAGCGTTGGACTCCTGAAGTTCCAACGAAGAGGTCGAAAGTGGAGCTGAGGATTTATTTGTGCGCGCGAGTTAAATTGTGAATTGATATTTTTCGTTGTTTCTAGTTGATAACAAGCATAGCAAATAGTTGTAGGATTTTGATGAGGCCTTGGTTTGCATGGTAAAAAACGCTGCAAATGATTGTACAGTGGTTTACTTATTATTATTTCGCTTCAATATTGATTTAAGAAGACTATCCATTTGTCATTTTAAATATTCCGAACATTTTCTGTGAACGTTCCCACCGAAAAACAGATGGTAACGATAGGGGAAAACTCCGTAGCAACTATTGTAATTTTAATCATTTTTATTTTTCTTAATTTCCTAATTAAAAGCTAAACTTATTGCCTAACGATACAGCTGGAAAGAGTGTTTGACGACCATTCCAATGAGTATAGAACGACTTTTATAGCTCCAAGAACTCTCGAGTTATACCCTCCTGTCAGATTTCTGAAAATCTCCCAAATTCGGCACAAAAGCTGCGATCACTCGAGAACCAATAAAGCTATCGACCCGGCGATGGTCTCATTCGATTCAGCGTCCAAAAATCTATATTATTTGATACCACGTACACATTTTTCAGAAAAACCTTGGAAAATATGAATTTTCTCCCCCTCAAAACCCCCCAAAAATACCCTTAAAATTGAGCTAGCAAGTTGGTTCAAGAATTGGGCCGTCGTAGGACCGAGATTGATTTTTGGTGAAAATTTCAAATTTTTAGCTCTTACAGTTTGGCCGGAAAACTGCTAACGGCGTACGGCGGACGGACAGAATTTTTTTTATTGGATATTCGGATTCTACATGCCTTGAAACGTAGAACATCAAATTTTGAGGGGGGGTTATAAAATTTTTTCTCTTGGGCGATTACAATGGTTTATTATTGAATAATAAACCAAAAATCCGACTTCTATTAGAAACGGTTGACAATATTGGTTTTTGCATTTTAGCTTACTATTTCCATTTTGGTTTATCATTCAATAATAATCCATTGAAATCGCCCGCGGAAAAAGTTCTAAACCCCCTCATAATTTGATGTTGAACGTATCAAGATAATGTAGATCCCATCTAATTTAAAAATGTCTAGCTGTTCGCCGTCAACACATTTCTGTCGAAACTATAAAAGCTACATAATTGACATTTTCACCAAAAATTAATCTTGGACTGACAAAGGCCCTAAGGTTTAAAGGGGGAACTTCGTAATTTCGAAGGGTTTTTTTTTGTAACAAAGGTGTTCTTGGTGTCAAGTTCTGTAGATTTTTGTACGCTGAATCTAATGAAACCATAACGGAATCGATCGATTTATTGTTTCTCGAGTTATAGCAGCAAAACGCTAAGTACGCTCAGTTATTCTAATTTCGATAGTTGCATTGGAATTTTCCCTTATAGTTACTAACTGTTGTTAGGTGGAAACGTACACAAATGTTCGGAATAGTTTCCATCACGAATTGATGGTCTTTGATCAAAATCGAAGCAAAGGAATAATAAACCACTGTAGAATCATCTGCGTTTTTAAGTTATGCAGGGATAACCATTTTATATGGAGACCACAGATTATAAGTACATACCTATTGTCGTTGAGAGTGAATGAATTGTGAGGACGTTTCAAGCTTTCTTCTGGCCTCAAAAATTGACTTTTTTTCCCTCTATAAGTGGTAAACTCAAGTTTGGCGTAAATACATTGAAAGGTTATTAAGACATACTTCGGCTCATGCTGAACTCAAGGAGTGTCTCAAGTGTGTGTGTAAGGAAAGTCTCCTTGTTAAATTATTGATAAAATTTTGCTCACCTATTCTCAAGTTTGTAACATTTCTGCCAGAACCTTTCTCTTGTTCGGGTATGATCATGATCCGAATACGCTGCGGCGTATTGACCGTATTGTGGCGTCATCACCGACCTGCTTAGCTCTGTTAAGGTACACAAGGTAACCGACTATCGGGTTTCCTTCTAAAGTTTGATGGAAACTGATCACAAATAAACGATTTTGTTTCTCAAGAGCCAGCTCTCATTGTAGTTCATACTAAAACTGCCAATTGAAAAACCTCACTTTTGCAATGTTTTCTCAGACAAGTATCACGCTCACTTCCGTTAACTTGAAGCAAAGTTTAATTTTGTTTCCAACGGTTATCGAAAGTTTTGCCTATTTAACGAGACAAGTTTAATAATATAAATGATTTTTAATACTGTCTTTGATTTTGAACTAAAGTTTCTTGGTATTTTTTTTACAGATCGTGGAACTCAACATTATTTTCTCAAATGATGGTAAGATTTATTCAGCCAATTTTCTTCGCGAGTTTCTCGACGGTTGGTTTTAGTATTCGGTGATTTCACTTCTCAAGAAATGTTGTTTCCCGGCTTTCTATGTCTAAAAATGATATTGTTTTCATTCATATTTATCCTCCTTACATGAATATAACGAAATGAATTATTAAGCATAAAATTAATTCAATCAGCTCAATATATTGTTGAGAAAAATAAAAAGTTAACCGGAAGTTTTTTTTTTTTGTAATAGGAAGGTTTTAAAAACTAACATTGTTATGTTAATTCTTCTTTTTCACTTAATTGCTGTATTTTTATTTCAGTCCTCTTCAGAAGACGATCTTGATCCGAAGAGATTGAAAAATTCTCGCCATCGTAAGGTAGATAGATAGAGGAATAATGACTCGTTTTGACACTTGTCTTGTGAATTCCTAACCTTATTTTCTGAACGTCATCATTATATTGACTCTTCTGTCAATCTTGTTTTTGTTTTTTTATTATATAATGATTTTTCTTCATTGCAGATTTCAAGTTCTGAGTCTGATGATAGCGTCGTCGCTCGTCGACCTCGAAATAGAAAAACGGTACAGTTTCATCAAGTTATTATAAACTAATTGTTCCAAAATGTGCACTTTCTCGCATAAAAATTCGTAACAAGGCTTCCAGTTTGCCATAAAGAATATTTCGTAATTTATAGACGCCTTTGGCGTTTGGTGCCTTTGACTTGGCGCCACCTAATGCACAATAAGGGGACCCGGTTGACTCAGTTGAAATTAATCTAAGCTAGAATGTTGCGTTAATTATTGTTAAATTCATCGCGTCAAAATGAAAGTATGGAAATAGTTTCTTTTCATAATGAATGCTAATTTTGGTAATCGCTAATTTTGTCAAAAGTTATTGAAAAAATCAAACGATAAACGATCTCAATTAATTAACTTGTTAACATTTTTTCCTACAATCTTTATCTATGTGGTGAGGATTGATCTTCTAAAAATCTTTGAAATTAATCATATGGTTGAAAAACAGTGTTTTGTATTGGATTGTTACTTCGTGTATTTTGATCTCATCGAACAGCGAATTTTCGATCATATAATAATTTTTTCCCAGGTTTCCTCTTCGTCGTCGAATTCCGAGCATAGCCCAATTGTTCGTCAAAACCGCAAGAAATATATGGTCAGTGATGTTAAATCCTACTTTCCAGTATTGGGTTACTAGTCGTTGAAATTATATATCAATCATCTTCGTCTGATTTTTTTTCTTTTGTAATTTCTTCTTCTTATTTCTTATTGTAAATTTCTCTTGTAATTTTGACTGTGTGATAATTCTTTGGTAATTTCAGCAACTGCCCCCTAGTTCTTCGTCAGAATCGTCCTGCGATGAGGTTTTGACTAGCCGTACTTCGCGCCGCAGGAGAAATATGGTCTGTAGATGTTAATTATCTGCGTGTTATTGAATTTTTTTATATTCACTGTCGTTATTTATTTTGAAAACTCATTTACTCCAGGTTTCAAGTTCATCCGATCATTCCGATGATAGCTCCTTCGCCAAGCCTTCGAAGAAGAAGTGTAAAGTGAGTTGCTTGTGAAGCTCTAGTTGCAGTATCTTCTACGTATTTAAGTCAAGTTAAGTATAATTTTTTCGTTAAACATTCCCAATTTAGAATTCAAAACGATTTTATCATTTTAATCAGGTGCTTCCTGAAACGGAGTCTGAAAGTAGTTTAAGTTCAGGCTCTGACTCTGACGACTCGATCAACATTCCAAGAAGAGTGAGTCTGAATTTCAATTAATTGTCTTCTGATGAAATATCTGCTGTAATTCTAGTTCTAGGCAAGTATACTTGCTCCTAGTACTGACTAGTAACTACTTGCATCATTTGAGCAATTTCGGTTGAATAAACTCAGCTTACCTTTGATAGGAATTGCACTATTTTCCCCTTCTTTATCGATAGTACGGTCGTAGAAATTTCATTGATAATCTTACCATTTCAGAAACTCAAGAAGCGAACTATTTCATCGGGCAACGACAGCTTCTCCGAAGGAGGTAATTTTAATTTCATTTTCCATAATAAGTTGAATCATTTAAATTATTACCATAATTCTGATCATAATTTTATCACTACCCTATCTTCTGAATTGAATTATTTAAATTATTATCATTATTCTGACCATAATATATTATCATTATTCAGTTAATTCCTTCACAATTATTTCCGTAATTAAAAAAATGCATTTTAAAGTATCAAGATTTTTATTTTTATTTAATTTTTTCAGATGGGGCTTCTAATAACATTGCCGCTACAGTAAACGGAGTAAGTATTCAGCACTGATCGGATATGGGAGCGTTTTGGATTAGCTAACTTGAGAACTTCTCACTAATTTATATTGTGTTCGGTTCAGGTGGAAGTCAACTCGTCGGACAACGACGATGCTGACAAGTGTATAATATGCTTTAAAACGCTCAGACCACCTTTTGCTCATCCTTCAAACTGCGATCACAATTTCCATCAGATCTGCCTGTCTACTTGGTCCAAAGTGAGTTGAATAAGTTCTCCAAGTAGAGTTGAGCTTGAATGTGTAGAGCCATATTATTTACTCTTCTTTGCCGTTTGAAAATTCATCTCTTCTACTTAGCACAGGTTTTTTTTAAATGAACTAATTTTTTATCTAGTGATATTTTTTTTGTATTTCATTCAGAATTATTCTTCTATAATTATTTAGTAACCGTTGCGCGACTTTTCATTTCAGACGTCCAACACTTGCCCAATAGATCGTGTTAAATATACAGCTGTTGTTGTTGTCGATCAAAACGGCGAGCTCGTTTCACGTGAGAATGTGAAAACTCCTCCTCCGCAGAATCATAATGCAGATTTTGAATTGGACGATGCTACATTTTGTGAGGTGAAATAATTGTATCTTTGTATCTTCTGAAGCTCCAGAGCCGCTTTAGTGGCTCTGCTTCCAACTTACTTGTCACTGAGGCAGGAAGTTTGTTTGCAGGTATGCAGCCAACATGACAGGGAACACGAGATGTTACTGTGTGATCGTTGCGAGGCCGGCTACCATCTCAACTGTTTGGATCCTCCTCTGCAGAGTATTCCTGAAGGAAACTGGTTCTGTCCATATTGCGTTGAGCTTCACGTTGTATGTCCCAATATTCACTCGTATTTGCTTGCTCTTGATCATCGTTAATCCAAACGCTTCGCATGCTTTATCCTGACAACTTGACTGACACGGCACTTCAGCAAAAACTCCCTATGTTCATATTTCCATCATAAAAGTTGATTCAATCGTCACACGCTTTTGAATTTGTGGGGTGTTTGCACGACTTAAAATATTTCTCCCTTGATTGGTTAGGTCCTCTAGAAATACGAAAAATCACATCAAATTCCACGTAACCATAATGTGAGCATGAGTTCGGAAGGAAACTGATGAGAATTGAAATAATTGCAGGAAGCAAGGGCTCGCCTGACAGGGGGTAACGTCAATTTTGAATGTCTTATTAGTGATTGGCTAATCAAGTTGGCTACGGAACCGACTAAGGCCTATCACTGCGGACTAGATTCCTGTGAAACATTGAAAAGCTGCTTAGAAATTTCTTTGGTCCATGTTTTCAATTTTTCTGTTTAAAAGCATTTCACTAAATGTTTTCAAATTCGTGGCTTTATCTTGCAGAAAATGGTAATGTTTCATTCTGGCTCACGATCTCCAAGATTGACGTTATCACCTGGGCTACTCAAGTCAACCCATCTTTGCTTTTTAGTTTTTCCACTGTGAAGGCTCAAATAATTTTACAAATAGTGGCTGTTTACTTGTTGGGCGGTTGAAAAAAAGTTGATTTTCTGACCCATGCAAACACCCCATTTTGAAAACCAGGGAGACTGCATGTGGAAAAATTAGTCCTACACTTTACAGTTGATCAGTGGCTCGTTCCTAATGAATTACATTCTTCACTCTGCAACTCCACACTTGGGATTTCGGCAGTGTCCCAAAGACTCTGAGTGATGATATGATAATTTTCAATAATATTTTTAAAAATTTATTCTTGTTTAAATACGTTTGTTGAACTAACGGATAGTGGGGAGGGGCTTACTCTGGCAAGTAGATCAGTGTTTAACTAGCACATAGCTTCAAAGTAAGCTCCATAACATGACCCAATTGTAGCGTGGGGTCTGAGAAAGAGTTTCTTTGTTCTCCACAGTGATTCGATGGCAAAATGGCGTCTACTGTCCTTATCTACAGATTTGACATTATCATAATTATTATTGTTTCCATTCATATGTTTTCATTACACTTTATACATCTCATTTTCGTTTACAATTCATTGTTATTCACAATTCAAAAAAATTCGTTTTGTTATTTCCAACGTGGCAAAAAATGTATTTGTGAAGCATTGTTGTTTTTTAATCTTCAAAGAACTGGATTTCATAATCTTGCATCTGAGTATACCTGAGTATAATATGATGATCTCTTGCGAATCGATCTTTTTCTGTTCCATTTTTTTGAAAGTCAACCCTACAAAAACAACACTTTTCATCATACTGGGTTGGTGAGGGGGAGAAGAACCAGGCGACATGTTCTCCGATTTTTTATTAACTGGCCGAGCACTTTCGCCCCTTCGGGCATCCTCAGGGCGATGTGGAACCATAGGTTACCACAGCCATAGGTTACCATAGGCTGTGGTAACCTATGGTTCCACATCGCCCTGAGGATGCCCGAAGGGGCGAAAGTGCTCAGCCAGTTAATAAAAAATCGGAGAACATGTCGCCTGGTTCTTCTCCCCCTCACCAACCCAGTATGATGAGAGATGCGACGACTCAACCAAGAAAAACACTTTTCATGCTACATATCATGCAAATTTTCACGCTATATTTGGATTTATTTGGTTAAAATATGTTGACAAACTAACCTATCTATGTGTTGAGTCTAACATAATTTATATGGTTGCCATCTCTTTCCCAGAAAAAAAATTGGATATAATATCGTCATAAGTCTAAAACTGCAACCACTATGCTTAATGTTGTATTTAAATTTAGCCAAAATTAAAATATTTGGGTTGTTCACTCAAATTTTAATATTGATTTAAGACAAATTATATCAAAATTCATTTTTCCACCCAGAGAACCCAAAAAAATGGTAAAACGCATAAAAAAGTACAAATAAGAAAAAAAACGTACTAAGTATAGGAACGATGCAATACTAATAATTGAGATTCATCTAACTGCGACAATGAATATTTCAAGACTTGGAATTCTTTCAAGACTTTGATTCTTGTGGCCAGAAAAAATGAAAAACCGGCAACTATGGCTAGTGTTGCGCGCGCTCTAGGAAAATCATAGAGTTTCATGGATTTTTCATGGAAGTATAACTTTTGTCACTTTTTCACCACAGACCAGAGAATATTCAAAGAATATTTCTGAGTGTAAATAGTACCATGGATATTTAACATTCACCTCCTTTCTAAACTCAGTTTAGAACATAGTAACATTATTCCAATAACGTCTTTTCCCTTCCGATGTTTTCCCTTCCGCATGGTAGGGAAACGTCTTTTAGAACAGGAATTACTCGAATTGTTCATGTTTCTCTAATGGAGAATCTCAAGTGAAGAGTTGCTAAGTGCAGAATGACTAGTCTTTTGGTACGTTCAGTAACCTACCCTTCGCCTTCGTCTTCTTTGGTTCATAACCTTAAGGTTCTTGTGCTCAAGTGTCCTCCAAGTGAATCTTTTTTTACTAGAAGATTTTATCATTATTAAATATCATAAAAAATCTTTATCGATTTGTCTCATGATGGAATTGAATGTGTTAATGGTAGTCGATGTAAAAATGAGTGTTTTATTAAACAGAGCTGAGAATATTTTATTGACTGAATTTCAAGTTCTTTCGGTTTATTAATAATAATTGCTAGAAGTTATGAACATTAATTAATCAGTGAATGTTGATTTGGGACTCGGAGAAGGATGATTTGATGGATAGACTGTTGAACTGTTTAGCTGCTTGGCCAACATGTTGGTTAAATATTGTTCATATACGAGTACGTAATTCTTTTGATTAATAAATCATAATATTTTTAACCATTCAAATTTCCCGATTTAATAATAGGTATCTTTTGTATGATTGTTTTAAAGTGTTGAGTTAGTGTTGATTTGAAGGCCTGATTGCACTTAAATGTTCTTAAATCCGACCCCTAGCAAGTTTAGGGGATCTATTGTGACAACTCATTCCACCCAAGCCATCAGTTCCACTCTTGTAAATTCTAATGAATCAAAATGATCAAGATCATCCTGTGTTTCAGGACTTCATCAATTGTATTGCAACTTTCGGCTTCAATGCTGCTTGAAAAAAGAACTCAATATAAAATTAGTTGTAATTTCTTCTTCGTTTTTGATTTCTTAAGACTCATCTCGCCTTAATATAACCTCTTGGGGAACGCTTGAAATAATTTCATTGCTCACACACACACAAGCAAATGTAATTAAAAGAGTAAGGTACGTGGCACAGTTCTCAAAAATCGACTGCAACTCAATCGTTGGTATTTTATGAATGTAAACGAACCTATTTAGGAGCTGAGCGAGGAGATGCAGAGCTTGCTTGACGATGCCGCTGTTATGCTAACGCCGAGATTTCGACGCCGTTCACCAATAACACCGCGCACTCCTCGCGGCCCTAGGACTAGAGGTGCTCAAAGGGTTTTCAACATAATTCACCATCAGGAAACCATCAATCAAGTAAGCGTGCGTCTTTAACCGACTTGGAAAGAGAGATTACTCGAAAGTTGACTGGCGGTTTTTATTATTTCATTTTATTTATTATTCAATAATAAACTACAAATTATTAAAATTGCTATAGTTGCTACAGAGTTTTCTCTTACAGTTACCAGTCTGTTGTTAGATTGGAACGTTCGGAATAGTTACTATTCCGATGGTCTTCTTAAATCATAGTTGGAATTTGCAGCGTTTATTCAGTCGGTGTTTTTACTGGTATTTGGCTTATGCAAGTTCGATGGGCTGATTTTGAAATTTTTTTGTTTGAAAGCATAACTACCCAGGTTGGTAGCATAATTTAAAAAAACTAATCCATCCAGTATTAACAAACTCGTAATTTAAAGTAAGAAAAAAAGAAGACATTTTAGGCTTTTCCGAGCCTATAACTTCAACAAAAATTGTTCGATTTCATAGTTTTCGATGCTATTTTATTCATAAACGATCTAGCTCTACCTTCTTTTACGATTTCTAATCAAGGCTTGTAGAGGAAAAAAAGTAAAAGACCGTGATACAGATTTGAAATGTTTTGTGGTTTTTGCAACCGTTTTCAGACACGTGGGAACAAAGTTAATTCTAATTAAAGTACTTCGCAAGAGCTTTCCCACAGTTTTAAAAAAAGTTTACGTTTAATAATGAGGAGTAATTCACGTTTTGGTTTTTTATTCAATATTTATAGTGCTGTCTTAGCGACTCCATTACGTCTACAAAAAAATTCATTTTTCATTATTTGTGGTCTTAAAAATTTCTCATTTGAGTCTAATTTGCACTCGCAAAGTTCGGTATCGATTATACCAAAACTAGTATTTTTTAAAACAAAATTTTTTTGAATCAGTTTTTTTTTGGTGATATTTATTGTTGTAGAAAATTTATGTCGTTCATTTACGTTATATTACCATGCCCCATTTTTTGGTATGTTGCTGACTTTTTATTCAGATGGTCTCCTTCAGTGTTATCGGGGATAAGTTATAACATTTACATTACTTATGAAAATAAAGAATGAGTCGATTGGTGAAGTTCAATGACAAGAAATAATAAAATGGGGGGTTTGAGCTTTGAATGTCATGGTTCTAACTGAGAGATCACATATTTTTTATTTTTTTTATTATTATTATTTTTTTTACATATTTTTTATTAGTACAACTGAGGAGCCTACATTTTTTATCCTTCTTTTCATATGATGTTCTTTTTCTCGTTAGCCGTCAACCTCTACTTCGTCTGTGACGATTCAAAGACGCCGCACGACGTCACGCCGATCGGGCGGTCGTTCTAGGGGCAACAGGCGCCCCAGATGCGCTCGTTACAAGGTGGAACTCATCACTGTTGAAGACGGTACCACACTCGAGGTTAAAGTTGCGGTCAACACTCGATCCAGGATCAAGACGAAGAAACGTTCGAAGAAAAGTTCCAAAAAGAAGTGTTCCAAGGTGAGTGCGACATTTCTGTAAAATCTTTAAAGGGTGGCGTTGACGAGTATCATGTTCAGAGCAAGAACCTTATTTAATTCGGTGCCTTAGAAGGTTCGAGAAAAATTCACCGCCTTATGTTTTCTTATTTTTTCTTCCTACAAATATCTTGAGTATGATTTCAAATAAAATAGTCTATAAGCTGAATAAGCGTCTTTGCTGCTCCATTTATTCTTATATTGTTCATTTTTTTTTTTTTTTCAGGGTTCACGTAGAAGTGAACCATCGAGAAGCTTTGATCAGAACACGGTCTTCTCCGCTGCGGGACCAACACCTACTTTGGATCTATTCGGCAATAGGCCTCAACTCGATTATTTTTCGGGGTAAGTAATTATTTTTTTTTTTCTCTGAATTTTCTCTCTTCAGATAATGTTTGTTCTGTAAGATGAATAAGTAGCCGTATCCACTTCTGGATTTAAGCAATTGATATTTTTTGTGCAGATGTGAAGCAGAAGACGAGCTTGACGAAGATGGCGGTGGCGGTTTGGCAATGTTGCGCCGAGCTGCACGCCCCAACGTTCGCAGTATGGCCAACAGGAAGCAGATAGCGGCTCAAATTCTGAACTCTAATCAGCGACGCGTTGCTCGTCGTATCGATGTGTCGCAGGCTCCAGCCGACTTCGTTTCCTCAATAATTGAGCAGCAAGAGAAATGGCGGAATCCCTCGGGAACTCGTCCAACTGGGTGAATTTTTATTTGTGTATTGAATCGGTCCTAAACGTAAATTTGATACTTCGTACTCTTAATTGGTTCCAATGATCAAGGTTTGTATGTCTAAAAAATGTTGGTGACCTGTTTGGATTCATATTTTACGATGCCCATTTTTCACTGCTGTTTGTTAGAAAGGCGAATTAAAAGTTGATGAGCTAACCGCAGTTTATTTCCTATGCTCAACTCTATCTTGCAGTGTTATTGTTATTATAATATTATTTCAGCTATTGTAATATAATTTTTCTCTGTTCAGAAATGGACCAGCTAAGGCAACATTGAATGAAAACGGTGGCACGACTAGGTTGAGACAAACAGCTGGAGGAAGCAGCGCTGCTACTAGTGCCAACGGACCAAGGTCGTCCGCCGGTGCTGCTTCCTCGTCGCGCACTTCATCAACTGATAGAGCCGGATCGTCATCCGCTGGCGCGAGCAGCGCCTCAAGTGAACCGGGAGGTTTCCATCCGCTGCAACCGCCGCCTGAGCCTCCTTCAAAACTCTATGAAGATGACGATTTCGACCTGTACGCCGACATTGAACCGCCCAATCCTAGGTCCGCTAACAAATCTTTCTCTCGCTCTTCTATATTAAAATAGGGAAAAACCTAATCTCTTATACTAATATCATTGCTTTTTCTCATCCGTTCTTTGCTTCAGGCCTTTCATTTTGTTGTTTTTTGATTTGCCAATTCTTCCCCTTCGGTTAGTTAATGACATTTGCTAGCGCAGAAATTGTTTGAATTTAATCTGTTTCTGATTAAAATCTCTTGTAAACTCCGACGGCCTTTTGTTTTCCATTTCTCCGTCTACAGGCCAATGAAGAATTGAACTTATTTCTGAGTGATGTTTCTACACAGTTACTATTATTTCATATTGACTTTATCAAAAATGAATTTTCACTATGCAGTTAACACTGCCAAGTTGAATACGAGCAAATGTAAAATTTCATCCATGGTTGAGGGAAATGGTAACAACTTTAGGTATGTTTATTTTTTGCTGATCATCTTCCGACCGCTTTTTCTTGGTGAGGGAATTCTAGGTGTTGGTGATAATTTCCCGAACTAACCTAACCTCACTTTTATAAAGGTAGTTCTTAGAGTTTTCCTCTCAGAAAATAGGGCAAGTTATTGATTTCAAACGTTGATTTGACGTCTTTCAACTGTCAAGGGCTGAGCTCAATGCAAAAACTATTTCTGAAAGAAGCCAAATTGGCACATTGATGAGAACTTAATTTTGAAACAAAGTTCAATAAGATAAAAACTACAGCCTCTATTGAGTGAGTTATTATTTAGAAATAAGTCTGGCATGCGGAAAAATTGTTGGGCTCACTCAGAATCTATGATGTCGTTTTTAAATTAATATTAATGAATATTTTTGTATATTTTGACATTTTTGTTAGCTGTAAATAGTATTGAGCGATACCGAATTTCACAGCTTACTGTTTGAGACTATTTGAATTATAACAGAGATGCCCTTACAGTTTGCAACTTTTATTGAATTTGAAATTAATTTTTTTATGCTTAAAATTGTGATTATACATCTAGGGCTCAGTTATGAAAAAGTGGTGGCAAAAATACGAAATAAATCTCATATTAGGATGGCATACTGGTTATATCTCCTTCAATGTCTTTCTTTAGCTGAGAAAAGTGATAGCAGTCATGTAGCTAGTGAATCTATGATTTAACTGGGTTGACTATTTCTGCGGTTAAGAAATGAAAATGAGAAACATTAACTGTGGAATGTGGTGTAAATTCGACCACCTTCAAAGTTGTTTTGGAAAATATCCTATTTAAAGAGGCAACCAATGAAAAAATATTGGTCGTCTTTTGCAGCAAATTGGCACCGCCTCCTGAGCCACCGGCCGCCCTGTTTGCTTTAGATGGGGAAGAGAAGGAAGAAGGAGCAGGTGGAGGAGGAAGCAGCTCGCCTGAAGATTCTGGACTTATAATTGACGACAGGAACGACACATATGATCCCGAGATGCCAACTTCGCCACCCATGTCCCCTTGTCCAAGTTAGTGATCAGTAATACTGAAATAAACTGTATTCTGGAAAGAAGATGGACAATTATGAAATCACCTCAGCTACATCAGCGTGTAGTTTTAATTCTAAAATTGTGGTCCAGATTTCTTGTGATTACGATTCTTAGCATTTTCATGTGTAGAGCATTATGCCATTGAGCTTATGTCTGGTCAGAAAATTTCAATTGAAAGTTATCGGAGATTTAGAATTAAATTGATTTTCGCCAGGTCCATAGGAACATAGAAAGACAGTATGAACCCGGATCTCCTGTGATATAAAACCTTGAAACCCTTGACCCTATCCCTGATTTGTGACTACATATACTGAAGAAAGGTTCGACAATCCATCAGTTCTCACCGTACATATTCTTAGTATTTCCAATCTCTTGAACAAGCTCCCTTTACCTTTCAGGTGACGATGCAGACGTCGGAAATGAAGGGACAAAAGAATCAAAAGACAGGACCAAGAGCAAGCGTAAACCGCCTCCTTTTGTCAACAGGCTGCCCCCTCCACCATCCCCTCCAGACCTGCTCGAAGAAGAATCTGAATCCGAATGCCCGAATCAAGGGATGTACTCCAAAATCAGCATGCAAATTGCTAAAGGGAATGAAGATTCGGACGAAGACGAGGCCATTTTGCCGCCTCCTCCGCCCCCTCCGTTCGGTATGCTGGATTTAAGCTTATCCGGGCAGAGGATAAAAGGATCGTACCTCGAGCAAGAAGTTCCTGAAAATTTGTCAATGAGTAAGTGCAAGGTTTCAAAAGATGTCGAGCCGGCTGTGTCTGAAATACCCACTCCGTTGGATATTCCAGTGCCGGAAGACATTCCAGTGCCGTTAGGATCTTCTAAAGCTCCTGAATCAGCCAAAGCTCCCGAACAACTGGGGAATAGCGCCACTGAAGATGATCCTCATGTTCTAGATGAAAATCTTGAAGACGATCTCCTTGAAAAATCTATTGATTCTGAAGACCATGATGACAGTCATGGCGAAGAATCTGAAATCGAAGAAGCTGGAGGACTAGCAGCTAAAAACGATGAACAGCCTTCTCCAAAAGCAGGAAAAACAGAAGTTAGGAAACGCAAATCGAAGGACAAGGAACTTTCAGAGGGGGAGCTGGACGAAGATGAAGATCTTGACGAGCAGAATGAAGAAGAAACGAGAGAAAAGAAGTCTGATAAATCTTATGGTGCTGAGAAACGCGCTTTGAATTCGTCGAACGAATCGAACGAAGACCGGTGCGATGAAGATGACCCGCTGGAAAACGGATTGGCTGAAGCGACTCCGGACAACGATGGTGCAGCTTCTGACGGTGAAGCAATGTTGGAAAAACAAGATACGAGCTTCAACGGTTCGCAAAGCAGTATGTCCCCGAGAGATGACAGAGTGGGGACACCTTACAAGTTGAGTTCGGTTGTGAAAAAAGTGAATTCAAGCGGTTCTCATGAAGGGGACGACCTCCTTGAAATTGGCTGTGAAGAAGAAAGGGACGGGTTGGTCGACATTACTGACGAGGAGATCAGCAATTATGAGAAAAGTTGGGAGATGGAAGATAACAGGAAACGTGAGAAAGGAGCTGGTCTCGAAGGTCTTGAAACCGAAGCGATTTCGGACTGCGAATATCCGCCTGCCGAATCGGAACCAGTCGGGACTGGAAAACCTGAAGAAACAGCTGACGTAAATTCGACCGAAGAGAGCACTGTTGAAAACGGCAATAAGGAGGAGGAAGGCGAAATCATCGCCGAAGATAAGGTTCCCGTGCAATGGAAGAAATTGCAGAAGGACAAATTGAAAGAACGTAGCTACCGAGGTGACAAGGATATGAAGAACAAAGAGAAGAAGAAAGAGATTATCAAGAAAAAAGAAAAACGGAAGGAACTGGAGCGGTATAACGTGAGGAAATTGATCAGCGAGAAGCCGCGACGGAAAGTTGACGAGTTTGGCCGTGATATTTCGTCTCACAGTGAGAGCAGTAGCCGATCAGTCAGCCCGGTGAGCCGTGGACGCAGGAGCCTTTCCAGGGGCAAGAAACGACGCAGCCGAAGCCGATCGAGAAGCAAAGACAGGTAATATTATTTTAGATTTTGAGGTAACTATTGAAGCGCAGAAAAAAAATTAATTTACGAATCGAATGTCGCCTAGGGATCTTTGGGCTTGTTTTTTGGCGACTTTTGGCTTTTCACGTGGAAAAATTCGGCGTTTTCTGTTGAATAGTTCGATACTACTTCTAGTGTTCGGTCCTTGGAAACTGTAGAAAATCCTACTTGAGTGGAAAATGCTACACTAGATGACACGTGGGTTAAGTTTCAAACTCACAAACGCCCTTCGTCTACTATCAAACTATCAATTTCATTGGTATTAAGTGATCTGATTTTTTTTAGGCTAAAAGAGAGAGGACGCAGCAGAGACAGGGTTCGCGAACGAAGTCGAGGTCCTACCGCTGAGCGGAGTCAAGAACGAAGCAAAGAGAAGCCTCCACGGCGAGAGCGAAGTAAAGACCGTAAGAGCAGGAGCCGAAGTAAGAAGCGTAGCAGAAGGAGCCGAAGTCCTCGTAAGGAGAGAAACCGCTCTCGGGAGAAAAGCAGCCGCGAGCGGAAAAAACGCAAAAAGTCTCCATCTCTCAGCTGTTCCAGTTGTTCGTGTAGTTCTTGCGAAAGGGAGAAACGTCGTAGTAAAAAACTGACTGTTATAGTTCCAAATCAAAGTGTAGTGACTGAAAGATCTAGGGATAAAAATAAATCCAAGTACAAAGAGAAACAGAGGGGTTCGAGTCCGAAGCGGAGGAAACGAAGTTCTCCGGTTCCATCAAAAGAAGTGTTCACGTCTGGTGATAATATTTTAGTCAGCGTCAACTTCAAATCGTCCAAATCCGGGGAGACGACGAGGAGTAAAGATTCGACGCAATCGTCGCGGCGGAAGAAAGATGACGAATCTCGTAAGAAAAAAGACAAAGGCTCGAAAGAGAATCAGCCTGTTCGAAGTGTTGTCACAGACAAAAAATCCAACCGGCGGAAATTGAATACGAAGAATATAAAACCTATAGCGATAATCGATTTAGACGCATCGCCGTTCCGAGAAACTATTCTATCGCCGAAAGAGGTCATCGTTCTCACGGATAGTGACAGCGAAGACAAGATGGCGCAAGATGGGGATATGCAAGCTATGCCTGCCATGTCTATGACAGGCCCGAAGACTCCGCCCGAGCCGCATATTAAGTTCAACATCGTCAATAATAAACAACAGCAGTTGAGGCAATTGTCCAATCCGCTCTTGGAGATGGCCAGAGAACAGGAGGTGAGTTTATTCCAAGTGCGCTCAGTATGCTTATTACCCCTCCGAATTTCCGACTAAAAGTGCCCTGGACCATTTCTGCTTACTCCACTACTTTTATAATTTTTTAAAATTATTTTTCGTCATTTCGACCTTACTTCACTAAAATGGCCACAACAGCAGTCACGTGACACCGTAACTTTGAGTTTAGCATCATATTGCGTTCTCCTAGATTCATGTCACTGGGCTGTGTACATCGTGGAAAGCCAAAACTATAGTTTTTTGGCCAAATTAATGATCTTTTTTGCCACTTTCCAGCGTGCAATCTATTTAGCCTCTGCGTTATTTTTGCAGGACGAAGACGACGAGGGTGATGACGAAGAAGAAAACGACGAAGTTGGAGGAGGAGGACACAAGGGACCAAACACGCCGCCAGAGCCCCCCGTTCCATATGATCCTTTCGAGCCGACTAAATCGAGATCGCCGACTCCTGGACCCCAAGCGGATACCGACCGACGGTCCCCGGCTGACGGTCGGGGCCAAGACGAGCCAATACAAACGTCCCACACGCCTCCACCGAAACTGCAGCACGAAGCGCCAAAGACACCGTCCCCGCTGCACAGTCCTCCCGCACCGAAAGCTTTGGACGGAAGCGGCGACAGTGGTAATCTCATTCAGAGCGAGAAAACTGTCAAGGCCCCGATGTTCCCTCCGACTGCGACCGTCACTGTTGATTCGGGAGACGATTCGCCTGGAGGCGGCGGTGGCGGTGACAGCCCTTACTCCCCCGGTTCCTCAGAGGGTTCGTATATAATTTTTATGCTTTCAAAGTTCAGACAAGAGTGGTATTCACCTTCCAAATTAAATGACTTAGTTATTGATAATCGTCGACAGTTGAGATTTTATTGAAGATCTGCCAAGTGTGAATGGGCTGAAATCGAGGATTTGGTAGATTGTGATGAAAAACCATGGCACTATTCAAATTGGCTGATTTTAACGTAAGTTAAAAAATCATTATCAACGAATTGCTGTACCTATAACAAGGTCGAAAAGTGACAAAAAGATCGTCTAGGACGAGTGAGACCTGAATAAAGTGCAAATAAACCAACGCAATTTTATAAGGATAGAAGACAAAGATATTGTCACAAATTGTTGTTAAAATTTTATGGACTAATTCGGAAGAATTATTGCCGGATTTCGTGACCAAGGCGATTTTGATGATCGATTGTGCTTTGCATCGACTGAAGACTTCGATGAATCGCTCATTCGACCTAAAAATATTTATCAACCCTGAAACAACAGGATCCTAATAATTTTAATGACTTCCTTCTTTTTGAAGTAATTTATAATTGCATAAACCGACTGACTATATTTTATCATTGATAGGGATGAGTGAACATCATAAACTATTATTCTAAATTTTTAAACAATGTATCAGGTGACGACCTTTTCGAGCCGCCGTTACCGCTCCCAGGGACTGCTACCAATGTTCCGCCTCCAGCCAAGGCCAAACCTCGAATGCCACCACTCCCTACAATAGGGACACAGAACAACAAGCATCTACTTCCGCTGCCCAAAATATCGGCTGTTTCTAAAAAACGTTCGGCCAAGATGCACAAAGAAACGTCTAAAAAGGGTAAGCTTTCAAACCGACAGATTATATCAATGCATTCGATTAATTAAAATCTTTGGTTTCGAGTTGGTGAAAAATATCGAGTTTAAATTAGTTGGTGTTAAGTGATTGATTCAAGTATTGATTGAATTCATTGTTAGTTCTGAATTAATAGTAATTTATCTTCAACTGCCTTAACCCATCATTGGACAAAAAAAAAAAATTGTTACTCTTCTAATTTTTGTTGATAAAAATATTTAAAAATGAACATGGAAGTAAAACAAATTAACTCAGGTTAAATTTGAAAAGTTTTATCTTACGAATTTGAAGTTATAATTAATTCATTTTGATGTGCACCTCTTTGTGGGGCTCTATTCATATCCTAAATCTTCAAACTTCAGAGAGGATAAAAAAAATTGCGTTTTAAAAGGTTCTTTTCGTTTCATTTTTCTAAATTCGTTAAAAAAAAAATTGTTTTGTCATTGTTGAAGATTTTACGGAAACTCGGTGGTTCAAATACTGAACGTAGAAAAAACGAATTGTATTCAATATGTAAAGTATTCCGTGTGTATGAGAATTTTATAGCGTATTCATTTTCTCATTTTGCTCCTTGATTTTCAGGTGGTGGAAAGAAGGAAATCGGTATCAAATTGGACGAAGACCAGCTCAAAATATTGGACGAACTGCCCAACTCTGCCGTTGAAATGCAGGTTAAAGATAAGGTAGTTTAATTAAACATAAGTCCGACCGTTTTTCAAATATAGCGTCTTGCGGCTAGCAGTTTTTCTCCCGCCCCTATTAGGAAACGAGGAAACTGACTATAAGTAAGCTTTACTTTTCAGTTTCGTAACAGTCGAATACTCAGTCGTTATTGTTTGCTTCGGTTCATTGAAGTTTGAAAAAATAGTATCGATAATACTTTCACATCTTTGGATTTTTTGGAGTTTTAGCCGAAGTAGACATAACAACTTTTAATGTTTTCCAAGATTGTAGCTTTCACCAGTGATAGCATCTACAAATAGCTGGAGACCATTCCATCAAGTATTGAACGATTTTTATAGCTCCAAGAACTCTCGAGTTATATTCCATGCCCAATTTGTAAAAATTACCAAGACTTGGTAATTGCTGGATTACTTGGTATTGTTGTTGAACTTAGTTCAACACAAAAGCTGCGATAACTCGAGATCCAATAAAATTATCGACCCCAAGATGGTCCCATTCGATTCAACTTCCAAAAACCTATAGAAATTGATACGAAATACACATTTTTCTGAAAAACGTTGGAAAATACGAATCCGGTTCTTAAATGCATGAAATGGATTTGTTATGTTTCCCAAGCAATTACCATTTTCGACATTTTTGGAACATTAACGTGATCCTGATGGCGCGATAAACACGGTGCCTCTTTCTCCATTGTTCCCTGTATTTCACTTGATATTCTCCCATTCGAGCATCTACAGGGCTAAAAAGGTCCATCACATACTTATGACCTCAGATCTTGGCAAATAGGAGGAACTATGGAGAAAGAGTCGCCGTGTGTATCCCCCCCCCAAACAAGAATAGTTTGAAAAATGCGACAAACAGAAGAAAAAAATTAACCTCATTTCTTGCAAAAATTCGCTATAAGTCTGGAGGTAATAAATAGTTAGGAACTCATCAATTGCCGCATGTGCGTTCTTGATCAAATGGCTAAAAATCGCATAGGCGCTCAGCCCAGCACTCGATAGTTTTCCTCATTCAGTGATACAACTGTTACCTTTTATTTTCTGTCATAGTTGAAGTTTTTACTCGATATAATTCCTTGTTGGACAATATAGATACAAACCGGCCTCAAGACGCTTCCTTTCAAAGCTTTCACTTAACTATATTTTCCCAGTATTCTCTTCCTGGTTCATTTCACCGACTTTTCTTACCTTATTTGATGATTTATTGATTCTTTCCGTTCGGCTTTGAATTCGACAGTTTCTCAAGAAGCTCAATAGGCAAGAACGCGTGGTCGAGGAGGTCAAGATGGTCTTGAAGCCCCACTATGCCAAGAAGCACGTGTCGAAAGAGGAGTACAAAGAAATTTTGAGAAAGTCCGTTCCAAAGGTAAACTATAATCTTGGCATAAACAATCGTTCTCCTTTTTTGAAACCACAATAAATAATAAAGCGATAATTTTCATAATCATGATGATTTTTTTTTAGTTATTCACAGGTAAATAAGGTCTATTAATTTTATTTGTTGTTGTAGATTTGCCACAGCAGATCGGGCGAGATAAACCCGCTCAAGATTCAACGTCTTATTGAAGCCTACGTTAAAAAATATCGTCACAAGTCGTCAAAAAAGAAAACAACGGGAGGAGCGCCTAATATTGCGCCGCTACGGCAAAATAAATCGTTAGTAACTATTGGATTTACTTGAAATTGAATACCTTATTTCGTACGTGACGCAAGTTTCGGATTTTTGAACCGGCTCAAAAAAGTTCGCATAATTTTTTCACACCAATCGTACCAAGTTGTATTCGTCTTGCATCGCCGTCAATAATCGCATTTTGTTCCAGAAAGACTCAGTGGTGTTGAACTGCGTATTTCACCGGCCGGAATAAAATTATTCACGAAATAGAACAAGATTTGGCGCCAGTGCGAATCTTGAAAAGCGAACTCGTCTTATTTGTAGTCATTGGAGACCGTTTTGAACGACCCATCAATTTTAATTAGCGCGGCGGTTTTCATTGAAGCCGACGCCGATATCACGAATTTTCCTATAAATATGTAAATAAACCATCGCAGCTTGTATGATGTTTGTAAATATACTGCTAAATTAATTTAATGTGTCCACTTTTATCATACGATTTGCTGATATTCTTAGTATTCCTATACCTATCGCTAATATAGTTGGCTGAAATATAATTGCATCTTAGTTTTGTAGATTTCAACTCAATGTTATTTTAAATCGATTGAGATTTACAAATGCACGTAAATATTTATGATGATATTTATAAATAAACTATTGCTGAGAAAGTCGAATTGTATTCTGTTTCCGATTGGCGTCGATTAAATTCGAAATGGTGGAAATTTTGAGAAGTGATGAAAAAATTAAGGATCGAGTAAAGTAGGAATTCGTATTGGGGAATTTAGAGGGATATAAACCAAGTGACTCGTTCCTCGTGTAATTGTATACTACTTTTACACTAAGGCCTAGTCCACACCAGTTGACCATGAGTCGAACTATCGAAAGTTTTGATTACCGATGGTACCAATAAAAAACTATCAATAGAACTATCGGTAGCTTTAAAACCCGAAAACACCCAGTAATCGTCACGTCTGGTGACGTTTTTTGTTTGTATCGCCATTTTCGCCTGGTAAAAAACTAGGAATTGAAAGAAATCTCACGCTGGGAACAACACTGGCACATCTCAAGAAGTGCACTTTCGAGCTTTCTGCACCTACTGAATCAGCGTGACGAGCTCAATACCAAGTGATTAATGATAGCTCAAATAGCAGCTACTTGAAAATAGATAAACCACAATTGACGCGTTTGGTTCACTTGAACAGCGGCTGATGGACATTCTTTTAGGACAATACTGGTATTATATGGTATGATACTAGGGTATATTCCATGTAGAAAATGGAAGTATTGTGATCGTCCGAAAAGTCGAATTTGGAACCTAGGTCCTGTTTGAAGACATTTTTATAGTAGTGTAGTCAGAAACACTTTCTGTCCGAGGTCAAAAAGTGGCATAAATAGCCATATCGCCCCAAAAATTAATGTAACTCAATGACATTTTCAGGAAATATTTTCTCCGTGGATGTGCAAAATTAGCTTTTATTGGATTCACAGTAACACACTGGTCATTTTAGATAATACGCGTTCAAAAATTTTTTTATTTTTATTTTTGCAGGCTATAGGTAATAGTCAATATTCTCAAACGTTTGAGGTCTCAAAATGTTTGTTATGTCCAGCATATTTATACGATCCTCGATTTTTTATCTATTAGTTCACCCACTGTACTTCCACGTTATGAGCATTTTTCACTATTTCACTAGTGCGTATTTTGTATTTTAATTTTTACAGGCCGCAAAACAATATTTATTTGAACGCTCATGGTCTTGAAATTTTTGGGACAAGGATTGAATGATGCCTGACTTTTGTGTGAGTCACAACAGTATTCACATACAGTACTTTCGCGTTATTTGCATATTGACAATATTTTGATTTATACAGACCGCAAATGTCACTATGTATCAACCCAAAGGGAGTTTAAATTGGTCTTTATGGCAGCTGAACGTCGCTTGGTTTTCAGTATTTTGTCACACGCAGTACCTCCACGTGAAGCGCATTTTCAACTATTTTATTTTGAATCGTTTGTGAATTTTTTAGTTTCCTCGCTATAAAATGTCCCACTTTCCCAAACCTTGTTTTGTATAGTTTGGACCACGCACAGCACTTCCGCATGACACTTTTTTTTCTCACCACTTCAATTTTTACGTCATTTTTTAATCGCGTTTGATTCCTATTTCAGGGCTGGTTATTATTTTTGGATATCGTTCCTATAAAAATTATACCGTTTCACGAAACTTGGCTTGTATCGATGGGATCACATGCTGCAGTTGAGCATTGTTAACATAATTCGTGCTCATTTATATTTTTGGTTCTCCTGGCTGGTTTTTCAATTACAGTTTTGTAGCTTACTTGGTTGCGATCTTTGTATGAGTTTGTTGAGTTTTTAATATTATTTACACCTGTTATAAGTTCTGTGTGATCTTTCATACCACTAGTTTTATTTAGTTTTATTTATACTACTATTTAGTATGGGGGGTAGGGGGTCCTTTGCTATAAAAATGATTCCGTTACACAAGACTGTCTTGTGCCAGTGAGTTCACACACCTTACTTCCGGTTTATTAAGTCATGTCGCGCATTACTTAGTATTTGAGTCTCGTGGCTTGTGTTTCAGTTACAACATTGTATTATACTAAAGCTGCGGCCTTTGAATATATCCCTCAATTTTATAATTGATTAAACCAGTTTGCCAATTCAAATATGAAGCACTGTGTGATCTAAGCACGCCACTGGTTTTCAAAACGCTGCGAATGGGATCGCATAAAGGTTTATTATTAGTTGGTGCGGTTCTAAGATGAGTTCATTATTATTATTTTTTTTTTTTTTAAAGGACAAGTATTTTTTTATACACGCAGTTACTCAACTCAAAACACCCAAAAAATGAGATGAATGGAATAACCGTCGCTCGAAGATATGCAACGCTGATTTAAAATCTTGAATTAGTAATGGTATCGATGTATTAGTTTGGATTTTTAAGCCAATTTGACATTTACAGTTTATTCGATGTCACCGCCTTTTCCAATGCCTTCGAGCTTTTACGGGATTCAGTCTTCCGCAGTCGTATCGGTTTCAAATAAGGAAGAGGCCGCATGTTCGAATGGAATCTTATTAAACCTGGAGGCGAAGATCGTCGGATTTTAGAGACACCCGTATATCAATCGGATCGGATCCGCCTGTGCGGGGGCTTCAGTATACACGGAGTCAAGTCGTCGGTGTTATTTATGCGTACAAGGAAGATAGAGTGCATAGGGAAATTCGCTGAGGAGTAGAGATGATATGTGCGAGTTCGCTGTGGTAAGGAATCCTCGCTGATTGAAGTTTTATCAAGGTATATCCGTCTTTTACTCCTCTCCTGTTCGTATCGAAGCATAAATTCCAGCGCGTGGAAGTAACGGAAAGGGCGGCGGGTCCTTTCACGTCAAACCTCGCGGGATTCGGGAACCAATATCGGCCGTTGTAGGAGTTTCTGTAGGAAGCGAGTGTTCTCGTTTACTACGGAGGGAAGGGTTACCTTTTACCAGCCACATAAATCTATTGAGGTTGCTTTGGATACTTGTATTGCAGCGAATCTCGTATCCCGAAACGTGTCGGTTCATGCTCGAAACAAGGATTACGTTCGAGTCGATTACCGCTTCTTATTATTTAGCACTCAGTGATTCCGAAATATTGGGGTTCTATTTTTCCCCCACATAGATTTTTACAGAGCAAAAGAATCCGTGTTTCTGAACGGAAAGTGTTGACATGTTAGCGAGTGAATGACACCTGATTTTTTAGTTGGGTGACACGCCGTATTTTTTCCACTATTTTGGGCGTTTTAAATTTTGGATCTCGTGGCTAGAAAAATTGTGAAATTGCTACAGTTTTAAAATATTTTGAGTGAAGAGCCCACCAATTCTGATTTTGATTGAATTTCAACGGGGCCAGAAATATACTCTTTCTATAATATTATAATCAACGATCAGATTTGGGTATTGGAAAAATAATTACATATTACTTTTGCATCGACAACGCAGTACTTCTATGTTCGAGTCGGTGATATAATGAACGTAATGATTATAATATATCATGAACTTTATATAAAAGGCATATTAATCTTGGTACACCAAGAAAAAAAAGACGTAAGAAAAATTAACCGTGAAAATTATTCCGAGCGGCCTCGATACTAGCCTTAAAAATGGGAATAATCCTTAGAAATTCCTTAAAAAGCCTTTTTAAGATTATTTCAATGGGAATATTAGGAAAATTTGAAATTTTCTTAGCCAGGAGACCCAAAAACAGAAAAACACACGATATATATAAGTTGATAACATGGATATACAATTGAGCCTGGAGAACAGGACAAGAGTTTTGTGTTGTAGGATGTTTTAATAACAAGGAGACGTGAAGAAAGGGAAAAAGTTTTAATAATATGACAAAAAAAGCGAATTGCATTGAAATACTTTGTGCGACACAAACGATTAAAATGAAGCCTTATTTTTTCACTGTCAAACATTTCAAGACATCAAGAAATCATGCTTGAAGAAATCAAAATAGAAAATACCCACAAGAGCAGTAGCCAAAAAACCCATAACGTGGACGTAAGGTTTGTGAATCATACGGTAACAATTTAGCGTCATCCACTTGCCGTAAGGAACATTTTATGACTTGAACGATTGAACAAAATACCTCTTATGACCTCTTTTTACATTTTATCTATTATGGCTAATATCAAAATATTTCAATTCTAAAAATTTCATGGAGGGATTGATTTTTCAAGGAGAAATGATTTAGGTAACTGAATATATTCACTGACAGACGAACTTATTTTACCATGAAATTTTTCTCAAAATTCACCTCCTTTCCGAATTCGGCTTTACGGGCGATTCCAATACTTCCGTTTTCATTATGTGTGCATGAAAGTAAAAACAACTTCCTGGTCTTATCTTTTCAAATGGTCGTTATCTCCATTTTTGTCCTGTGAGGTCAGAAATTCTTGACTAGATAATGGCACTGCACATATAATTGCTACTTTTTTTCCAAGATATTCGATCCCATTACTTCATATTACGTAAACATGTTTACTTTGTAAATGGAGGTACCTAAAGAGATTCTAGTTCGGCTGATTGTTATTATTTTTCTTTCGTTTTCCTGTTCTTTCCTGTTTTAAGATTGATCAGTGATCACTCCTAATTATATTAATGGCCCTTTTCAGGGGCATTCCAAAATTGTTCTCGGTAATGCTGAGTTCTCCTCACTTGGTACTGTTAAATTTCCAAGCGCCCATCTTTCCGCAAAAAACCTCGATCACTCCACAATTTGTTCCAAAAAATTTCGAAAACCAATCATAATAACCCCCAAATTATCGCTGGATCAGCGATGTCATTTAATGTCACCGAAGGAAAACCGTATTAATTTAAACTGAGTATAAAGTGTATTCACACTAATACCACAGTAAACACAACGAATTGTTGTCTCTCGATTCTTGCGTTGAATTATGACTAATGCTGCGAACCTTTGGCTACTCGATAGCCGAGTTGTAGGTCGATTGGTGGCTCACCGTTCTAATTGGGGTCTTGTGTTGAGGGTGCCAAGCTTCCATGCCAGAAAGGTGGCGCTTTCACCAATTAAACTCCACCCGGCGAAAATTGGCTGGATACGCGGTTTTTCGCACTTCTTGCCTGGCGAGATTGCTTCCCTTGATTTGTTCCGCTTTCTCGTGGCTCTTTCTTTCAAAACTTTTTGTTCGACTATTTTACAACGACTCCGTTCGAGTCGTGCTCGATTTAAAAAAAACTATTGACGAAATTTAGAATAAAATACCGTAAAAAATAAAAACGATTTTTCCAGTATTTTCAAAACATTTTGTTTGTCAATTATAACTGTTTAAAAAATGCTGAATCGCATAACTAGTTACAAAACGCTGCAAATGATTGTACAGTGGTTTATTATTCCTTCGCTTCAATATTGATTTAGAAAGACTATCCATTTGTGATAGTAATTATTTCGAACATTTCGGAACAATCCCACCGAAAAACAGATTGTAACTATGGGGGAAAACTCCGTAGCAACTATTGTAATTTTATTCAATTTTATTTTTCTCAATTTCCTAATTAAAAACTAAATTTTTTGCCTAACGGTACAGCTGGAGAGAGCGTTTCACGACCATTCCAATGAGTATAGAACGATTTTTATAGCTCCAAGAACTCTCGAGTTATACTCTCATGTCAAATTTCTGAAAATCTCCCAAATTCGGCACAAAAGCTGTGATAACTCGAGAACCAATGGAGCTATCGACCCCGCGATGGTCTCATTCGATTCAGCGTCAAAAAATCTATATAATTTGATACCTCGTACACATTTTTCTGAAAAACCGTGGAAAATATGAATTTTCTCCCCCTCATAACCCCCCAAAAATACCCTTAAAATTGAGCTAGAAAGTTGGTTCAAGAATTGGGCCGTCGTAGGACCGAGATTGATTTTTGGTGAAAATTTCAAGAATGTAGCTATTATGGTTTGGCCGGAAAAGTGTTGACGGCGTACGGCGTACGGCGTACGGCGTACGGCGTACGGCGGACAGACAGAATTTTTTTTATTGGATATTCGGATTCTACATGCCTTGAAACGTAAAACATCAAATTTTGAGGGGGGGTTATAAAATTTTTTTTCTTGGGCGATTACAATGGTTTATTATTGAATAATAAACCAAAAAAATAACTAGTTACAAAAATAACTAGTTACAAAAATAACTAGTTACAAAAATAACTAGTTACAAAAATAACTAGTTACAAAAATAACTAGTTACAAAAATAACTAGTTACAAATATAACTAGTTACAAAAATAACTAGTTACAAAAATAACTAGTTACAAAAATAACTAGTTACAAAAATAACTAGTTACAAAAATAACTAGTTACAAAAATAACTAGTTACAAATATAACTAGTTACAAAAATAACTAGTTACAAAAATAACTAGTTACAAAAATAACTAGTTACAAAAATAACTAGTTACAAAAATAACTAGTTACAAAAATAACTAGTTACAAAAATAACTAGTTACAAATATAACTAGTTACAAAAATAACTAGTTACAAAAATAACTAGTTACAAAAATAACTAGTTACAAAAATAACTAGTTACAAATATAACTAGTTACAAAAATAACTAGTTACAAAAATAACTAGTTACAAAAATAACTAGTTACAAAAATAACTAGTTACAAAAATAACTAGTTACAAAATAACTAGTTACAAAAATAACTAGTTACAAAAATAACTAGTTACAAAAATAACTAGTTACAAATATAACTAGTTACAAATATAACTAGTTACAAAAATAACTAGTTACAAAAATATATTAAGCGATAGCAATGAGTTGTCGACTCGAGCCATTTTCGAAAAATGCGAGTCCTGTCTGATTATAGAAACGCAAAATTTACAATTGTTTTACACTCGTTGTAATTTTCACTAGTTCGGCTTTGTTATAATTACTAGTTGATGATCTTCTCATTAAATAATAATAAACGGCAGCGAACAATATCAGGAATATTGCATCTACGCGAGAGAATTTTTCATTTAAAATTCGTCTTCTAAACGCGTGAAATTGTTTTAGAAAGATTATAACTTTCAATTTTTTCTAATTTTCTTTTTTTTCTTTTTTCTGTCTCAACTTGACTCTTCTTTTTGTTTTGTCGGTTTTCCCTTGTTTTTATTTTCTCTTTTCCTCTGATTTTTTCCTAATTTCTATTAATTTCTCTCCGTTTTCAACGGTTAATTGCCTGCTGAATAATGAGCCAATTTTTCCCCTTGTTCAGTATTCGAATAATCAACCGAAAAGTGGGGGGAAAATATCAAGAACAATACGTTCGTCATAAAATGCGACGAACTTGTAAACCAACTAGCCACCCACGTTGGACGTCATTCGTCATTTTACAGAGGATAAAATCAGCTTAGAATTCCCCGCAGCTCATGATGGCTCGAGTGTTTTGTTTGCTATGCTCGAACGTCGCTTTGATATTTCGTATTCAGCAGCTGAACACTGTATAATCGGTCAGCCAAGGACCGCCGACCGAATAGTGATCAGAGGGGATCTTCGACAGGGAACATTTGCGTCCATCGATTGTGCAAACTCGATTTATCGAATATTGACTACAATGTGATGGAAAATGAGACAAAATTGATTTTTTTTTAGATTGAATGTTTGGTATGCAAAGATTTCAGTTATACCTGAAAGACTATTCTAATTATAATCTCCGTATAATCTGAGTTCTTTCGCATTTTCAGCCATCGTAAGGGCGGTCCAATCGGAGCATACAATGTTAAAGCAGCTGAAGGCTAGCATAGGCAAGTGAAGCAATCACTTAAATACACAGTGAAACGTGATTGGTAGCCAATTCTACAACTAATGTCCAACCAAAAGTGCTTCGTAAATTATTTTTTGCGTTCTCGCCCTTATTTCAATAAAATATGTAAAAATTGTATAGTTGTTGGTTGATAAAAAAAGGCACGAGAAAAATGTCTTAAAACACTCTCACGTGGAAGTACAGTGTGTGACGCAAACGAGCTTCATCTACACACCTTTCGTACATTTGAAGATTTTAAGGGGAGAACTCCAGGCGGAACGGCGAGCGCGCGCGAAATAGCGTTTTTTGTCATTACACGATCACTGCTCGTCAGATATCAGTCCTAAAATTCTGAAATTTCTAACTAACTCGATCAACTCTATGAGAGAAAAGGGGAAACAAGAAAAAATGGATTAGCTTCGATAGATGCTATGGTACAGCTTGTCGAAGTTGTACCTTATTTTGCTAGGTTTTAAGCCTATTGGTACACTTTCCTCTGTAACCGCTCGCCTGATTCAAATAATTTTTTTTTTATCTTATTCAGCGGTAAATTTACTACAAAACGCTGGAAACCGATTTTTTTTATTTTGATCTGGAGCGGTATGGCGTACGCGGATCAAATATTTGCGAAATTCGCACGGCTGCCGATTTTTCCACGAACGCACGCACCTTAAATCAAAAATCTGGTTCCAGCGTTTTAAAGAACAAATAAAAACGAACATTATAAAAAAAAAAAATCATTCAAATCGGCCCAGTGGTTTGGACAAAAAGTGTACCGGAATTTGAAAAACGTAACTTTTCAGGAGAGCGTTTTGAAAGTCAGACTATCATTCCCCTCTAACCTATCGTCCGCGCCGGCGGAATCTGCTTGTCATTCCCAACGAGCAGCTGATCTTATTCTCAATTATTTATATCGATTCCAATAATATCTACTTGATATCGATTTTCTCCTGATTGATAAAAGGGAATAATTAAATTATTAACTAATAAATTTTATTAGACGAAAACAAGGGAATAAGGGAAGGAGGATGGAGCTTGCAGCTGCCGAACTAGAGCCTTCCTACGATGCGGGCGCGTATTGATTTTGATTTTTTTTGGGCACTTCAACTAGTCAGAATGCTCCAAAATTTTGGGAAAATGTTCACTACAATATTATAGTTCAAATAAAATAATAAAAAAAAAAAATCTTTTTTTTTCATTTTTGACTGGAGTTCTCCCCTTAAGGGAGTTCAAGGTCTTCAAATTTCGTTATGACATTTAAGTGAAGCCCGTTTTATTATAGTTTATTCACTCGACTTTTTTTAAGAGCACTTGGTTTTTTTTCTTCATTTTCGTAGTAATTTCTGCTCAAGTATAATCGATAGCCAAGTCGATCGTTGTTTGTGATCGATCGTTGTATGCCTCAAACTCTCGTCATAGATTGAAAATTGGCATTTTAAATTCAGCTTGCACGAACGGCGCAGGAAGGCGAAAATTCGTAGGCAATTGAACGTTCTTCGGCCGATGTCGGTGCTCTGTTGCGGAGACGATCGGCGAGCCAGACGTAACATACGAACGATCCGTAAAAGTTGACGTTGCGGCATTCGGACGAATGAAATTCGTATGCGCAGCGGACGGCGTTTTGTGACGAGCCTAGCTCAGGCCCGCCGTGACTATAAATATACATAGAATGAGGAGTTACGAATTTTAAGCCCGACATTATATAAATTCAGTGTGTTAGGCTGAGGTCACACGCAGTACTTCCTCGCTCGGATAGAATAAACTGAATAATAAACCTCGAAAAGCATTTTACACTCGTAAATTTAATTGTCATAATAATTGAATTTGGAATAGAGCGGGGATTCGGGTGTTTTTAGTTGACTATCCATGGTCAAAATGTCGTCATATCGACACGAAATAGGAAACGTAGAAAATCGGACGTTATGAAATCTTGAATGGCGCACAGTGTTTCGTAGGCTGTAAAATATCAATATTAAATGCTAAGGACTTGAAGTGTGGAATATTACGATCGCTCACCTCTCAGGCCCGAGATTCTACAAGTAATATTCACCATAACTTTTAATAATGTTTTACTTCACGAAGAAAACGTATTTTTTCTCACTTTTGACAATATCTGATTTTCAATTTCAGTCCGCTTAAGATTTTTTCCAAGTTAAAAGCATATTTCTTTGTACTTTACTAGAAAGTGTTTTCAATTTTGGGGCCTTTGGTAGCAACTCTTTCAATGACAAGTTAATAAAAATTTTTTGTCGCCACTGGAAAGAGCGATAAATTTCTCATTTCCGTGATATGAAATCAGTTTTTTTACCGAAACTCCTTGGTGAAAATAAGGGTGACTTTGGAAACATACTCGTACAAAAATTTCTAAAGTTAAAAAAAAAGTCAAAAATGCTGCTTTTAAGTAGAGTAAAATAAGCAGCATTACGACATTAAAACGGCCTTGCGAGCGAATTGTCGACACAAACATCTAAGTTTTTTTAGCGTGAACAATTTTTGTGTCGATTGCCCATTGTGCAATACTTTTGGTTTATTATTCGATAATAAACCATTGTAATCGCCCAATAAAATATTTTTTCCAACCCCCCTCATAATTTGATGTTTTAAGTTTCAAGGCATGTAAATCCAATCCGAATATCCAATAAATAAAAATCGGTCCGTCTACTTTTCTGACGAAACTAAAAGCTAAATTCTAGCCAAATCACTGCCTCAATTTCAAGGGTATTTTTGGGGGTTTTGAGGGGAAGAAAATTTGTATTTTCCAACGTTTTTTAGAAGAAGGTGTATTTGGTATCAATTTCTATAGATTTTTGGACGATATAAAATCGTTCTATACCTACTCGTTGGAATGCTCGTCGAACACTCTCTTCAACTATAGCGTAAGGCGAAAAATTCAGATTTTAATTTGGAAATGAAGAAAAATAAAAATGATTAAAATTACAATAGTTGCTACGGAATTTTCCCCTATAGTTACCAATCTGTTTTTCGGTGGGAACGTTCACAAATGTTCGGAATAATTAAAAATCACAAATGGATAGTCTTTTTAGATCATCATTGAAGCGAAGGAATAATAAACCACTGTACAATCATTTGCAGCTTTTTTAAAATCAAAAATAATAAAATCACTGGCAAAACTGGCAATTTTCCCAAAAATTTTTTTTTTCAAAACCACTGGAAATTTATTTTCTGGGTAATTACAGAGTTTTACTATCGATAATAAACCCAAAAATGCAGGTGATAATTTTGAAATAAAAAATTGAAAAAATGAAAATCAATTTATTTCATCCTTGACTTGAAAGTGAGCATACGAACCCATAAATCCACCGTGACAGATAACTCAATAGTTCGCATCTTTTAGCCCCGTCTGGCGTTCGGTTGATTTCGGGAATGAACCGAGTCTAGACGAATACTGTGAAGGCGGGAGCGGTTCCTTGGGGAGGATAGAGGCGGGAGCGAGTGGCATGGCGGGCCAGGCGGGGGCGGGAGGCTCCTGGGGGTCGCCTAGTGCCAGTCGAGGCTGAAGCTTCGAGTTCGGTGCGTGGTCATTTAGAACGTCGGCAAGCCCCTTGGCTTGTATGTTGTCCCTTGACAGAACTTGCACATTTCTTTCAAAACTTACCGATCCAAATTCGGAGACTTCCGACTCGTGAGTGTCAACCTGCGGAATTAGTAGGCTTTAGAAATTTTTTTTCATCCAAATTTCGGTTTTGAGCGGTTTTATTTTTTATTTAGTCCAAATAAATTTTTTTCTCTTCTCCGAAAAGTGACATGTTGTGCAGTGGAAGGAGGTAAACTGGCTAAGCCGTGCCCGAGCCGCGGCTCCGTCAGCTGAAGGTATCGCGAACGGAAGGATCAAGAGCCAGGGAGCGAAAGAAGGAGCGCAAGTAGGATGGGCTGCGAGCTCGGGAAACTGACAAAGAGCGGAGGCGGAGGCGGTGGAAATTCCGGAAACGGCGAACCGCCCCCGGCCGCCCCTGCCGCCGTCGACCCCCGCCTCCCGTTGACGGCCAAACAGAAATATTCCATGTTGGCATCTTGGAAGGGCATTTCCCGCGCGATGGAACCAACCGGCGTTTACATGTTTATCAAGTCAGTATACCTATTATTCGAAGAGATAGAAAAAAAGTAATCACATCTTGTAGCTTAATTTTGACGAGCGATTTATCAGTTTTGATTTATTATAATAAACAATCGCGATCTGATGAATTTCGAAAGAAAATTGAAGAAAGTGTTGAACCTAAAAACAAGAAATTCCCACCAAAAATAATTCATTGCCCGACAATGGCTCTAATTTTCAGCCGAATCACTAACTAAATTTTAAATTTTTTGAGAGAGGGAAAATAAAAATTTTACAATTTAATAGCAATTTGGTGAGGTTTTAAAGGTGGCTTTGAGTTTTTATTGTTTTGAAAAAAAAATAAGTTTTTGATATCAATTTCTACAGATTTTGAAGATGAATCGAAAGAGACCATGACGGAATTGATAGCTTTATAAGTTCTCGAGTTATCGAAGCTTTAGAAGGATTTTTGAGCTTTCAATAGATACTCTCGGCATTATTAAGCTGAGAATCGTTCTATAATCGTTATAATTTTCTTCAGACTCCTCTACTTTTCAAAAATTTGCAAATAAAGTTCATCTTCGTGGATTTGGTCTTTATCCTTCAATGGCTCATCATTCAATATCTCTGTTGTCCAAGAAGACACTTGTCAAAATGTATTTCACCGTAGTTCTAAGTTTTAAATAAATAATATCGCTGCTGATTACCGTGAATTCATTCATAATAGCTTACATTACAGCATGATTCTATCTTCTTCAGCAAGTATTCGCCCTAATTTTTTAATTCAATAAATAATTTGTAGAACGTATGCTACAGGTTATTTTTGTTTTTCTACTTATTTTTAAAGGTTTTTGGAGCCTACTTTGAAGTTACAAACAATTACGATGTTGATTACTGTACGTTTTTCTTTTAATGATTATTAGGGGTTTTGGTTTATTATTAAATGATAAACCATTGTAATCGCTCAAGGAAAAAAAATTTCTAACCCCCCTTCAAAATTTGATTTTTTACGTTTCAAGGCAAGTCAAATCCGAATATCCAGTAAAAAAAATTCTGTCTGTCCGCCGTTGGCGCTGTTAGCACTTTTCCGGCCATAATGTATATTAGCTAAATTCTTGAAATGTTCACCAAAAATCAATCTCGGTCCTACAACGGCCCAATTCTTGAACCACATTGCTAGCTCAATTTTAAGGATATTTTTGAGGGGTTTTGAGGGGGAAAAATTCATATCTTCCAGGGTTTTTCAGAAAAAATGTGTATTTCGTATCAAATTATATAGATTTTTGGACGCTGAATCGAATGAGACCATCGTGGGGTGGATAGCTTTATTGGTTCTCGAGTTATCGCAGCTTTTGTGCCGAATTTGGGAGATTTTCAGAAATTGGACATGAGGGTATAACTCGAGAGTTCTTGGAGCTATAAAAATCGTTCTATACTCATTGAAATGGTCGTCAAACACTCTCTCCATGCTGTATCGTTAGGCGATGAGTTTAGCTTTTAATTAGGAAATTAAGGAAAATAAAAATGATTTAAATTACAATAGTTGCTACGGAATTTTCCCCGATAGTTACCAATCTGTTTTTCGGTGGGAACTTTCACAAATGTTCGGAATCATTAAAAATCACTAATGGATAGTCTTCTTACATCATTATGAAACGAAGGAATAATAAACCACTGTACAATCATTAATATACAGCGTTTTTTAATCGACGTATGTTTGGCTGTATCAGAGTCTAATTGAATATATGATTAAGATTAATTTAACATACGTTAACTAACAGGTGAATAAAAAGCTTGATCGTTTGAAAAATGTCAATTAAGTGCAGTTGTTTACGCTGAAACATCGTCACATCATTTTTCCAATTAACAAAGCGTGTATAAGTACCTACAGTTATTTTGCCTTGCTTAGAAATTAATAGCAATTATGTTAGACGTACAATCCTCTAGTCAAGACTTTGACTGCCTCGCAGGACAAAAATGAAGCTAATGATCATTAGAACCGATAGTTTAAGGCAAAGAATTTTTTTCTGACCGAATTTTGTTCTTAGAACAAATATAGTTACTTCCCTATTTTCTTTTACCTATTGATTTTGATATTTATTTTGCTGTTGAATTTTCCTGCTCGAAGACTTATTCGACCGAACCTCCACGCGATTTTCACCGATGACTTCCTCATCGAATCAACTTATGATTCGAGGATGATTTGAGTGACAAGGTGCCAACGATATGTAAACTGCCATAACCTGGGATCGCCAGGTGAATTCCGTACAAACCGATCCGACGATCGGTGATATCCGATGTTTACGTCCGTCAAAGCGAATGGGGCCACAGGCGAGCGATTCGTCTGTTTACGTTTCGAGGAACTCGAAACGCTCTCGATCGAACGGGAATCCGCCTGTGTCTGATGGGCAACGATTTTCTAAGGGCGAATTGGAGAACGGTTCAGCGGACATTGCGTTGTTGATCGCTCATGCCGAAGATAATCAGAATATTGGTTTGAAATGTTCACTTAACAGACGCGTTCCGCGTAATTCCTATCACGATAAACCTAACGAGTCGATGGAAATTCATTAAATAGCCGATGTTTGTTTTCCAATCGGACCGGATTATCATTTTGTACGAGAGTGCTTTGCTAATGTATTCTATTCCACATAATGTACATGTTGTTGAACATTAGTAATATCAAGACAAATATTGTTGCTATGCTCGATGACTTTACCTACAGATCCTCCACAAAAAAATTAAAAACTCCCTTCAAATGTTGGTTTTTTTCCGTCTCAAAACTAATATGAGTGGGATATTGATTAAAATTAAATACTATAAATATTTAATTAAAATGAAATATATCAAATGTTCAACGGAAAAATTATTATCGTATTAACGATAGTTAGCAGTTTTGTTATTATCATTTGCAAGAGGGAGGAAAAATCCGTTTTATGCAATGTTTCGACTCTAGGGATATGTTTGGTATTAGTTTTTACAAGCCTTTAAACGCTGAATCGAGTGAGACCAGGATGAAATCGATAACATAATTGGTTTTAGACGATCGCATATTTTGACCGTAATTTTGATAAATACCTCATTATCTGAGCATTCATAAAACTGTAAAAACATTGTATACTCGTTAAATCGCTTATCCTCTCCAACTGAACTGACGGGTTATTATTTGATGTAATAATTTACAATTTTAAAAGAGAAAATTTATTTAAAAAATTTTTATATGATTTTTATAATTAAAAGCCGTTACTTCAATTACGGTTCGAGAAAAAACATCTCCATGTAAGGAGTTGAGCCATTGCCTGACCAAAAATCATTTTTGGCGAAAATTGCAAATATGCAGGTTTTTATGGTTTTGTCAGAAAAGTGTTGAAGGTGGACGGACAGATTTTTTTATTGGATGTTCTGATTCTACATTCTTTGAAACGTAAAAAATCAAATTTCGCAGGGGGTTAGAATATTTTTTCTGAGCGATTGGAACGATTTATTATTAATTTTTTTTAAATCAAGGTATTATCGGGGGGAAAAACATTATAGGACACTATTTTGTTGCAAATTAGCTGTAGAACACGTCGTTAAAAAAGCTGTGAGCCTTATCATGTGCACCCTATACCGAAACAGTTTTCGTCTCTGCACATCACATGTTTCAACTTTAAACGTTCTTTTCATCGGTTTAGTGCAAAAGAAACCAAAAATGAAGCATATACTATTAATATATACATCATCAACTATCATTATGCAGAATTGGAGCGAAATCGAAACCAAAAAAGTTTTCAAGAAAAATCTAAGGGGTACCCCTGCGATTTTGTCGAACCGATCAGTTGACGATTTTTTACTCCTCTCTCGATACAGATAAAAATCTGAAATTTTCAGTAAAGTTGTATATTACCAAGCTATATTTTTGTGATTTTTTTTTATTTCTCGGAAAAATCTGCAAGTGGTCCAAAAAAATCAGTCTTTGAAAGCTCGAAAATTGGACTTTAATCGTGATTTTCGGGGTCAAAACTTATGTGAATCAATTGTTTTATTATGCAGCAGTCTTCATTTGAACGCCTAACACACGTACATTGAAAAAAATTTGGTGAAAAAATTTAAACAGCGCCACAGAAATTAATTTCCGTAAATCGAGTCTTTCACCGGCCGAAATTTCGAGCTTCGGTAAGAGTGAAAAATTAAATGTTTGTTTTGAGCGATTTTGAAAGCTCTTCTTATAGGAAATTTACGCTGAATCCGAATTCAACTTTAAAACGACGGAAATTTGACGACAACTACCTGTTTTTCTAATTTCAGTACTGCACGTTTTCATGTTTTTCAACTTTGAAAATTCGTTGCAAATACTTACAGCACTGTTAACATTTGATTAATTAATGATTCCTACAGGAAATCAGACGTAGAATTTCGAGTTTAAAGTGAAAATTGCAAAATTCCATAAATTAATAGTACCTATATTTGGAATTTTTTTCCGATTTTCATATTTTTGGAGTTTTATAAAAAAAACTAGGGGCTGAGCGCCCCTGGCGGCTGCCGCCGCCCAACCCCCTCAGAGGGGGGCTTCGCCCCCCTCAGCTATCGCGGGGACATAACATAAATATAATTAAATACACCAAATTGTAGGATTTTGTGCGATCTTACTCGCCTTTAATATACCTATGTAAAAGTGGTTGGTTCAAAAGTTATCGAGGAAAAATAGACAAAAAAAACTGAAAAAACGGGGTCATAAAATTTTAATGTGCAATAAAACATTTTGCTTAAAAAAAGAGGGGTTTTCTTGAAAAATTGGGTTTCTTGCAAACAAGTTTGGGTCGAGTTAAGTACGCAAATGTACGTAATTTTAAACGCTAAATCAAACGGTGTTACTCTAAGACCTCTTCGTCTGCAAAAAGTCTAATCTTCAATACTGAGTCAGTATGAGCTCTCTAAAACGGTACGTTATCGAATTCTTCTTATTCGAACATCCATAATACTTCATTACTTGATATTTATTCCACCAGTCAGGAATGCTATCATAGTTGTGAGACAAAGTGCCGAAAAAACCCAATACTGTTACTTTTACATGAGTAAGATGGAAAATTAAACGGTCTTTGTAACGGTATAATAAAATTTAAATTTACTCACCTAGTCAAGGGAGCGTTTTAGTGAGTCAAACTCGGACACATGGAAAAAATCTTGAAGGTGAGAAAAATAGGAAAAATAAAGTTTATACCGAGTACAAATTCGGACGATTGGGAAATTAGTTGCAGAATGCATGCATTTTATGGATTCTGCAGGACAAATAGTTACCTACCAAATCTATACCTGACCAGTAGATACTGGAGAAGAACTGGGAAAAAATTCTGCGAACTTCTAAACCCTCTGCTTATTGCTAAGGTTCATCAGGCCAATTCATCAAATGATAGTCAAGGACCTTGCGAACTTGAGCTCGCCTCAGTTTTATTTATGTTATGAACAGCTGTAGATGAACAGACGGTAGGCTGCACGATGTACGACAACGTGCGAGCAATGCTTTTCGTTGTAGAACTCGGATGTTGTGATCAGGCTCGCTAGACGGATACACGCGCACCTGCTACCAGTTTCCCCTCGTCTGGGCCTGCACGCGTACCGAAAGTAGGGCTGTTTTTAGACGGCTTTAGTGATAAACGACTGACGACCGTGTTCATTTTCACAACTAAGAAGCATTCTATATATAAGAAGATTCTATATATATATAAGAAGATTCTATATAATCTATTGTTAGGTGGAAACTTTCACAAATGTATGGATTTCTTAAATCATAATTGGAGAAAATGAATAATAACTTAGTCGAATACTGTACAAATTGAAAAAAAAATTTGTTTCTTAATTTAAAAAATAATCCAAGTGCAAAACAAAGAAAAGTTACATCTCAGGCAAGAATTCCTCTATGTGTTAGGGTGAAGAGTTCAAAATAATTAAAAGCTAAATAATTTCACAAAAAGTAAAATAAATAAATTGACTGCAGAAAAACGAACATCGAGAACAAGAAGAAAAATGGAGTAAAACTGAAACTGTCCAAATGGCAGAGGAGACATAATATAATTGACTAATTGTATGACAATCATACAATTGAATAATTTACAGAGATCATATTAAACTTGAATAATATTCTTTTTATACCTTATTTAGCTGGTTAGGGTGCTTAACTGAGGTATATTCTGACCAGCTGTCGTTGTAAGACGCGGCAAGACCATAAAACCAACGAGTTGAATTCCAGTAGTCAGACTGGGGCATAAAAAACGAAGCCTCCCTCAATAACTGCCGAATGTACGCAACTTTTCTTATATCCACCATACTTGGTCTCATTACAGCCCCTAGGCAGTATACCGCGAATCCTGTTCCGAATATTTCGCCGTTTTTCATAGGGTCTGCTAACGTCCAATAATACGAATGATTTTTTATTGTATATGATTCCGTGCCGTATTGACGCGTGATTTATCTCAGAAACACATTCTACCAGTGAATCTTATTGCAAAATCCAAGGGTACAAAGGCTACCACTCAATTCATCCCAGCAATAGAGCCAGTGGAGGGAGTGCTGTTTTCATTCGAGACAGCATTGACCACTACGAAAATCTAGAACTAGAAAACGAAAAATATCAAGTAGCAGCAGTCACCGTAAAAACTAAATCGTTCGTAACGACAGGCTCCATCTGGACCTTGAAGTGGACACTATTGAACGGACCATCAAGAAATTCGCTACTGCACATCTAGAGCGTCTCCAAGGGCATGTCAACGTGGAAGCTGTGAAACTTCTTAATGTGGACGCCAGAGTGCAAGCTTCACTCTTAAAAATCCATGAAAGAAAAACAAACCTAGTCTATGTACACGTTTTGTTGATTTGTGTTAGTATTTAAGGTCAAAAGAATGTTACTTATGAGCGACACGCTCGGTGTATCTAACAATAAAGAGGAAAAAAAAAATGATTCCGTGCCGTGATTTTTAAAGGAAAAGAACGGCCATGTTGCTCTCGAGGTAAACCGGGAGTGTTCAAATCTTGTGAAGCAATTATTAAGAAGTTTAGCAACTTATTGGCCGATGTAAATTGCACGTTTTTCGATCGTAGCAACGCGAATAGCGTAATTTTAGCTCAAGACGAAGCAAACTAGCGAATAGCGTAATCTTAGCTATGGCCGAGCGTGAAGCCTGGCAAAACAAAGAAAATCCCCCACGTTGTCGCTATTTGTCGTCCGGCAAGCGGAGCAAACTGAGCTACAGCAAAACACGAAGCCGTCACTCCCTCTCTGACTTCTCGGCTTTTCTTCGTTCGCTTTTAGCTGTTCCCTTAGACGGGACCAACCTCTCGGAAACGCGAAGTCGTCGTCGACGCTTTTTAAAATGCCGAGCACGAAGTTACGTTTTCGCAGCGAAAGCAGGAAAGGAAGGTGAAACTAGGAATAGAAAAATAAATCCGACAAAGAAGTCTTTAACTAGCTTCGAAAAGCGAGAACATGTTTCAGCGAACGCTAACTTCTCTTTTGAAATACTAATTGCACCCGCCGCCCGAGTTAATTGATCATTGAGCCCCGCTAAAAGTTACCTAGTGAATCTTTTCACCATTTTTCTAGCCCTTCAAGTAATAACGGAAGGAAAAGTTTGTAATTCGACTAATTGAACGGAGGGAGATTGGTGGAATGGACGTAAAAATGCGGCAAATAATAGTTTGCTTCCTATTGTCTCTCAATTGATTACTATTTAAACATCACCATCTTGTAATTAAGTAGAAGAGTTGTGAGCGCTTTTGCCGAATAGTGTCATAATATTCTAGAAATACGATGTAATCTAGAAGAGAACTATTTATATTTATTTATTTATTTATTCAGGAATACGGGACGAGCCCAGTTAACATGATAATATTGCATATACATTGAACAGAAAAATAAAATAAAAGAGTTCAAGAACATTATGAGAAATTCATTCATTTATATACTCGTATCAAGAAAATGAGCTAATTACCAATTAAGAATAATGACCGTATGAAGCCAGCTCAAGAAAGCGAAGGTGTTGATAGTTCATCGCACCTTCGTAATTATATTAAATATTCATTGGGAATATAGAATATTAGTACGGTAGCTGTCAGCTTACAAAACCAAGTCAGGAAATTCCGTACAGGAAATAATTAACTTAACGGCAGGAGTCTCACGAATCAATTTCAATAGCGCCTGTTCGTATTTTCACTAGAAAAATTTCAGTAAAAAAGGCCTTCTGGACGTTATGAAAAAACTGCATAATACTATCGTGTTTATGCAACCAATTGTAAAGCGCTCACACAAAATTGCATAAATCTCTCTCGTAAACTAAACCGCTGTCATAAATAAATTCCGTTAAATAAAATGATAAATGCTTGAATTCATTAAATATCTTCTTCATTCTTCAATTCATAAAAATTCGCATATCTAATGAATACATTTTCTAAGAAATCTGGTAAATTTTTATATCGTCCAAAAATCGGATTCGGAACGGTGGTGAATTTGGAAGAAATTTTTATAAAACTATACTCAAAAACACTTTCTGAATAAGTATGTCTGTGGGTCTGTCTGTCTGTGGTCAGAAAATCACCTAAATCGTCATATTTATCTTCGTGAAAAATGACTGACAATGAAATTGTCAGAGAATGTTGTCCTAGTGATTGTGCAAAATTCACCGTTTCTGGATTTTGGATAAGACACTGTATACTTCTGAGATATAAGCTTTCAAAGTCTTTTCTATTTCGATTTTTACAGGCTATAAGAGTCAATATTTTTAAACGTTTGAGGTCTTAAAATGTTCGTTATGGCGAGCAGATGACGCTTGATTTTTTGGATATTTGGTCGCACGAAATTTTTCTCTCTGATGCTCTTACTTTGCGATATTATCGCCCTCTATGATGATGTCATAGAGTTATGGACCCTATGGAAACGATCTAGACTCGCTGAAAAATACTTGCATTTAGGAAGCAACGTGTGCTATTCTATAATGCGCTTTTCCAGTGAACAATTTTATCATCTCTTTATCTAACAGTGAATTGTCAAAGTACTACTTGAAAGCGTACCTGGTTTTAAATAATGACGAATACCTGGAAATTAGCCGAAATGTACATACGCAAAACTGCCAACTGCGGTCGCTCGTAAACATATTTTCAACCGGGTTCTATGTAGCGCATCTACGTAGCTGTTAGTATTCCGCCTGCGAGCGGGGAAGATGCATGATTATTGCCCGTAATTAACGGCGGGGAGTCCATTTTCGCGAGGTGTACCGCTTCATTTACTAACTTGTTATTATTCAAGTTGTAATACAAACGGACGACCGTTTCACATTTACAGCGAGGTCGAGCGTGTTCACCTACATTTTAGTAGATTTTATAATAATCCATTGAAGGAAAATGTATCAGTAACTATCGTAATCCATTCTTGAAGAATAAACTTTTTGGTTGATAATATGATGGAGCTACTCGACTGGACCCCATCAACCGTGATGGCAGATCGAAATAATGGGATTTCCGTTGACAACAGCTAAATTTACTTCAGTTTATATTGAAATTACGAGGACGTTTTTTAAAAATCGGCAAAATTGTCTGTTGGTCGAAATTTTATCCGAAATTTTAATGTAAAACTATTCTCTACGTTTTCCTAGTGCATAAGGTTATGCAGAAGTTCGCGAAATTCTTTGAATGTATTCCCACAGCAGTATCTTATAGGATCGGAAGAGAAGAGAATTGAAAAAAGGCACTTGTGAAATTTATTTACCTATTGTTGAGGTTCACTCCTGCTGCTATTGGTCAAAATTGGATGGAACTAATAAAATATGGTCAGGGAAATATTGATACTGGAAGCCTGTAAGAGGACAGTTGTTTTGGGATGCTGGTGGCCAAGATTTATTGGGCTAGTGACCAGTGCTGCTAATGCCTCACTTCGAAATTACCCGTAATTACTCCCCGTTTTCACCCGACTCCCGTGTGTGAATAACCACACTGGAAAAATATCCGAATCGGCAGCGTTATTTAATTTATTATTTTTTTTTTTGTTTAATTTTCCGCATAACGGTCAATTTCTGAAAAATTTCGACCCCGAATAAACTGAAACCACTCTTACTATCGATATCTAAATTGTGATTGATCATTGAAAATACAGAAATATCGACCGATTTCAGATATTTCGATTCAACGAGGGGATTATATTGATAGTTCGGTACATCGATCATTTTCTTATGTCCCTCTGAGCGACGAAACCGAAACCAATTTCCGTTCCGTCAAGTAAGCGAACGTATCGATTTTCCGGAACGTTCCGAACGCGTGGGACGTCCTCGAAAGCCGATGATAGTAACAACTAGAGACTCGAATACGAGGATTCTCCCAGCCTAAATGGATCAGGTGCCAAGTGCAAGAGGGCGAGATTCCTACGGGAATTTCCATAATGTCGTCCTCATTATGGAAATGAAGTGCGCGGATCTGCTAAACCCTCAACGCGGGAGAACCGTTTGTCGAACTGCTTTAGCGAAAGCGAGCAGAGCCGAGGCTTTAAGGCTCTAAGCTCTCGGAGGGAATTTTCTCCGGCCTAGGAATTGTCCGTTTAATTGGGCCTTCCCTTGTTTAGTCATGAATAAACATTGGGTTGAATAGAACAACAACGAAACAGGTACAATATTAAGACAACGGAAAAAACACTACGTCGAAAAACAATTAGAGCTGTACTCAGGAACTCCTATGGACGACTTTTATTGATTTAAGAATTCGCGCATTATTCCACCATACTAAATTTCACTAAATTTCAAAAATTTTCAATCGCGATTACTCAGTAAACGATAAAGCTATCGACTCCGCTATGGTCTCATTCGATTGAGCGTTGAAAATCAGTTAAAATCTATTCCAAACATGGATACGCATAGGAATAATCGGAAAACATTTACCGCAGTGATATTGCTAAAAAACTGAGTCGCTATAGCCCAAAATGTCTGAAAAAAATACAAAAAAAACAAAAAACAAACAATTGGTTCTTTTCCTTCTCATCGCATTTCTCGATGTCCGGGGGTTGTGAGGTGGAGAAAAACCAGGCGACTCATTCTCCAATTCTTTATTATCTCCAGGCTGTGGACCCTATGGCTCCACGTTGCCCTGAGGATGCCCGAATGGGCGAAAGTGCTCGGCCAGCTAATAAAGAATTGGAGAATGAGTCGCCTGGTTTTTCTCCACCTCACAACGCCCGGAAAACAATTGGTTGATTGACAAAAATTATTCAAAAGGTTAAGGGATTAAATTATTTCACCAGCGATTAGAATAATTTATTACAATAAAATAATCAGTTGAAAAATTGTAATCATAGCTCGACAGGACTATTCGTTTCAAGTTTATCTCAATTGCCATTAACGCTCATAAACTTAACCATCTTTTTGTTGGCAAACGGGGAATATTCTAGCAAATAAAAATGAGCCCAAGGGTGGATTCAAAGTCCCCTTTGTATTGCCAGCTTTGAGCTTTACGAGCGCCCATTTGTCTTCTTTCAACTTTTCATTATTCCACATTTTTTCCCATCGCCTCCCCCTGAGCGTTTTTTCGGTCGTTTTGAACGGTGGAAAATAAACGAGAAACTATCCACCCTAAGAAACGATGTCAGTTTCATTTTTTATACCGAAGTTCTTCCGAATGGGAAATCGACTGATGCGAGGATTCATGAATCATTTATTGGGACCCTTCACCTTGCATATATCCTTCGTATCTTCTCACGGTTTAGAATCCAAAAATAATAATAACGGTACCGACCTATTCGAAAATAGGAAAACTATGATTTCCTGTGGATATCAAGATAAAATTTACAGGAGTGACTTAATTAAAAGGCTCTACTTATATATCTATTACACATAGTGTTTTATTAAAAATAATGTGAACACATTTATTTTGGAAGTGCTATGTGTTATCTGCAGTCAGTTATGTATTAAAAGCCCTATAATTTAGTATAATCACGTTGTAATATTATGATCATGATAAATATCTTATTCGTGATAATATTTTTTCCGTTATTAACTCCAAGATCTCTGCCCCCATTTTCTCAATTTTCCTTTAAAGCGTCAATATCCTCAGCGAATTTTTTTCGTTCCGCCTTCGCATCGATCGATCATGGGGACCCCAAATTCGAAAGGGGAAACCTTCTGGCAAAAGAATCCACGCTACAATGGATTCTTTCTTGCCAAGAACTGCGGGCTTTTTCGACTGTTAAAAAGGAATATGATTCGAGCGGGATCGGGGGGATCAGGGTCAATTCCACTCTGTCAACCCTAACAAGGCTTATTTACTGAAAAAATACCGGCCCCTCGAGCGAAATCCTACGGAAGATAGGTGTTTATTCACCCTGCGCACTTTCAGAGGCGCTCTTCTTAGAAATAACGAACAAAGGTCTGGCATCTTCCGTCGGCCGATGTTTCGCCTTGGAGAATTTCTCAAACCCAACGATGATGTTAATTCGGATCGATACGATCGACAAGTGCCCGTTAGCGTTTTCCCCGCCCACCGTCGCTTCGTTGAGCGTTTTCCCTGGCGGAAAATCGCTGTAAATAAAAGAGAGCAGATTTCTGTGAACGTTTGACGTGCTTCTACTCAGTCCCTGCTTCACCAGTACTCACTCCACCCTACTCGGTCGTTACTTAACTCCAAGTCCTCTCTTACTTCTCTCCAACTCTAATCATACTTCACTAGTACGCACTCCGCCAATACTTCACCAGTACTCACTCCACCCCTACTTCGCTAGTACTCACTCTACTACTACTAC